>CM050171.1:13321317-13438817 GCA_027410445.1 Discoglossus pictus | reverse complement strand
CTGGTTTTTAGGTACTGTTTGGGCCTATATTGACCAGCATGGTATAATGTGGGTTTTAGGTACTGTTTGGACCTGTATAGACTTGCATGGTATATCATGGGTTTTTAGTTATGATTTGGGCCTATATAGACCTTCATGGTATAATGTGGGTTTTTAGGTACTGTTTGGGCCTGTATAGACTTACATGGTATAATGTGGGTCTTTAGGTACTGTTTGGACCTGTATAGACATGCATGGTATAATTTGGGTTTTTAGTTACTGTTTGGGACTATATAGACGTCCATGGTATAATGTGGGTTGTTAGGTACTGCTTGGGCCTATATAGGCCAGCATGGTATAATGTGGGTTTTTAGGTACTGTTTGGGCCTGTGTAGACCTGAATGGTATAATGTGGGTTTTTAGGTATAGTTTGGGCCTTTACAGACTTCATGGTATAATGTGGGTTTTTAGGTTTGGTTTGCGCCTATATAGACGTGCATGGTGTAATGTGGGTTTTTAGGTACCATTTGGGCCTGTGTAGACTTACATGGTATAATGTGGGTGATTTGGTACTGTTTGGGTCTATAGAGACCTGCATGGTATTTTAAGGTTTTTTAGGTACCCTGGGGCCCTATATAGACCAGCATGGTATAGTGATGGATATTAGGTACCTATCTAGGTGATAAAGGGGACAGTGGTGGTGGAAGGGATGATGCCTTGCACGCTCTGATTTGTTTGCTTGTTTTAGATCACACCCAGGTCCAAGCACTCTGCGGCTGCAGACTTTTTTGGACTTGTTGTTCAATGACTAAACTTCAAGAGACCCTGAGAAGGAGAAACAACTGTTGGTGAGTGTCATTGTGTTGTTGAAACAGAAGACAGATTTTAAAGTTATTATTCGTCAGAGTCCTAAGAATCTTGAATTTATCCCTACAAAGGGATTTATAAACAGGGTATATTTACAATTTGGCCAACAAGTTTATTAAATCATAATTGAATAGTAACAACGATGAAAAATAAAAAAGGAAGATTAAAAACACTCTAAAAACAATGGAAAAAGAAAGGCCTCCTCTGAGAAATAGTGATTAATTTCACTTTTAGACAAATATATAGAGACTGGAACTTTCTCTAAAATATTAGAGGAGAAATGTAATGTTCCACTACAGGTAACTCTGTACCAATATATCACCCAGGGAACTAAAAAGGATATACTAGCCCACAACAAGAGTCTATCCCTTCAATGAAGGTATTAATATTGCCAAATACGAGTTATAGACCAGTATGTGGATAAAAGAAGTTATAGCAAATTAGGATTGGCAAGTTACAATCCCATGAATTATATATAGGAGATATCTCAAAGAATAAGTCTCCCTATAGCTCTTATATATAGATATCTCAATTACCTGGCTTCTTATTTACATCAAAGGCAGTACCTGCTTCCATCTACCATACTATCTCCAATATTTTTCACAAAAGCCAGTCTGCACTAAATGCCCTTCGGGGAAAACTATATACAATAGACTGGGTGATATATTGGTACAGAGTTACCTGTAGTGGAACATTACATTTCTCCTCTAATATTTTAGAGAAAGTTCCAGTCTCTATATATTTGTCTAAAAGTGAAATTAATCCCTATTTCTCAGAGGAGGCCTTTCTTTTTCCATTGTTTTTAGAGTGTTTTTAATCTTCCTTTTTTATTTTTCGTCGTTGTTACTATTCAGTTATGATTTAATAAACTTGTTGGACAAATTGTAAATATACCCTGTTCATAATTCTATTTAATTCAGTGGAAAACACTACAAGGGAATTCACTCCCTAGGATTACAAGTAACTACAAAGGGATTTGCATAAATTAGAGAAATGGGCGGCTAAATGGCAGATGAGATTTAATACAAATAAATGTAAGGTATGCATTTGGGAAGGAAAAATAGCCATGCAATTTATAATCTTAATGGAGCAAATCTGGGGGTATCAGATATAGAAAGGGATTTGGGAGCTTGTGGACAACCACCTAGGTAACAGTGCTCAAAGCCAAGCAGCAGCTGCAAAGGCAAGTAAAATATTAGCATGTATTAAGAAGGGTATAGAAGCAAGGGAGGCAAATATAATTCTGCCACTATACAAATCTCTAGTACACCCTCATTTGGAATATGGAGTACAATTTTCGGCACCACTTCATAAAAAGGACATTTTAGAGCTGGAAAAGGTACAGAGGAGGGCTACAAAACTAATAAGGGGAATGGAGGGGCAAAGTTATGAAGAAAGACTAACCAAATTACACTTATTTTCGCTAGAAAAAAGGCGTCTACGAGGGGATATGATTACCTTATGTAAATACATCCAGGGTCATGACCTAAGCAAGGCCCATTTGGTAGGTGCATATAAGAATTTATACCCCATCACCCATTGAATACAAAATTAGACACAGATTAGACACAGACCATTTCTTGGGAGATAACTGGCCACAGCGTTTATTGGTAAACACAACATGATGTAATAACCATAACGATAAATACATAAATAAACATAACCCCGAGGGGAGGAGCCTGGACAGAGACAGTACACCCTACGCCCAGAAGCCTCATCCAGGGCCTACCGTGTTGGAACATCCGTACCACCGTAGGGTAGGATCTCCCCCATTTTCCACTGTCCCGGCGACTCCCCTCACCACCCGCCGCTGTGACAAAATAAACAAACGTCTGATACCATATAATATACACTTCAATGATACATCTACCACAATGAATACATAGACAACAACTTAATACACAGCTGCTTTTTTTTTTTTTTTTTTTTTTTTTTACAGTACAATATATACAACACGTTAACAACAATACTCTAGGGATGGGTGGGTGGGCATCTGCTCCCATGGCTAGCTGGGGGCGGACTGGAGAAAATTGGCGCCAAACGCCTACATTGCTCCACCTCCCTCAGCTAGCCACCACCCCGCCCCTACCCGGGCCTGCCATGTCAGGTGGCCCCTCCCCCCAACCCCAGGCAAGCCTGAGGTGGGCTACGGGCCCTTCAATATAAGGCTTTGTCAAGTGAACTTTTTGTAGCAAGAGATTTTCAACTGACAAGAGGACATCCCTTGAGGTTAGAGGAAAAAAGATTTCACCTTAAACAAAGAAAAGGGTTCTTCACAGTTAGGGTGGTTAAACTGTGGAATTCTCTACCAAAGGAGGTGGTGACAGCGGATTCGATGGACAACTTCAAAAAGGGGTTAGATATATTTCTGAATAAAGAGGGCATTTAAGGTTATCCTAGATAACTAGCAAGAAATATTGATCCAGGGAGAAATTTGATCGCCAGTTTTTATGTGACGTAACACTAACAATCTCTTTTTCCATTGGCTCCATCTGTACCTGAACTACGTGCTTTCTTAATTGTTTGCGTTTGAGCACGCAACTCCGACGGCCGAGAACTGGTTTACGAAATAGCGTCTCTCGCTCGTAGCTCACAGCCCTTCTAATTTCATAGCGACGTAAAACGGAAAATTTGAAGCACGCAGCCCTTGCATGCTACACGTTGGATTTGCGAGGCTGGAATTTAATATGGCCCAGAATTAGCAGCTGTTCAAGTCATGAGCATAAAAGCTTTTTTAGAGAAAAACTTCAGGGCAAGGCAAGCAAGACTTAAAAGTTTACCCGCAAGCTGCCATTGCTGACTGTATGTGAGTGAGGGGAAGGTGTCCAATGCTGACATTTTATCTGAATCCAACAATAGATCATCAACCCCCCCTCTTTCCACTCTTGAACAGGTAATTATAAATAGCAGGACACACACTCAGGCTCCAAGCCAGCAGCAAGTGTGGAAGACACAAACATGGCATAATTCAGGCTCAAGCTGTGTCTACAAAAATAAAGATTTTACCTAAAAAATACATTTATGCTGGCACTTACAGTACTTGTTGCAAGCTTCACAAACAGATGATTTGTTTCCTAATCTACTGTGACCCTTTAAAGGTATATGCAAGTGAGCTGGATTATTAATGCATCTGATAGAGGAAAATTAGTATGAAAAAAATTGTTTGCATGAAAAAATACCAAATTAAACATTTAAACAATTACTTTAAATTTTGCTGAATTTCTTGCACATGTTTTTCTATCAATGTTGACACCCCCTGAAACTCCCAGCAAAAATTATCACATATAAAGTGGTGAGCATGTGGGCCGTTGCTAACGCTGCTGGCTCGCATAGCCAAAGGCGCTCCTTGCCAGCAACTGCGGACCTCGCAAAATTTACGGAGTTACGAAACAAAAATATGAGACGCATTACGACCCATTACGACCTCGCAAAAAACGCCCGAAACCCACGCACATGAAAACATGAAAAACACAATAAATACACACAACAAATAAATAAAAAGCTTACCCACAGAAAGGGGGGCACCCAGGACCTCGAAAACTGAAGTTACACCTCGATTTAAGTCCAAATTTCGGAGTTTAGACACCCGAAAATCACCTAAGGGAGAGAAAAAATGTCCGCCAAACAAAACGAAAACGAGGCTAAAGGACCCCAAACACACAAAACACTGTCAAACACCTACGGATTTTCCGAAAAAGTCGGACGACATCAGAAAACAAGGACGCTAAATCAGCCACAGCTGCATACCACACATTAGGCGCCATTTTAGAACAATAACTTATACAATCCGGAAGTACACAGCTACACTAATGGTTTGGTCTCGCGCACGCACACTATTACACTGCACACATTCATGATGCTTACACAGCAGCTCCACAGCACTGATGCTGCAGCAACATGAAAACAGATTGCCAGCTCTTCAACACAATGCTTCCTGCATATATTACTTCACAATAGGTAAAGTATATTAATTTCTTATTTTATTAATTATTCATTGCCATACCAAAAATAAACACCAACGCTGCTCATAGCACACAAACAACCAAGAGCCACGCGATGAGCGCCGAAGGATCTTAAAACACCAACAAAATTAAATTTGCACCCAAATAACATTACCTGCCTTACAATCTTATTGCTGTCATGTTTTGACGGGCAGGTCGCTAGTCATACATAATTGTATCTTTGTGGTCTGTGAATTGAGCTGCAGCTTTCCTTTAGATTTCTGTAATACCCAGAACAAGGTCCTTGTCCCGTCATTCACTGATTGTTTTATCTACATCCCAGGTGATACTAGCTTCAGTGATTTGCCCCAGTAACCCCCCAGCCCAAGTGAATTGCCCCATCACCTCCCCCAGCCCTAGTGAATTGCCCCTGTGATCTCTCCTAGCCCCAGTGAATTGCCCCATCATCAACCCCAGTGAATTACCCCTGAAATCTCTCCCAGCCCCAGTGAATTGCCCCTGTGATCTCTCCTAGTCCCAGTGAATTACCCCATCACCAACCCCAGCCCCAGTGAATTACCCCTGAAATCTCTCCCAGCCCCAGTGAATTGCGACTGAGATCTCTCACAGCCCCAGTAAATTGGCTGAAATCTCTCCCAGCCCCAGTGAATTGCGACTGAGATCTCTCACAGCCCCAGTAAATTGGCTGAAATCTCTCCCAGCCCTAGTGAATTACCCCTGTGATCTCTCCCAGCTCCAGTCAATTGCATGCAATCACTCACACAGAGACACATGCACAGACCAAGAATGTTCTCTTCCTCAAAGATTGCAGTCATTTCAGGATCATAAAACAAGCATAAATGCTCATTCACAGATTAGAACAGGAAGAAGAAGCTGAAATGTTTGGTTTCAGTACAATTATAATGTGTCACAATTTATCAAGGAGAGGGTGTATGTCTAAAGAACAAGCGTGTAACCGCTCAAGCATTTTTACTTGAATGTTGATTTAAGGATCTTTAGTTCTAAGGAGTGTAGCAGCATTATCTACCTGGCTGCATACAGCAATGCTTATTGGCTGCAAGGCTGGGCCTGCTCACACACAGGGTTCATTTGTACAAAAGCGAACCCTGAGAAGCCTAGATCCATCCTGGGGGTGTAAACATCACCTGCAACAGTTTTTTTTTTAATCCAAAGCTAAAAAACATAGTGCATGCAAATAAATTTAATCATACACTACTAATTCCCCTCTATCAGATGCATTCATGACCCAGCTCACTTGTATATACCTTTAAACATTAGTGGGATCTCTGTACAAATCCAGGATTGTGGAACTTTTGAATTCTCAATGTTTAGACCAAATTCTTCTAAAAACAAAGACAAATCAACAACAGATGATGAATTAAGTTATAAAAAAATGCAAAATGCAAACCATGTTGTTAAAATTGCTTGACTCCAGATACATTTAATTCAGGGTAGTTTATAGCAACTGCACATGATTAAAATGTAGCATTCCTTCAAAAAAGCTTTCTATTTGTCCTTTTGAAACAACTGGCATTTTAGCTGCCACATTTCCAATGTAATATCAGTGGAAGCATATGTGAGTGTGTGTGTATATTATATATATTTTTTAATTAATTAAATCAGATTGCAGCCAATCAGAAGACGCAGATGCTTGGAGCCAATCACATGGGGGTGTATCCCATTCTGATTGGCTGAAGGCAATAGCGCCTTCTGATTGCATTACTAATGATTGACAGGTACATCAGCCAATCAGAATGGGATATGGGGGTATATCCCATCCTGACTGGCTCACACCTTTGCGCCGTTTGTTTGACTGAAATATGATTGACAGCGTTTTCAGCCAATCAGACTCGCCATTTCAAAATGTTACCGGAATCATGCACAAAAAGCCTCATTTGCCCGGGGAGCTCCTCCATAATTGTTTTAGCCCGTCAAGTTTTTTGGGATAAGCCCTGCTGCCGAAGACTGCGATGAGGACGGAGCGATCGCTCGATGGACATTTAGGAAAGGTAAGTGTACTTTTTAGAATGTATGTGTTATATGTTGTATGTATTTATTTACTAATTGTAATGTTTTTTTTTGTAGGGGTGCCGGACCTGTGGACATCTATGGATGAGCCATTGTCTAGGGACGAAGCAAAGAAAACCATTGTCGTTGGAGGGGCGTTTTGGCAAGGTAAGTGGTATAATTTAAACTTTATTTTATTGCTGGGTATGGGTTTTTATTTTATTGTGATTGGTATATGTTTATTTTAGGTTGTAATTGTATTATTTTATGCGAGTAGTTTTCTTTTATTTTCCTGTGAGTAGTAGGGTGTTTTTTAATGTAGTGTTTCTTTTTTTTTCTGTAATGTAGCTTTTTTTAATTTTCGTATTGTTCTATTTTTTATTTTTTGTAATGTTCTTTTTTTATTTTCTGTATTCTATGTTTTTTGTTTTTTTTTGTAACTAGTAGGGGTTTATTGTTTTTTGTAATTAGTTGGGTGTTAGGGGGTTTAATAGGGTGTTAGGTAGGTAGTGTAGGGGTTAATTGGTTAGGGTAGGAAGGGGTTTATAGGATAGGGGGTTACTGGTTACATTTGGAGTTAAATAGGACTAGACATGGTTAAATAGGACTATATTAGGTTAAATAGGACTAGACATGGTTAAATAGGACTAAAAGGGGTTAAATAGGACCAGTTAGGGTTTAAGGGGGACAGTTGGGGTTAATGTGGTATAGTTAGGGTTAATAGTGTAGTGCAGTGCTTAGACTGTGGCACTTATAGGGGTTAATATAGGGGTTAATATTGTCCTATACGGGTCTATATAGACCCCTATTGGACTGAGAGGGTTAATTTTAGTCTTGTGATGATCTATATCGACCCCCATGAGTAATGTGGTTAAAAGTAGGTGCCGGGGGGGTACTTATAATGTCCCCGCAGCAGAGGTTAATTGTTTTATTTAGAGCGGGTCCTTTAAGGACACACAAGGTGACATTTCTGCATTTTAAATGCAGCTGGGGTCCAGATGGGTCAAGGAAGGGGCACTGCGGGGGGTCCCGATGGGGACCCCCAGCCTTGGGGGGGGAGTAATTTTAGGGGCCACGGGGGCATGTGTAAGATCAAAGGCTTTGGGGAAGTAACTTGCGCTTGGAAGGAAAGTAAGGGAAAGTAGCGTGCAGCAAGTAACCCGATCGGAGCCTGCAAGTAGCAGGCAATTGAATAGGGAAGTAACTTGCGATCTACACTTACTACTACTTTTTGTAGTAAGTAGCAATTGAATGAGGCCCTATAAAAGGATCCAGCGTAATCACTTTCAGTCGCCCCTGATGAGTGAGACGTAATTGCCTCACGAAAAGTGAATCAGGCGCGTTAGTGACGTCACTAGCAAGCGACATAGTAGCGCCAAACAATCAGAAAAGCCTTATTAACACTAAGATCTTAGGCTAGATAGTTCTAAAGAGGTCCATTTAAACATCGGTCCTTTATACAGTAAGACTTAGAGGTATAATGCCCGCCGTCTAGTGTACTAGTTATCCAGCAATTTATATCTACGGTGAAGTAGTGGATGCATATAGCCACATCCACGAGGTATTAGTGGGATCAAAGTAGTGGATTTGTAGCTGTGTATCCATGAGGTAATAGCAGCACTTTGGCACTTTATTTAAATGTGGTGAAAGTAGTGGATGTATACTACGACATCCACCAGGTATCGGGGGGGGGGGGGGGGGGGCAATAGTATATTATCATAGCATATGCACTGAGATATTCTATTTTGCACCATAGTATTTTATGAGGTGATAGTAGTGGATGCATATAGGGACATCCACGAGGTATTGCAGGTAGTAGTGGAAACACTGCAAGTGAATCCATGAGATTATCAATATTCAATAGCACAATAGCACATTCAATAATAGAGCAATAAGTAGTGGATGAGGTATTAATCACAAACAGACAAATAGTATTTTTTTTTTTTGCCCATTCCCTCCAGAAACGTGTGGCACCAAGAAGTTTTATTCACATAATTTATTTTTTTGTTAGCACCATAGCTCTTTATATAAATTATTCCAGACCACTATTGATGACTATTGGCACATTGAAAATCAATAGATTGCACTGAAAAATCATTAGCACTCATATCACTTTAAGACAAGGAATCTGGCAACAGTATATTAGACAGAAATATATATTTCAAATAAGAATAATTCAACAATGAATTGTATGATATTTATAAAGTAAGTTTGACCTTTGTTTTAGAACTTTTGTACTCTAAGGTGTTAAGTTCTATGATATTTTTAAGATAGTGATACAAAGTTCAGTTTTTTAAGCCAACGATTTTTAACAAAGATGATTTTAATAAAGTAATAAAGTTTAAGTTTTTAAAGATTGGTTTTTGGCTAATATAATAAAGTCCACAAAAAAGGTGTTCTTTAAGTGGTTTTCTTTTACTATCACTATCTTGAAAATTAATTGTATGAGCCTTATAATTAATATACATTTGAGCTACTATAAAAAACAAAAAGACAAATAGAAAAAGGAAATATAAAGCTTGCAATAATGACGTCTATTCTACTGGGGGAAAAATCTATTTTTAAACGTTCGTATTTTAAAATGGATTTTAAGAATATATAATAAAGTTGTTTTTAAAAGTTTTGTTTGTGGCATCAACCAAGATTAAAAACCACAAAAGGTGTTCTTTAGTCACTTCTTTTGATGAATTGACTTTATCAATTCATTATCATAAGATATTGTAATAGATCTTAACACATTAGGGCCCTCATTCTATTATCGGCCGTAAATCGGCCGCAAAGCTGCGATTCCTTGCGGGGCTCCCGTTACCTTGCAATTCAATTATATGGCGGGCCGTATGTCTTGCAACCAGCCGTAAGCTCAGAAATCTTTAAAAGCAAAAATAAATTCAAGACGGCACTCTAAAGCTCTGTAAATGCTATGGATCATAATGGGGGACATGAGGATTAATAGCAACCCCCTCTCAAGCTTGCACATCAGCCCAAATCCGAGATTACATTAACTGTTTATTTTCCGGCCGCAGCGTGGGAGGGTCTGAGGTGCTCAAAGCCCTCTGGACTTTTTCCATGGATATTTGATATAAATTCAAATAAAATGTATTTACGGATTTGAGTATAGGGGAATGTTGTGCTATTAATGCTAACACCTACAATCACTTTATAGTCTCCTCAGAGTGCAGGATGGCTTTAATATGGCTTTATAATGTGCTTAATTGTGTGCCTGCGGGACCTTTTTGCTGCAAGTAAGCTGCGGCTCGGTTTTAGCCTTCCAGAGAGGGTTCCCGGAGCAATTGAATAGCAACCAGGATTTTTTTGCGGCCGAAACTCTTGCAGCCGTTTAAGATCAAAGGCTTTCCGCCGGCGCGTGCGGCCACAAGGGATAACAAGGCGCCGGCCGCAAGCCTGCCGGAATCCCCGGCCGGAAGGGAATAGAATAGGCAAATAGCTTGCGGCCGGTCCTTGCGGCCCCGCATCTCCTATGGCCGATAATAGAATGAGGCCCTAGGTAAATAAGTTCTGAACAAGTAAAAAAGGTAAAAAAAAATAAGTTTAAATCTCAGACTGTCTCTCAGACTGACTCTGACGTCAGACGCCTGCCTGACACATGGTTTGCTGCAGACAAGGGGGTCAAAGCAACTTGTAGTTCCTCCTCACTTTCAGCCATCAGAGTAGTATCATCCGTGCATCTGAGGTTGTTCTTATTTCTTCCAGCAATATTGATCCCAGCTTTGGACTCATCCAGTCCGGCCTTACACATGATGTATTCTGCATATAAGTTGAATAAAGAGGTTGACAAAATACAAACTTGTCGCACTCCTTTCCTTATCTTCAACCATTCTGTTGTCACATGTTCAGTTCTGACCGTGGCTTCTTGGGCCACATACAGATTATTTAAGGACATGCCAGATTTTGTTGTGATCCACAAAGTTAAAACCTTTAGAATAGTCTATGAAGCAGAAGTAAATGCTTTTCTGGAACTCTCTTGCTTTCGCTATAATCCATTGGACACTGGCAATTTGATCTCTTGTTCCTCTTCCTCTGTGGAACCCGGCTGGCACATCTGGTAGTTCCTGGTCCATTTATTGTTGGAGCCGAGCTTGTAGGATCTTAAGCATTACCTTGCTGGCATGTGAAATGAGTGCAATTGTTTGATAATTGGAGCACTATTTGGCACTGTCTGTTTTTGGGATTGGGATGAGGACTGATTTTTTCTCATCTATTGGCCAGTGTTGAGTTTACCAAATTTGTTAGCATAAGGCAAGTAACACTTTCACAGCATCATCCTGTAGAATTTTGAATAGTTCAATTGGGATTCCATCTACTCCTGCAGGCTTATTATCAGCAAGACTTCCTAGGGCCCATCTCACTTCACTCTCCAAGATGTCTGGCTCCAACTCGTTGGATAAATTATCGAGGTCAGCACTGCTGTTAAGATTCCTCCTGTATAAATCTACTGTTTATTCCTGCCAAGTAAGGCAGGAGTCTGACATCACACAATAGAGATATTTGAGAGGAAAATATATGAATCTGTTTGTAGGTGGAGCAGAAAGGATGACTGAAAGATCAAATTGGCAAATTTCAATGCTAGTTTACTGTGGGAAAATTATTTTTTTCAATAATATTCAATTGATAAAGTACTTTGTATTACCTATAGCACTGACCGGTAGCCTATTTCACCTGAAGTGCCTCATATGTGGCCCCTGAGTCCTTAAAATGGCCCCATGGAACTGTAAACTTGTTTTTATGCTATCCAAAGCAAAACTGTAGGAAAGGAACTAATTGGTAGCTTGCAAGATATTTGCTAGCTTTCAAGATATAATGGACTGTGTAATATTGAAAAGCGGTGGGCTCTCCCACTCCAGATAACAGGCAGCATGGAAAGTGCCTGAGGGATGCATGCCCTGACTATAGTATTATATTTTATTATATTATGATATATTATATTTCTTATGTTATATTAGATTATATTATGTAATATATTATATTGTTGTTGTTGTTTAGTCATTTAGTTGTGTCTGACTCTCTGTGACCCTATGGAATGCAGCAAGCCAGGTACATCTGTCAGTCACTGCCCCTTTGAGCGCCTTCAAGTTTATGTTCATTGTTCCAATTACCTCATTTATCCATCTCCGCCTCTGCCATCCCCTTCTTTGTGTGCCTTCAATCTTTCCCAGTATCAAATACATCTCTAGGGAATCCTGTCTTCTCATTATATGACCAAAAGATTTGAACTTCAGTTTCATAAATAAACCTTCCAGTGAATGGTTTTGATTTTCTGAAGTACCAAGGGACTCTAAGCAGTTTCCTCCAACACTACAATTCAAAGGTATCAATTCTACAGCGCTCATCTTCTTTATGGTCCAGCTCCCACATCTTTATGTTTTAACGCAGACCTTTGTTGATTGTTTAATATCTTTACTTTTTACTAGTTTATCCAAGCTTTCCCAAGCTTTCCTCAGCAGAAGCAAACATATTTTACTTTCATGGCTAACGTCACCATCTGAAGAGATCTTGCATCCCTGGAAAATAAAATCTGTCACTGCCCCCACTTCTTCCCCATCTATTTAACCAGGAACAGAGATTTCCATTTGCCATGATCTTTGTCTTGTTGACATTAAGCCGCAGGCCAGCTTTTGCCTTCACTTCTTTTACTCTCATCAATAGGTCCTTTAGTTCCTCCTCACTTTCAGCCATCAGAGTAGTATCATCCGTGCATCTGAGGTTGTTGTTATTTCTTCCAGCAATATTGATCCCAGCTTTGGACTCATCCAGTCCGGCCTTACACATGTTGTATTCTGCATATAAGTTGAATAAAGAGGTTGACAATATACAAACTTGTCGCACTCCTTTCCTGATCTTCAACCATTCTGTTGTCCCATGTTCGGTTCTGACCGTGGCTTCTTGGGCCACATACAGATTCTTTAAGGACATGCCAGATTTTGTTGTGATCCACACAGTCAAAAGCTTTAGAATAGTCTATGAAGCAGAAGTAAATGCTTTTCTGGAACTCTCTTGCTTTCGCTATAATCCATTGGACATTGGCAGTTTGATCCCTTGTGCCTCTTCATCTGCGGAACACGGCTTGCACATCTGGTAGTTCCTGGTCAATTTATTGTTGGAGCCGAGCTTGTAGGATCTTAAGCATTACCTTGCTGGCATGTGAAATGAGTGCAATTGTTTGATAATTGGAGTACTCTTTGGCACTGTCTGTTTTTAGTATTGGGATGAGGACTGACTTTTGCTCATCTATTGGCCAGTGTTGAGTTTACCAAATTTGTTGGCGTAAGGCAAGTAACACTTTCACAGCATCATCCTGTAGATTTTTGAATAGTTCAATTGGGATTATATCACCTCCTGCAGCCTTATTATCAGCAAGACATCCTAGGGCCCATCTCACTTCACTCTGCAAGATGTCTGGCTCCAACTCATTGGACAAATTATCGAGGTCATCACTGCTGTTAAGATCCCTCCTCTATAAATCTACTGTTTATTCCTGCCACTTCTTCTTTATCTGATCTTCTTCTGTTAAGTCCCTACCATTTACTGTCTTTTATCATGCCCACTATGGCATGAAAGGTTATTTTGGGATCCCGTGATTTACCCATTCTTTTATCTCTTTTGGTCTCTTTACATCGCTGATTGTATAATGTCTCTTCTTGCTAGCCATTTTGCCTTCTTTCTTTTGGGGATATTTTTTGTTGTGGTTTCCTTGATAATGGTGCAAACCTTGGTGCAAAGTTCTTCAGGCATTCTATCTTCCATGTCTATCTAGTCCCTTAAATCTATTCTTTACTTCCACTGCATATTCACAAGGGATGTCATTTATGTCATATCTTCCTGGGCTGTTAATTTTCCATCAGTTTAATTCTGAACTTTGCAATAAGACGTTCATGGTCTGTGTCAGGGATGTAGGAACCAAAATGATTCCGGGTGTGATACAGCTCACTTGATACACAGAACACTTAACAGCTGGAATACGCATACATACACACAATGAGAAATCTCATCATCCCCCCCACCAGGTCATACACCCATGGTCAGCCCCAGGTCTTGTTTTTGCTGACCGTATAGAGCTTCTCCAGCTTTGGCTACAAAGTAAATGTTCAGTTTGATTTCTATATTGTCCATCTAGTGATGTTCATTTGTAGAGTCGAATCTGAGGATTTTGGAAGAGGTTGTTTGCTATATTCATAGATGCTGAGGATATCAATGTTTAACCTTGTCATATCATGTCAAGGAGCGGAGGCCGGAGTACAAGCAGGTAAGTGAGGGGAGAGGGGGGAGGTATTTAGGGGGGTTTAGGTGGAGGAGGGGGGTTGAGGAGGGGGGTTGGGGTTGAGGGAGGTTGAGGGGGAAGGTTGAGGGGGGTTGAGGTTGAGGAGGTGGGTTGGGGTTGAGAAGGGGGGTTGAGGTTGAGGAGGGAGGTTGAGGATGGGGGGCGGAGGATGAGGATGGGGAGGTTGAGGAGGGGGTTGAGGATGGGGGGGGTTGAGGATGAGGAGGAAGGTTGAGGAGGGGGTTGAGGATGAGGAGGGGGGTTGAGGAGAGAGGATGAGGATGGGGGGGTTGAGGAGGAAGGTTGAGGAGGGGGTTGAGGATGGGGGGGTTGAGGAGGGGGTTGAGGATGGGGGGGGTTGAGGATGAGGAGGAAGGTTGAGGAGGGGGTTGAGGATGAGGAGGGGGGTTGAGGAGAGAGGATGAGGATGGGGGGGTTGAGGATGGGGGTGTTGAGGAGGGAGGTTGAGGAGGGGGGTTGAGGAGGGGGGGTTAAGGGGGGGTTGAGGAGGGTTAAGGCTGATGAGGGGGTTGAGGATGAGGATGGGGGGGTTGAGGATGAGGATGGGGGGGTTGAGGATGAGGATGGGGGGTTGAGGAGGGGGTTGAGGATGGGGGTTGAGGAGGGAGGTTGAGGAAGGGGTTGACGAGGGAGGTTGAGGATGAGGAGGGAGGTTGAGGATGAGGAGGGAGGTTGAGGATGAGGAGGAGGGGTTGAGGAGGGGGGTTGAGGAGGGGGGTTGAGATGGGGGTTGAGATGGGGGGTTGAGGATGGGGGGTTGAGGATGGGGGGGTTGAGGATCTCGTGATTTACCCATTCTTTTATCTCCTTTGGTCTCTTTACATCTCTCATTGTAGAATGTCTCTTCTTGCTACTATTCTCTCAAATTTTTCATTCAATTGGACAAATCTTTTCTATCTCCACTACCTTTCCCTTTTTTTCTTTCCTGGGCTACTTTCAAAGCCATGTTGCCTTCTTTCTTTTGGAGATATTTTTTGTTGTGATTTCCTGGATAATGGCGCAAACGTTGGTACAAAGTTCTTCAGGCATTCTATCTTCCATGTCTATCTAGTCCCTTAAATCTATTCTTTACTTCCACTGCATATTCACAAGGGATGTCATTTATGTCATATCTTCCTGGGCTGTTAATTTTCCATCAGTTTAATTCTGAACTTTGCAATAAGACGTTCATGGTCTGAGCCAGGGATGTAGGAACCAAAATGATTCTGGGTGTGATACAGCTCACTTGATACACAGAACACTTAACAGCTGGAATACGCATACATACACACAATGAGAAATCTCATCATCCCCCCCACCAGGTCCTACACCCATGGTCAGTCCCAGGTCTTGTTTTTGCTGACCGTATAGAGCTTCTCCAGCTTTGGCTACAAAGTAAATGTTCAGTTTGATTTCTATATTGTCCATCTAGTGATGTTCATTTGTAGAGTCGATTCTGAGGCTTTTGGAAGAGGTTGTTTGCTATATTCAGAGATGCTGAGGATATCAATGTTTAACCTTGTCATGTCATGTCAAGGAGCGGAGGCCGGAGCACAAGCAGGTAAGTGAGGGGAGAGGGGGGAGGTATTTAGGGGGGTTTAGGTGGAGGAGGGGGGTTGGGGAGGGGGGTTGGGGTTGAGGGAGGTTGAGGGGGGAGGTTGAGGGGGTTGAGGTTGAGGAGGTGGGTTGGGGTTGCGGAGGGGGGTTGAGGTTGAGGAGGGAGGTTGAGGATGGGGGGGTTGAGGAGGAAGGTTGAGGAGGGGGTTGAGGATGGGGGGGTTGAGGAGGGGGTTGAGGATGGGGGGGTTGAGGAGGGGGGGTTGAGGGGGGGTTGAGGTTGAGGAGGGTTGAGGCTGAGGAGGGGGTTGAGGATGAGGATGGGGGGTTGAGGATGAGGATGGGGGGTTGAGGATGGGGGGTTGAGGAGGGAGGCTGAGGAAGGGGTTGAGGAGGGAGGTTGAGGATGAGGAGGGAGGTTGAGGATGAGGAGGAGGGGTTGAGGAGAGGGGTTAAGGATGGGGTGTTGAGATGGGGGGTTGAGGATGGGGGGTTGAGGATGGGGGGGTTGAGGAGGGGGATTGGTGAGGGGGATTGAGGATGGGGGATTGAGGATGGGGGGTTGAGGATGGGGGGTTGAGGAGAGAGGATGAGGTTGGGGGCGTTGAGGAGGGGGATTGAGGATGGGGGGTTGAGGAGGGAGGTTGAGGAGGGGGTTGAGGATGAGGAGGGAGGTTGAGAATGAGGAGGGAGGATGAGGAGGGAGGTTGAGGAGGGAGGTTGAGGATGAGGAGGGAGGTTGAGGATGAGAAGGGAGGTTGAGGATGAAGAGGGAGGATAAGGATAAGGAGGGAGGATAAGGATGAGGAGGGAGGTTGAGGAGGGTGATAAGGGAGGGGGAAGAGACACAGGGAAGGGAGAGGGGAGAAGAGACACAGGGAAGGGAGAGGGGAGAAGAGACACAGGGTAGGGAGAGGGGAGAAGAGACACGGAGAGAGAGAGGGACACAGGGGGCAGCACATTTTCCACCCTCGGCTTATACTTGAGTCACTCATTTTACCCAGTATTTTGTGGTAAAATGGGTGCCTCGGCTTATACTCAGGTCGGCTTATACTCGAGTATATACAGTATGCTATTTTATATTACATTATATTATATTATTATATATTATATTGTGTTGTTGTATTATACATTATATTATGTTATATTACGTTATATTAAATGATATGATAATTTGGAAAACTTGCTGTGTCACTTTAGAAGTCATGAAAGCCGTCACCTGCAGAAAGGAGATTCAGAGGAAATAGATTTATTTGGATGAAATGTCAGTTGTTTTTATGTTATTTTACCTTCTGCATCTTGTCTCTGTGAATCATTTTCAAAGAAACAAATAAAAAACGCTACTGTCAAAAATCCAAAATAGCAACAATTGTCATTTAACTTGTGGAAAAATACAGAAACACACTGCAGTTTGCCCCAAGGGGCAGGAAAATGATGACAGCATTACAAATGAAGCGGTAATCATGAATATTAGGCATGGAAGGTTTTGCCTCGCTGTGCTTGGGAGGGGCTCTGAGTTTAATATAAGAGGGAAAATGTAACAGCCAAAAAACAAAGACATTCCCAGCATCGCCCAAACACTGAGAGCTGCGCCCAACATGTCAGGATTCAAAGGATTGTCAGATCTGCAGAACCAGGGTCAAAAAGCTGGTCAGGATATAGGTAAGAACTTGCTCAAAATATTCATTGTGGTCCATGGTCTATAAGCAACAGGTAGCTCTGCAGCTGTTAGTAGCTCAGCCCCACCACATAGCAACAGCTGCTCTCATGGTGTGCTAGTATAGGCAGACCACCTTAAGAGTAGGTTTTACCTTTCTTATATTAAAAGAGCTTGCAATCTGATGAGTTTCCTGTCTGCAATATGTTTACCATAAGAAGTAAACTAATCAAACCAGAGAGATTCTTTTACCTCTTTGTGTGATAAAGCAGCTTGCAATCTACTCTTATTCAATGCAGACCACCCTAAGGCATTATTTTACCTCATTTAGGGCAAAACAGCTTTTATATCTACTCTTATTCAATGCAGACCATCCTAAGGGATTATTTTACATCATTTTAGGGTAAAACAGCTTGCAATATATTCTTATTCAATGTAGACCACCCTAAGGGATTATTTTACATCATTTTAGGGTAAAACAGCTTGCAATATATTCTTATTCAATGTAGACCACCGTAAGGGATTATTTTACATCATTTCAGGGCAAAACAGCTTGCAATCTATTCTTATTCAATGCAGACCACCCTAAGGGATTATTTCATATAATTTTAGGGCAAAACAGCTTTCAATCTATTCTTATTCAATGCAGACCATCCTAAGGGATTATTTTACCTAATTTTAGGGTAAAACAGCTTGCAATCTATTCTTATTCAATGCAGACCATCCCAAGGGATTATTTTACCTCATTTTAGGGTAAAACAGTTTGCAATCCTCTTATATCCAATGTGGCCCACCCTAAGAGTTTGAGGTCTGTTTCCTTTGGTAAAAAATAGCTTGCTATATTGCTGTATTGTGTTATTTAATGCAAATCTCCCTAATAGCTTGCAATCTATTTTACCTCTATCTTTTGGTTAAAAAAAACTGCCAGACAGCAACCTCATTAAATAACATCAGCTTGCAAGCTATTTTAACAAGATATATTTCTAGTTTTATTGCAAAACAGCTTGCAATCGTCTCCAATGCAGTGCAGACCACCCTAAAAATGAGATCTGTTTCCTATAGTAAAATAGTTTGCAATCCTGCATTATTAAATGCAGATCTCCCTAAGAGCTTGCACTCTCTTTTACCTCTATTTTATGTTAAGCTGATGTTATTTAATGAGTTTGCTGTCTGGAAGCTTTTTTTTCCATAAGCGCTAAAACAATTAGGTGTAAATAAATAAAGACGACACAGATTTTCTTTTTACCCCTTTTTATGGTAAAACATCTTGCAATTTTCTCCTATGCAGTGCAGACCACCCTAATAGTTTGAGGTCTGTTTCCTATGTTAAAACAGCTTGGTATCTGGTCTTATTTAATACAGATCTCCCTAAGAGCTTGCAATCTATTTCACCTCTATATTAAGTTAATTTAGCTTGCAATTGGTACTATTTAATACAAACCTCCATAGGAATTTATATTCTAATTTACCTAATTTCGGGGGTAATATAACTTGCAATTGGGTCTTATTTAAAATAAAGCGCCTCAAGAACTCATTAGGCCTCTTTTTTATGTAAAATAGTATGCAATCTGGTATTATTTAATGTAGCCATCCTTAAGATTTGGCAACCTCTATCTTTTCCATATGGTAAGACAGAGAGCAGTGTGTTCAGAGATCTGGGTTTAAAGGGACACCGAAGCCACAAATTTACTTTGACGCATTTTAAAAATGAGTTTTTAAGCAAAACAAACAGTTAAAAAACAGCATGAAAAATGTGTGCGACAAAAATGTTCTTCTAATGTACAAAGTGCGTCAGGGCACAGCCCTAATCAAGTTGCACCCTCAGGTGGCAATACACACACCTGACACTTGGGAGCCTGTGAGGTTATAAATGAGGTAATTTTGTAGGAGCCAGAGAAGGATTATATTGTATTACACTATATTGTAATATATTATGTTATCACAAAAATAATTGTGGATCTGCGTGTTTGTTCTAAACGTTTGCGATGTTGGTCACGCACGAGCGAGCCTCGTGAAGCGAGGCGAGCCATGTATGCACTGCAAGCCTGCACGAAGCAAGGACTTAGGCGAATCGAGGCAAGCAGTTGAAGCACAAAGGGCGCAAGTCCAAAACCACGAAAAACAAGCAAAATAATAATAGGAAAAAAAACAGTTGAAGCACGCGGGACTTAGGCTGCAATGAGCGCCGAAGGTAATCATTGCAAAACAGGAAAGATGAATAGAAGTCATATTGTAGGAGCCAGAGAAGGATAATTTATATACTAGTCACTTGCCCAACAAAAATGACAGTAACATTTTGTGTTAAAAATTATCTACCTCTGTGCTCACTCTCTCTCCTTCTCTCTCCTTCCTTCTCTCTCTCCCTTTTCTTTTACCCCCTCCTTCCTTCTCTCTCACTCCTTCCTTCTCCATCCCTTCTCTCTCTCTCTCCCTTCCTTCCCTCTCACTCCTTCCTTCTCAATCCCTCCTTCTCTCTCCCTCATTTTCCCTCCCTCCTTCCTTCTCCTTTCCTTTCTCTCCCTCTCACTCGCTCCCTCCCTCTCCTTCTCTCCCCCACCCTCTACTCTCCCCCTTCTCTCTGCTTCCCGCTTGTCCACTCTCTCTCCCTCCCTTTCCTTCTCTCTCCCTCTCTATCCCCCTCCTTCCTTCTCTCTCCCTCCCTCTCTCTCCCCCTCCTTCCCTCTCCCCTCCTCCTTTTACCTCCCTACGCTCTGTTTCTACTGCCTAATATCAAACAAATAGTCTCTGAATGGGTCTGCCCTCTGCATGCCAGCTCAAGTATCTTCATGAGCTACAGCGTTTCAAATAAGCCAGTCAGTGACCATCTCAGCTGCATCTTGCAGAATGTTCCAGAGAGATGGTCACGGGTTAGTTAGTATGAGACACAGCACTGCAAGAACAACAGGGTGTGTCTGCATATGAGGCAGCGGGTAGACCTGTACAGGGACTATTTCCATCATTTTAGGCTGTAAAAACAGAGCATGTAAGCATTTATTAACAAATATTTAGACAACTGGGCATACTACTCTTCTTGAACAATTCCCTCTATGAGAGATAAAGGACCTTTGATCTGTAGTTAAAAAAAAAAAAAAAAAAAGACACTTGTTTATCAAGTATATAACAAACAAACAGCTGTGGTGTAACCCATTTCTTAGGTAAATATTCATTTTTGAAGACACTGTTTATTAGCACAGTAATCTATTTGTGTGGGTGGTGGAGGAGGGACTAATTAGATAATATTAAAGTTGACATCACACCACTTCCCCCCTCACTGGCCCAGAAGCAGACCCCTTGCATCATTCAATGCAACCACAGCTCTGCAGAATAGTAAGTGCAACTTCCACCAATATATCATGGATTCTTTCAGCCTACTGCAGAGGCATCAACATGATTTTTTTTTTATTAAAAAAATAGCTTTTTGACTGCTTAATTATACTCTTGATCAGACCCAGTTTTCAAACACACATGTATGGGATTCCTAGCGTGTGTTTAATCCAACCCTAGCTTTGCTCAAAACTGTTTGATACAGAGGGCATATGCTTAAGGGAAGCCATGTTTGATATGGTTATGGATTGCAAGAGCAAAAGTCTTTGTGGGCACATTTGCATGTCCCTGCCTAGATTCCCAGAATGCAGTGCAATAACTGTATTTCTCAGAATTCTGGGCATGAAACTTGTTTTTTAACTTGTTTTAGACATTTAAATGTGAACACAAATATACTATTTATTTATTTAATAAATATATATATATATATATATATATATATATATATATATATATATATATATATATATATACACACACATTTTTCCATTGTACAATGGCCCTTTAAAAAGTATAAATTGGCATTAAATGTTACATGTTGTATTGTATTTGTTTTTTATACCAATGAATACTACAGCCACTATAACAATACCATAGTAATGCACATTAGACCGTCCTACACTGGGACAGCATCTGGTACAGCCAAACATGAATTGTTCCAGTAAATAGATAAGCATGCCAAGTTTCCATATTGGTAATTAGAGCACCACCCGAAAGGACAATCTGTGAATAGGAACAAAACACACCTTGATCATTTATGCAGCAAACCTCTAAGGCTATTACATTCACAGGCATTGTGTGTATTATCTATGGAGCCAGTACAATTTCATAATAGCTACACAAATAGCCCCCGGGTGCAGCATCAATATCCCACCTGCACCTACCGACTGCTTTTATGTCCAGGGCGTTAATAATAATAATATTTGAATGGTGTGCAGTTTGTTCTGCTATATTGTACTCGGATAAATGTATGCATTAGAGTGATAATTGAGCTTGAAAGTTAAAGGATCACTGTAGTTTGGTAAAAACTTCCAATGTTTGTGAAGTATGTAACACTAGGCAGATAAAATGTTATATATAGGAGAATTCTGATTATCTGGGGTATTTTGTCTTATACAGCTAGTCTGTCTATAGCTTGAGGGGGAGAGTTATTCTATGGGGACTTATTTTGCCAGCGAGTTCTATTGTCACGTATGTGAATAAAGATCTTATCTGAATAGTTTCTAATTGTGTAAGGAACAATAACCAAACGTTTGTCAAAGTTGCAAATAGAAAAAGTGAATACAACAGTAAAATAAACAGTACTAAGCTAAGATTAGTACTAAAGTACTACAAGTAGAACACTAAAGTAGCAATTTAATTATTAATTAACTCTCCCAGGGGGGACAATATGCATGCCCATTTGCTGTATGTAAGAATAATGACAAAAGCTCCTGTAAGCCTCCTAATTTGTAGTTGAAATATACAACTTCCAAGCTCAGTGATGTAAGAGTTCCAATTAAAATATTTAAAATCCAAAGCGTTAAAAAAAAAAAGAGAAAGGGGGGAAAGAGACACAGGGGAGGGAGAAGGGGGAAATAGACAAAGGGAAAAGAGACACAGGGGAGGGACAAAGGGGAGGGAGAAGGGGGAAAGAGACAAAGGGGAAAGAGACATAGGGGAGGGACAAAGGGGAGGGAGAAGGGGGAAAGAGACAAAGGGGAAAGAGACACAGGGGAGGGAGAAGGGGGAAAGAGACAAAGGGGAAAGAGACATAGGGGAGGGACAAAGGGGAGGGAGAAGGGGGAAAGAGACAAAGGGGAAAGAGACACAGGGGAGGGAGAAGGGGGAAAGAGACAAAGGGGAAAGAGACACAGGGGAGGAAGAAGGGGGAAAGAGACAAAGGGGAAAGAGACACAGGGGAGGGAGAAGGGGGAAAGAGACACAGGGGAGGGAGAAGGGGGAAAGAGACACAGGGGAGGGAGAAGGGGGAACAAGACAAAAGGGGAGGGAGAAGTGGGAAAGAGACAAAGGGAAAAGAGACACAGGGGAGGGAGAAGGGGGAAAGAGACAAAGGGGAGGGAGAAGTGGGAAAGAGACAAAGGGAAAAGAGACACAGGGGAGGGAGAAGGGGGAAAGAGACAAAGGGGAAAGAGACACAGGGGAGGGAGAAGGGGGAAGGAGACAAAGGGAAAAGAGAAACATGGGAGGGAGAATGAGGAAAGAGACAAAGGGAAAAGAGAAACAGGGGAGGGAGAAGGGGGAAAGAGACAAAGGGGAAAGAGAAGGGGGAAAGAGGCACAGGGGAGGGAGAAGGGGATAGGGGGAAAGAGACACAGGGGAGGGAGAAGGGTGAAAGAGACAAAGGGGAAAGAGACACAGGGGAGGGAGAAGGGGGAAAGAGACAAAGGGAAAAGAGACACAGGGGAGGGAGAAGGGGAAAGAGACACAGGGGAGGGAGAAGGGGAAAGAGACACAGGGGAGGGAGAAGGGGGAAAGAGACACAGGGGAGGGAGAATGGGGAAAGAGACAAAAGGGAAAGAGACAAAGGGGAGGAGGGAAGAGACACAGGGGAGGGGGAAGACACAGGGGAGGGGAAAGAGACACAGGAGAGGGAGAAGGGGAAAAGAGACAAAGAGGAAAGAGACACAGGGGAGGAGGGTGAAACACAGGGGATGGAGGGGGGGGAGAGACACAGGGGGAAAGATAAACAGGTGAGGGAGGGGGAGGGGAAGAGACACAGGGGATGGAGAAGGGGGAAAGAGACAAAGGGGAAAGATACACAGGGGAGGGAGAGACAGGGGAGAGACAGGGGGAAAGAGACATGGGGAAGGGGACAAGCAAATGTCTAGTGGTATAATACTATGTAAGACATGGCTAACATTGATATTTACTTTTGTTGTAACAAAGTCAGAATATTTAAATTGTATTTATTTTTTTATTTCAGTCAACCAGGGTCAGCAAGTGGTCCAGGACTGTGTTGATAAAGGAAAAGAAGCGGGACAACAAGGTAGGTTATACGATTGCTCTACAGACTGGCATTGTCACACACAGGAGCATTTAGCAATACCTGTAGAAGTCACAGACGGTTATATTGTGTAAATAAAGGGGCTGAGCTAATAAGGGACGGGGAAATACAAATGTACACAATGTGACTGCCGAGTGCTACTGCTAAATCGAATAATATTTATTCTGGGAAAAGGACAAAATGAATTAATAATAAAAATTATAATCCACTATAATAGTTTCCAGCTGCGTGCTGTGCAGGTGTTACTCACAAGTTACTATTGCAAATTATGGGGAAACCGTGCAACTGCGCAGTTGCTTTATAAATAGCTGGAGTTTCTAATAGGTAGCTAAGGAGCTCCTGTTACTTATGTCTTTAGATGTTCTACAATAGCTTACACTATGGGTTACTTTAAATGGTCACCGTAAGATTGGACTTTCTGTTAATATAGTATAAATCCTGCCTATGTAGGATGATTGAAACACTTGCTCCTTAAAAAAATATTTAGCTTTCAATTATTTCTTAAAAGTCCCAAGGCTGTACGCATCTCCAGTTCACATGATCATCTGCTCCCATCATACCCAAGTTCAGTGTCATATCGAAGGCATATCTAAGTTTCCTGGATCCTGAATGTACTTGATAGAGGAATAATAGTGTATGAAAAAATTTTTTGCATAAAAAAAAAAAAAGTCAAAATAAACATTAAACACTTATCTTGAAGTTAGCAATATGACTTACTGAATTAGCATACAATTAATCATTTGTTTTGGCTAATTAGGAGAAAAACAAAGGCAGCTGATACATTTGAATAAAACTCTGGGGTTCTTGTTTGTGCTGCAAAGCAGCCTGTGATATGCACTGCGGTCCATGTTAGAATATGCTTTGGCAGCAGCACATCAAACAGCACAGACAGGAAGCAGCAGGGAGGGTTATATCCCAGCAGCGACTTCAGGGCGGACATTTATTGGCGGAGGACACAGCAGGTGAATAATGGGTTAAAATTGATCCCCTAATGCTGCATGCTGATTAGGTAGGGATTAGGGGCCTGTGCAGACACCACTGGGAGTGTCCACATAATCAGAGGGATTTTTAGATAATACAAAATAAAATGTTTTATGAAATGTGCTGCATACATAAATTATGCTTTTTTGTATAAAAAGTGCAAAAATGTAGTAACCCAAGAAACTTGGATATGCCATTAAGGTGCAGTGGAAAACAAGGAGAGCAGCCATACTGGGGCTTCCAGCTCTCTACCCACTCCCCACCCTGCTGCCTTAGGATTGGTTCAGAGTTAAGGACCACACCAATGTTGAAAGAGATCACTTTAACCATGATCTGCTCAAACTGAGATAGGTTTAAACGGGAAGATAGGTTCCAGGTGAGAAACGTTACGCAGAGGACTTCTAAGAAGTGTAAATCTTGTGTGATTACTTTATTCTCCTCAATAGAACCAAGTTTCCTAGTTCTTCGTATATAGGATCAGATAATGAACGAACTTACTTTCCATATTAACACTTCTTATTCTACAACAGTGATTGACCAAGGATGCCAAGCTGCCCAGAAAACATGCGACGATGTGACCGGCCAGGTTAAAGAGAAGGTTCCTAAGGGATGGCTGAAATAAGCTGCAGATTGTCCAGAAGAACCATGGAGTTTGCGTTTGCTTTTTATCTCCAACGACTTAAATGCAAAATAAGACGTACATAAGACATAGTATAAGCTTGTGTGTAATAAGTTAATAAAAATAAATTCTATAGAAAAAAAAATATGTGAAGGTTTCAGTGGGAAATGTATCACAGAGACTTCCTGTACCAAAATGGTAATATATAAGAATTTTTTTTTTTACATTAAGTATGCAAAAACAGTAACATTTTTCTTTAAGCCCCCATCACAAGAGCAGATTTTGAAAATCTGGTTAACCAAATAGGTATACAAAGCAAGGAATATTTGTACGGCTATAGCCCCAAGCGACATGACAACCAGACATGGCCAAACAATACAAATGAAATAAGTTCTCAGCCTCTAGTCTACCACACCCCGAGTCACTTCAGTTATTTGGTGGTATTCAATTGGAGGTGACATATTTGTGTCGAGAGAACAATTAAACCTGCCCAAAATATTTTAGGTACAGCAAATCAAACATGTTAAAAAACAAAAAAAATTAGATACAAACACACAAGAAAATGAATAATTTAATTAGTTATGAAAAAATATGTTGTATCTAATGGTGTGGTACATCACATGGCTACAAGGGAACACCGGCTTCATCCCCAGGCAGATGCCATTGGTTTTCTAGTTCTGATCATAACATTATGTACAAAGGGCCCTCAATTGCAAGCCCGCATCTCACAGGATCCAGGCCGTATGTCTGCAGGCTCCCGTTCGTCTGATTCCGGAGCTATTCAATTGATCGAGCCGCCGCAATTTACTGGCCCAGAGCAGACTCCGTAAACCATGGTTTGTAGCAGTTCATGGTGGGAACATGATCAAATAAGCAAGACCGTAACCTCCCATTTTGAATCAGCCAATAGAAAATGAGACAATCATTAGTACGACAGTAAAACATGGAAGTTACATGACAATTAGGTTCGGGAGTCAGATATGCGATCAGACTCTCAAAACACAGAATTATGAAAATGAATGCCAATACTATTCTAGTCCACATGGGTGATCTGATATGTATTAAACTCATTGATATCTGAGAAATATAACCCCGAAATGAGACAAACATAACATTTATTTACTGCCGATCTACAAGCTTGATACGGTTGTGCAATTAATGCCAATGTCTTGTTTCTTTCCCCATTATTTACAGTGCACTATTGATTTATTTGCATTTACAGTGCTACAAATAGGTGTTTATCCTCTCTAGCACTTTTCGGATTTTCTCCTTCATTTGGCAGTTACGGATGTGAAACTATTTGGAGCCTTGGGTAATTGGAGCAGTTGAATAGCAATTTGCTATTTTAGCAATCGTAACTCTTGCGGAATTAAAAGCTCAAAAAAGGAGGCTGCAAGTTCCGTATTTAACAATGGCAAAGATTAAGGGCATAACCCATTAACTTGTGACCTCACTTACGGGCTACAGTAATGCACAAAAGCTCAATTGACTCAGGCGCAAAGTGTTTACACCAATCAAAAGCAAGAAATAAGCCAGATACACTTTTAGGGAATTTCTTGCATTTGGTTGTTGCAGACACTTTGTACAAACTGTTGGGATCCCAAGTAGAAAACAAATTGAGTATTTGGTCGTTATCCCCATTGACAAACACCATTTTAATATAAAATTTGGCTTTTTTTAACCAATTTTTGTAATTATATAAAAATATGGCAACACAGAAATACAATTGTATTCTAAATTAAGATATATAGGGTATTTTTTTTTTTTAAAAACATAAGATACATTTTAAAATACAAAAAACAATAAGCTTGCAGCCAGGTGGATATGGACCAGAAGTTTTATTTTTTAGAATAGTCCACAGTAATACTAATTTGTGAGAGTTCACACTTAATTTTGCACCTCTCCAGAACCCTGGAGGGATCCATGATACATTGGTGTAGGGTGGGCTTTGGTGGGGGAGGGGGAGTGAGGAGTGTTTACATTTTTCAGAGAGTTCTGGAACCATACTTTGATGGAAGGAGGTATGGTGTCAATGTCAAACTTCTCCAGGGAAGAAACAACGGCTCTGGCCTTCTCCCTGTTCTTCTATCCCTGCCCCATCATGCAGCTCTCAGGATGCAATGTAACAAATTGATTCATGTACTCAAATCTTCAAAGAGTTCAGGATTTTGGGTCAGTGAACCAAATAAGACCAAAAAACTGTTTTTCTAAAGAAAGACTTTAATATTGTTTTTGATCACTTTGTCAAGTCATGCAATTACTAAGTTAGAAATAAAAAAAGCCAAAGTATATTTCATATAGGTCTCAAGGTCTGCAACACATCTTTGGAACTAGTGGGAGAATTATGTAAAGTGTTAAAAATCCATGGCCTTTGAGAAGTTAAAAAAAAAATATTCTTCTGCAGAGCATGAATAGCTGTAGATTTAATTGATGATAATGGAAGATAAAGAAGGTTGGGTCACAAAGGCTAACTTTTACACACGCTTTAGAAAGGGTAAATACAAGTTCAGATTAACCCCTTACACAAGCGGTCATTACTTTGACCATGTGACAGATGAATGGCCACAAAAAATGTTTTAAAAAAATAAAAATACATACCTAACAAAAAGAATGCAGAATTTATCAAAAACATGCATTATAATTTTGCTTTGCAGAGTACTCATTTTTACACAAACGGGTTTCAACAAAATAGCATCAACGTATTCCAGCTTTGTTCGTTCTTACGTACGAATAAGTACATTACATTTTAGCTGGGAAACAGATTGTTTTAAAACATGATTAGAACATATTCTAATTAAAGCAGCAAAGTTATAGGTGTGGCCTGCAGAGGTTAATGTGCAACAAGTCATCAAAAGACTCTCCTGAAAACGCTCCAAACAAGGCCTATTGTGTTGTACTCAACACAAAAGCATCGGGTGCAAAGGCTTTCCTGAAATCATAAAGGTACAATACTGATTATCGAGCATCCTCAGTTTCAATGCCTTGCCAGATTAACCGATTTCCTGGATCGCCACTGGTCTGGCAAATCTGTTAATCGGGCAATGCGGCCATCCAGAAGTCCATTCCCAAAGAGGAGTCACCAGAACAAGGCAAATATAAGAAAGGTGCAGGTGCCTTAGCAAGCTCCTTCTGAAAGTTTGTCCTGATTAATGATGGTGCCAGACCATCAGATGACTGATAATCTGTGTTGTACCTGTAGTACCCATGTTAAAGTTGCATTACACATTTGACATGTTATGTCAAAACCTTCTAGGAGAAAAATAAATGCCCTGGTATTACAGTAATCTAAAAAGTGTACCAGAGAACAAAGATGGCACCAGCTATATAGGATGATCAACTTGCATTACTTCTTCCAAAAAGAAAAAAGTAAAGTTAGTGTTCACGCATGCCATGGGCTTAGTATAAAATATATCCCTGGACACATGAAAGATTAAGGGAACAAGAAGCAAAATTTGTTTCTCTTAACACGGTAGACCTAGGGACTGTGGCGATCACAGTATTCCAAAAACTCATTTATAGAGTTCATGGCAAAGCCCAGCTTGCTCTGTGGATAAATTGACCAATATGTCAAATTGATGATTCAAGGGCCAACAATATAGGTTTACTTTGCACAGTCCTAGGTTTTCAGCTACTTGTGTTAATATACACAAAAAGTGTACATTCTCACAAATAAAAAAAAGTTAAACGATATGGACGGAAGCGTTTGGAACTAGTGCCCTCTATAATGAGGTTTAAGTGAGGAGAGAAAGTAATAAGTCTTGCGGTTACATGTAAACGTATGATATGTTTTCTGAAAGGGATGGCAGCAGTTTATGTGAAAGTCAATCCAGCTTCATTGTACACCTTGAACACTTTCTCAATGGCATTCACGTAGGCAGCGGTTCTCAGGTCCAAGCCCAAGTTATATTTCATAGCAGTGCGCATGATTTGCTGAGGAGAATAAAAAAAAAAATGTTTTAGTTACATTGATAGTTTCCCTGTACACAGCTAAATATTTTTTCAATTCATTAAGAATGCCAAATTAATAAATCAGCTATTTAAAGTTTATACTTTATCTGTAACACCTAGAAATGTGTTAAATTTTAATATAATTAAGTCTTACTCTTGCAGATCTCTCCATGGTGTATGCCAAGCCAGAATGGACAATATCCTTCTCAGATGCACCCTGCAAAGAAAAGTCAAAAAAGTTAGATGTAGATGTTGAGAATTTCAGGAACACCAACATTTTAAAAGTTACTTAAAAGCAGTTCAAATGGTATCAGAAAAAAAAAAAAAGTTTAGTGCTAAATCGATGGCGAAATATTCCACATGATTTAATTATACAATAAACTAAGCCTATTGTAAGAAATTGACTGGCTTTATAGGTGCAGAGGGAAAAATATTGGACCGCCACAGCATTCACAATGCATCTTTAATAATGCCATCACACTAACCATCTACAAATAGGTAAGTGGTAACTGGTCCTAAAAAATACTTATGGGTGGGGGCGGGGGTGACTATCACCTACAGAAGCGTGATCAGGCATGTAAATTTGGATTTGTGCGATTATGGTTCCACCTACTGGTCATTGTTCCCAATAGCAAATCCCATACTTACAATATTCAAATAATTTTTTATTTTTTTTTTATTTAAAATTTTGGTTTACTTTTCAGTTCTACAGGAACTAGAATCTTTAATGCAGCCCTTTATATGGTGGCAAATGCAAAAATGTCGACTACTTTGAGTTGGCTTGTTCTGACATGAAACAGCACCCCACCATTAACTTGTGCTTATTCAAATTACCCTTTAGGAACAACCTGGAGATTTTTACTACTTACAGATATTCTTGCCTGGAACTCAGCGGTTGGCACAACTGGTATAGTACCACCGTGTTTGCCAAATTTTCTTTCTAAGCTTTCCTGAACAGACACTGTTGGAAGAGAAGGGAAAAAAAATGGTCACAAAAATTCGAAAAATATATGAAGAGGAAGAAAAAAAAAAAACTTTAAGTATTGAATACATACTAAGTAAATGGTAGTTGGAGTCACGTTCATATTTGAATGTCAATCGCCCATAGCTAACATGATTGAGGTTTTTCAGCCACTCAAAATAAGACACCGTAACACCACCTGCGTTCAAGTACAGATCCTAAAAAGGGAGGAGGAAAAAAAAAGTAAGCCATCACAAATGGGGATAGATTAGATTAAACAATACATTTTGGAAAGGACACTCACAAAAAAAGCCAGGCATGACTGAAGACACATGGGAGAGGGAAACTACAGACCCCATATCAGTAAAGTCTGGCCTAGTACTCCCAGGTCAAGATTAAGGTTTAGAACAGTGAACACTGGTAAAAATTAGCAGGTCAGGGTTTAGGTTCACCACTATTTGGAGGCCCATGAGTAGAGGCTTCGGAATCACTGATCTAAGATTCCACCTGGCTTATTTTACTGTAACATGGCTTATTAGGAGTATTTTTAGGGCTGAAAAATATAAATCTTGTTAAAAAGGAGAACCAAGCTACATAGACCAATTATGTGAAAGACTTTCTCTAAAAAAAAAAAAAAAAAAAAAAAAAAAAAGACATAAAAAAGTTGCTTTGAACTTACAGGAATGACCATGATATTTCGCTCAAGGAAGATCTTATCAGCTTCTGGAGTTGTAGGGCCATTAGCACCTTCTGCAATAATCTGAAGAGGGAGAATCATAAGCATTCAAGTTGTAAGCACAATTTTTTAATTTTATTTTTTAACGAGAAATTATATATATATTGCTCACTTTGGCTTTTATCCTATGTGCATTAGACTTTGTCAGCTGTTTCTCACTGGCAGCCGGAATAAGGATGTCACAATCTGCTTCTAGGATGCTTCCTTCATATGGTTCAGCCTTTGGGAACCCAACAATTGTTCCATGAGCCTAAAGAAAAAAACATATGCAATTTGTTATACCAACAAGTTTGGATGTTACAGGATGTCATTCACAAGTATACATTTTTTTCTGAGACTGCCATGTTTTCAACATGTATTTAGTTACTATGTAATGCTCTGCCCCTCAGCTGCAGTTTTATCAGATCACCCCCATCTAAGATCAACTGCTTTGCCAAAATGGAAAGTAACCTTGGATTTTGAAACAAATTCAGTTATGGAAACGGAATGCAAATTTAACTTCCACTCAATCTTATAATTACTTTATTAAGGGGTTGATATTTTTTAATAAAAAAGGCTGGTCAGGATTATCCTGGATAACTAGAGGGAGTAGTATTGATCCAGGCAGGAATCCTATTGCCAATATCTGCAGTAAAGAAATACATTTTATTTTTGTCCTTTTTAAAGACAATCACCAATGTTTCAAGTGAAGTTTTTTTTTTTTTTTTTTATTTGCCTTCCTCTGGATGACAAACCACATATTACAAGGATCAGAAGCGGTCGGATTAAGGTTCAACTTTATAGACTAATGCTCCCCCCACATCAATATGTAACTATATGCAATTTTAAAAAGCTACATGGCAGACATATCTGATATTCCAAAGCCTAGGGGCCTCATTCTATTATCGGCCGTAAAACAGGCGCAAGGCTGCGATTCCTTGCGGGGGTTCTGTTACCTTGCAATTCTATTAAACGGCCCCGCAAGGATCTCCTCTTACGGCCGGCCGTATATCTTGCAACCGGCCGTAAGCTCAGAAATCTTTAAAGTCAAAAATAAATTCAAGACAGCACTGTAAAGCTATGTAAATGCTAGGGATTATATTGGGGGACATGAGGATTAATAGTAACCCCCTCTCAAGCTTGCACATCAGCCCAAATCCGAGTTTACATTAACTTTATTTTCTGGCCGCAGCGTGGCCGGGTCTGAGGTGCTCCAAGCACTCTGGACTTTTTCCATGGATATTTGACATATATAATAAAAACATTTTTTTACGGATTTGAGTATAGGGGAATGTTGTGCTATTTTTTGCTAACACCTACAATCACTTTATAGTCTCCTCAGAGTGCAGGATGGCTTTATAATGTGCTTAATTGGTGCTAGCGGGACCTTTTTCCTGCAAGTAAGCTGCGGCTCGCTTTTAGCCTTGCAGAGAGGGTTCCCGGAGTAATAGAATAGCAACCGGGCTTTTCTTGCGGCCGAAACTCTTGCGGCCGTTTTAGATCAAAGGCTTTCCTCCGGCGCGAGCGGCGGCAAGGGATAGCAAGGCGCCGGCCGCAAGCCCCAGCCTGAGGGGAATAGAATAGCCGAATAGCTTGCGGCTGGTCCTTGCGGCCCCGCATCTCCTAAGGCCGTTAATAGAATGAGGCCCTAGATGTTTAGTAGTTTTAAACTACTACGTTGTTCTGTAGACCTATACTAGCAATATAGTAATATTAAAGGAAGTTAGTGTCAGCCAAGTTAAAGGCTAGGCACCAAGGAGTATGATTTGGAAACTAGCTAGGAATCTAGTTTTATGAATTATTCAAATTTATTTGAAGACAGACATGTTTTAAGGAAATTATATATAATTTTTTTTTTTTTTTTTAATAAAGACTATTTATATAAAGGTTTTAAAGCCACATGCCATGTACCTATGGATACAAGTTGCATCACCTACCAATTTGTAATCTTCAAGCTCTTTTGGATCGATTCCATTAGGGTTCCAGATTGTGCCATCAATTTCCCCAATGCCAACACATTTAGCTCCAAATCTGTGGAGATACCTCATGGAGTGTAGACCCACATTACCAAATCCCTGTAAGCAAGAAAAGAACTAAATAAATATCAAGACAAACATACAGAGGTATTGGAACAAAAATAAAGTGGAGCTGTAGGAAATCTGTTGCGCTTTCAGGACCTTAGTCACTATATAGAAATGTATTTAATTGCAGTTAAGAACCAAAACACACTTTCACTAGAAGGCTGTTCCATTTATTTACAACCCTTTGTATGAATCAGTACTTCTGGACATTTCCACTAAATCTTCAACTTTAAACATGGACTTCTCGCCCAACACCAAAAAACCTCCTGACTCTTGCAGCTTTTATTTCCTGGTTTGTCTACTTAAACAAAAAAAAAAAAGCCCCAATATAATCACGCATAAGTCTTTTTCTTCTTCTCCTTTCAAAATTACCATTAATTATATATTGTGTTTTTTGATCCTCAAGTGCTTCATCTTGCTTTAGTAAAGCCATTCGTATGAGTGCTCTAGACTTCAGCAGAAAGTTAAAATAAATAATAATAATAATAATAATAATAATAATAATAATAATAATGGATTACCTGAATGACAAATGTTTTATCACCAAAACCAGGAGTCATCCCGAGAAGGCTCATATAAGAGGCTTCATTGATAAAGTTCTCAATGCCATGGAAGACACCACGACCTGTGGCAGATATACGTCCGTGAATACCCCCTTGGCTGATCGGTTTACCAGTCACACAGGCATGGGCATTTATATCCTGCAACAGTAACAAGATACATAAACATGAGTTACCATTCTGATATAGAAGAAATATATGTCCTTGTACTGCAAGAAGGCTGTGATAAAGTGTCATGCAAACAGATAATGTAAATTCTTACTGCAAAACCAAATTTAACTTACAAAGCATTTATACCAAAAAAAAATATGACACAAACCCAGAGTCCTAATGGAAAGATTTTTTCCAACATTTGTATTTGGCGAGGAATAGCAGTTCACAGCTATTCAACTAATTTCACTTTGTACACCTTTGTAAAAATCATGTATCACTATAATAGTTATCAGTGTATGCCTCAACTGCAAGCCTTGAAGCGAGGCGAGCTGTTGACGCAGGACTTAGGCTTCCTCACCGATCCCTCCTGCAACGAGCACTCATTGCCAGGCCCGCATGGCTCTACCCTGCCCCACTGAAGCCCCAGCTTTGGCTCTCTCCTGCCCCACAGATCGCCCCGTACCCGCTTCCAGGGCTCGTGACCCTGCCTGTTCCATCCTCCGGGATCTGACGGGACCCTGCACTCACCCCGTACCTGGTTCCAAACCCTGCCAGTAGCTTGTGGCCGTACTCACCACAGTCTTCTCTGCGGCTCCCGTCCGGAACTACTAACTGGATCAAGCCATGCATCGCGCAGGCGGTATGTACGGTTTCATCCAGAAAGTAGTTGCGTCTGTGAGGACCAGAGGAGAAGACTGTGTGGTGCTGCTGGCAGGGTTACATCCAGGTAAGAGACAAGGGGGGAAAGGAACCACAGGAAAGGAAGAGTGGGGGGGGGGGGGACACAAGAGAGGAAGAGGGGGAGACACAGGAGAGGAAGAGGACACTCCTTGTGCGGCTTGCGATGAGAGCCTTAAGGCCCATAACGTAGACGCCCGCTATTTTTGATATGTGATCAAAAAACACTGTTTTTTGATCACATTTATCTCAGGGCACCACGACCAAAAATGAAATGCGGTTCCTATTTCTCCGTATGGTTTCCAACACTGAGAGGAGTTTGTTGTGTTTATTTTATTCATAGTTACAGGGGTGAGATACCAACATTGTACCAGTTTAAAAAATTATTTGGTATATGAGGCCTTCATGGAGGAACTCCTAATAAGTTTAAAGATGCCACACCAGGACTCCATATCTATTATTATCATCTTTTTTCCAGTTCACAATTCTTTTAGATTTAATAAAAGGAGAATTATTTGAAATTAATCTCCTAATCTTAGACAGAGTGGGCATCTGAACCCTTAATAAGAAACTCCTCCATTTCAAATATTTTTTCTTTATTTTGTATCTTATATCCATTGTTTTTCAGCATAGTGACTACTGAGTAATATATTAACCAAGATGAACACTTATTAACAAATTTTCTCTGAAACCGATCTGGATCCATTAAGGAATCATCCATATATAAATCTGCGACTATTTATCCCCATCTTTTCCAAAGAAGTGATATTTAGATTATTTTGAGTCTTAGAAGTAAAATTTATGGGAGATGCCCTAGAGGGTATAGGTGATAACCGCATTTATATTTTTATGCCAAAATCTAGTCAAGGAAATCAAGCCCTGGGGGAGTAACCCCTTTTCTTTTTAACAATGTTGGAAAGCCACAATATATTTTGTGTTAAGGATTTGTCCAATAATTAATCTTCTATTTTTCTCCAAGTTGTTTCCCTTTCTACAAAATTCCAGCTGCCTAAGTGTTGGATTGCAATCGCGTCATGCAATTCTTTAATTCAGGCAGTCCTGAAACCCCCTTTATCGTATTTTTTATTAGAGATATCTTTTCTTATTCTTGCTTTTATCTAAATATATGTAACTATATTTTTTGTATTTCTTTGATTGTATATGCATATCTGGGATTGCTTTAAGTATATAGGTTATTTTTGGGGTGATCATAATTTTGGTCGCCGCTATTCTTGCGGACCATGATATATTGAAAATTGTGCTATTCATATAACAGATTTTATTTTACCGTTTCCTTTAGATTATCTTTTAGTACATTTTGTGTACTAAAACTGAAATTAATCGCCAAATGAGATATAGAGCTTGATCTCCAATTGAGATGATATTGATCTGAGGGGCATTTTTTTTATTCATACTTAAACCTCTTCCTAAAATATCTGATTTAGCATAATTAATCTTGAAATACGAGATTTCACCAAATTCTTCCAAAAAACTTGGAGCAATCTCTCATATGAAGCTACCGGATTAGATATTGTCATTACGATATCAGCATATAATAGTTTTTTGCCATTTCCTATTGGGATTCCATTAATCTACTTGTCCATCCTTATGGTCATAGCTAGTGGTTCTATAAAAAGGAGAAATAGAAGGGGAGATAGTGGGTATCCCTGGCGGGTGCCATTATTGATGTGGGATTTCTGTGATGTATATCCTGGGCCTACCAGGGAAGCTTCAAGATTGGTTAATAAAGCTTTAACTGTGCTAGTAGCAAAATTTGCTAAACCAAACCTCAGCAGCACTGCTTCCAGGAATTCCCAGCTGACCCTGTCAAATGCCTTCTCGGCCTCTTTCAAATGTTGAAAAGCAAGATCTGAGAGACTGATGTCCACAATCCAGTTTAACACTTCTGTTTATAGCATTTAAATATATTTATAGATGATACTTTTTATGTTTGAATATGTCACAAAATTACCATCTCTGAAGAATATTCCACACTTGACAGCATTCCTTTAATACAAAAAAAGTCTCAAGCCAAAAGCCTTTCTCCACATTCGACAGCAAATAACACCATAAGGTGGACATAGTTAAGCATTTTGCTATTTGTTAGTTTGAAGCATCAGAATACATAATTGATGGATAGTAAAGCTACTTTATGTATGCAGTTGGAAATACCCATAACAGCAACAGTCACTTAGAAAAACCTTTATAATCACGCAAATGTGATCTTTAAAAGTCTGCATTGATAACGTGAAGTAACTAGGCCAATTCTAAAAAGGAGGGTGGCGTATAGTATTATGCATTAATATACACTCCATAGGCACTAGATTTTTGCTTAATGCAAGTCGAACTTTCAGCATGCCCTTTATACTTTGGTATATAAGCTGTAAAAAGCAGCTCTGAACACACACAAATGTATAATGCAAGAATCTTCTGGAAGTTCATAATGAACCAACTAGTTTACCGTATGTCCAATTGTGTTTGCATAAGTATCTGCTATCCAGGACATCTCTCTTTCTCCAGTGCTCATGTCAGGAGCTGGAACATCTATGCCAGGGCCTTTCATTGAAAAGAAAGGTACATAAGAAGCAGAAATCACATCCATCATACATTACCAACAATCTGAGAGTGAACACCTAAGTAGGTTTGTTCTATTTGCTCAATATGGTCCAGAAAAGATCAAATACATATGCAAAAGCAGGGGGCAACACTAATTTAATGTACAAATTTAAACTGCTGCAGTAGTTCCGTAGTGAACTTTTAAGGTTTATAGAATCACTACATAAAAAGAAAAAACATGCAATTTCTTTACAAAAAACTAAAAATGAGTTTGTAAGGTTACAGACTATTACCACTACAGCTGCTTCTAGTATAAAGCCTTGCTCAAAATACTTACCAATAAAACCCTTCTTGGCAAGTTCTATAGTAAATCTTCTGGTTATTTTTTCCAGCTCAGCATCCTATGTACACAAGAAAAGAAAACTCATTACACACACAAAAAATATATATATATATATATATATATATATATATATATATATATATATATATATATATATATATATATATATATATATATATATATATATATATATATATATATATATATATATATATATATAATAGAAAAAATATAGGAGTTATATATAAAATGCATGTTATAACCAACATTTGTTGATGTTTCTAAACCAGTAGAATACCCCTAAACCAATAGTTCTCAAACCTGTCCTCAGAGATTAAAATGACATGTTATGTTCATATATCCACCACCACCACCAACAACAACCCTAGAAAACACTACCATTCGTAGTTTGTTTTTCTGCATATTTAGATTTTAAAAACATCAGTCATTTATTAACTATTATACAGTTTCCTTAAAGGGTCTATTATGAGTCTGCAATTTAAAAACCTGTTAAGACCTGACCCTAAATTGTGAAAGCATTGATTTCTTCAGTAAGCTTTCTTGCAAGATTACTTTTTAAACACAGTATCATCCTTCACTCTGCCAAAAGGTATGCAACAAATAGTACTCAAGACTTAAACAATGTGTCATTAAAATGGTCTATTCTATCACATTTTCCTCTCCCATATTTGTGAGAAACATTCTCAGAAACATATATAAATGCAACACAAATAATCTTATTGAAAAATGTGTTCAGTCGTGTCCAACTGCAAACATGTGGTGCGCAACATGCCAGACATTGCACCTCTGAGCTCCCTCAAGTTCATTTTCATTACTTAAAGGACTATCCATCTCCGCCTCTGCCATACCCTTTGTGTGCCTTTCCCAGCATCAGAGGCTTTTCTAGCCAATCCTGACTTATCATAATTTGGCTAAAATATTTGAGATTTAAAGCACAAGATCAACTGTTCCATTGAAAATTTTGGCTTCATTTCCTATAGTATACAGTGGTGGGAAAAAGTATTTGATCCCCTGCTGATTTTGAACGTTTGTCCACTGACAAAAATGATCAATCTAAAATGTTAATGGTAGGTGTATTTTAGCAGTGTGAAAAAAAAAAAACAAACAAAAAAAAAAAACATACAAGGTAAGGTCAGTGAGGGAAATAAGTATTTGATCCCTTATCAGCAAGATTTCTGGCTCCCAGGTGTCTTTTATAAAGGTAACGAGCTGAGACTAGCTTGTTACCTGTATATATAGACATCTGTCCACAAAAGGAAAGCAAACTCAAACTCCACCATGGCCAAGACCAAAGAGCTGTCCAAGGATTTCAGGGACCAGATTGTAGACCTATAAAAGGCTGGAATGGGCTACAAGACCATCGCGAAGCAGCTTGGTGAGAAGGTGACAACAGTTGGTGCGATTATTCACAAATGGAAGAAACACAAAATAACTGCCACTCTCCTTCGGTCTGGTGCCCCATGCAAGATCTCACTTTCGTGGAGTTTCAATGATCATGAGAACGGTGTGGAATCAGCCCAGACCTACACGGGAGAATCTTGTTAATGATCTCAAGGCAGGTGGGACCATAGTCACCAAGAAAACAATTGGTAACACTTTGCCGTGAAGGACTGAAATCCTGCAGTGCCCGTAATGTCCCCCTGCCCAAGAAAGCACATGTACAGGCCCATCTGAAGTTTGCCAATGAACATCTGAATGATTCAGAGGAGAACTGGGTGAAAGTGTTGTGGTCAGATGAGACCAAAATCAAGCTCTTTGGCATCAACTCAACTCGCCGTGTTTGGGAGGAAGAGTGATGCTGCCTATAACCCCAAGATCACCATCCCCACCGTCAAACATGGAGGTAGAAACATTATGCTTTGGAGGTGTTTCTGCTAAGGGGGACAGGACAACTGCACCGCAAAAAATGGACGATGGACGGGGCCATGTACTGTCAAATCTTGGGTGAGAACCTCCTTCCCTCAGCCAGGGCATTGAAAATAGGTTGTGGATGGGTATCCCAGCATAACAATGACCCAAAACACACAGCCAAGGCAACAAAAGAGTGGCTCAAGAAGCACATTAAGGTCCTGGGAGTGGCCTAGCCATTCTCCAGACCATAATCCTATAGAAAATCTGTGGAGGGAGCTGAAGGTTTGAGTTGCCAAACATCAGCCTCGAAACCTTAATGACTTGGAGAGGATCTACAAAGATGAGTGGGACAAAATCCCGCCTGGGGTTTTGCCACCAAGTACCAAGATGAAGGGGTCAAATACTTATTTCCCTCATTGACCTGCAAACCCTTTTATAACGGACATGCGTTTTTCTTTTTTGCCAGGAACCAGTCTATTGAGACATCTGTACTAAAAAAGGTGTTTAAATATGAAACTTTTTGCTAGCCGTAAAAAAAGAAAGAGATATATAGATATAGATATAGATATAGATATAGATATATATATATATATATATGAATATTCATTATGACCCATTTCCATAAACCATTGTGCTTCAAAATATTAAGTGCTCTTATACTTACTGAATAATTTCTGGTATTTATTTTGACACCAGCTTTGGCTCCTCCAAAAGGCACATCTGAAAAAGAAAAATAAATTAACAGGGGGAAGGGAATTGTTCTTTGCAGACAATTTAACAATGCAACTACAATTCCAATGATTCTCTTCCTGCTGAAATAAGACAATAGCACTAATGTATAATTAAGGTGCAAAACAAAGTCCAAGACTTATTTGGCCATACCAAGTATGTGAGAGGAAAGGCATGGATTACACAATACTCTATTTTTGAACAAAGGTTTCATCTTTTGTAAATATAAGTCTGCAACAAGGGCTCTACTCGTTTGCAGCCAGTTAGTCTTTCCAAAATTCATGGGAACAGTTGGCTTACTGCAATAACTGGGTACGAACACACAGAATTTACACTAAAGTATACTAGTATGAGAGACTCAACAGCAAGAGTATGCCTAAAAATTTTATCAATTTGTACAGAGATTGGCTGAGAGGTAAAAAATAAAATAATGCTACAAGAAACCATACCTACCTACTACTGCACATTTGTAGGTCATCAGAGAAGCCAGAGCTTTCACTTCATCAACACTAACTTCTGTGCTGTAACGAATACCTAAAAGATAAAGAAATGATTAAAGGCAATTTGCTAACAAGGTTTACAATTAGTCTATAGGTTATCTGAAGCATGCATCATTTTATTTTTTTGTAATTTCTAGTGTTATAATAATCCTAAGTAAAACAGACATACCAAATAAATTAAGGAAGCATAATTTAAGGCGATCTGTATTTGATCGAGCACGGTTCACAGCAACATGAAATAGTCAGAAAAGGGGGGGGGGGGGAGAATAACTATGCCCACAGAAATATGTGAAATAAGTAAACCATTAACAAGTAGAATTGTATGGGTCTGGACTGCAGAGCTTTGCAGAAAACTACAAGAAGACATGTAAGAGGAAAAGTATTGACTGTTGCATTTAAACTATGCAGATTGAGTAGTGCAAAAGCTGACAGTATTGTCACACTGAAAATAAAACATTGTTTTTTCAGAACTGGAGAAAGTGGATAGACACCATGACCATAGTAAATACTCATTAAGAAACAGCCGTCTGAGTCCTTGCTTTAATCTTTATGTTTTACTAGAATAGCTGCTAATCATTTGTAATAAGTTAGGAGTCTGATTGGCAATAGTTATGCTTCAGAACAAAGGTAAGAGCAGGGACTAAGGGAGATCCACAAAGGCTGACAAACAAATTGAAACATTTAAAACCATTTTTATCCATTGTCATTTTGACCTACATTCATAAATACTTGCCATGTCCCCTTAAACCCAGGAAAAAAAAAAAATTATATATCTATATCTCTATATATATATCTATATATATATATATATATATATATATATATATACCTCTACAAGAATGTATTTCCTCAATACCAAGGAAGTATTGCAAACAGTTTCTTTACAGTGCAGGTTATACCCAAGTTTTCTTGAAGAATATTTATTGTGCCGAAGTTCTGTAGTTTGACAATTATGCCATCTTTCAGTGCAAAATCAGCCATTAATTATTTTTTTAATTTTAATTGTTTAAAAAAAAATTGAATGGGCCAGCTCAAGAGCCAGACTGTAGCATAGTTCTAAGCTGTGACAGTTATATGAAAAAGGTATATGGAAGTTTGTGAATCTCATGTGTGTAAGTTATCAGATTTGGCTTCTCAAAATAATGATTGAGGAATTCTGAATATGCAATTCAAAGTAAATTTGACATTTCTTATATGAGCTCCACTCACAAGGCACCTCTGTAGACAGAGTATCCTAGCCAATGAGATGTGGGAAGTTTTGTCCTAGCAAATCAGCCATCATCATAAGCTGCGTCCTGAACTCGTGAGCGGGAAACTGATACATTGTTGTACCTGCCTCCGATTGGCCACAGCGAGTTATGAATTCTATTTAGCTTGGATTTTCAGTTGAGTTCCCTCAAAATGAACGGTCTGAAAACTGAAATTTTGCAAACTTTAGGGTAAGTTGATCAATGTTTGTTTATTTTGGAATTGTCCCATGCAATAAATATGTTTTCATACGCTATTCTCCATCAAATGCATTCATAATCCATGAAACTTCTGTACATCTTTAATGCTTAGTCTCTCTCAGCAGCTCAGATGACCTATTATACAGAGGACTTGCATTAAGATGAGTGCTAAAAACTTCACACAAAAGAAAGTTTCCTTATAGAAGTCAAATATACAAGGCATTTTTCGCTCAGGTGAAACTTTCTTTTTAGAACATTTTTCTATTATACAGAGCCCTCAGGCAGCAGTTTTGTCTTCTATTTCAACAAAAAAAGAAAAAAGGCTTCTTTCTCTAGTACTGTATGACTCACTACATGTTAGTTTTTCAGCACTAAAATTTTCCACTGGAACAGTCCCAACCACTAAAGCTTTTGGAAGCCATTTCTATAACCACACCCTAGTTTTAAAGGAAACCGGAATAAAAAGGCTGATCTAACTTCCTAAAGCCATTTTCACTGAAGAAAAAAAACAAAAACATTGCAGAAAAATTAAATAGGGATAGTTAACAGATTGAAAGACAAACAAAAGAGATTCAATGTTTAACTAAAAATTAGGAGCTAGCAGTAACAGAGTAGGAGGGTTGCCAAAATGTGCTATTAAACATATCTATTTATCTATCTATAATTACTTCAGTGGTTCATAAACAGTTTGGATGGCTGCCAAATTTCATATAAATTTGTGATATATCTGATATATATTTTGCAGACATTATTTAGAAACAAAATGGTCCTGATGTCCTCTAATGGTGTGGTTTAGTTACCATGAAAATATTGTTTCCAAAACTATTCACAGGCCTCAGATGACATTAAGAACTTTAGATGCAGCATTTTGATCATAAGCAGACATCCATGTGACCGTCAGAATGCAAGACTGTTTTAAGGCAGTGGCAATCTTATTATATTTTGAACCAAGATCATAAGACCTGAAAGAAGTGAAACACTAAGCGCTGCTCACCCGTTTCAACTGGAGTTTCACATTTACGTCAACAAAGCATTATTGAATTAAAAGGTCTGGAAAGCAAATAAGATTTCCCCAGTTTTATGAAACACATTCACTTTAGTATTTGGGTTTATTTTATCATGTTTGTTCGAAAACATCTCTGCATCATTCTGATGAAATATTTGGACAACTCACCACGACCCAAATCAAAAAAAAAAGTTGCCTAAAGAGATTTTAAGTTTAAGTGTTTATGTAACCTTGAACTATAAATATGAAGTGCATCAAGCAACAATAGTAGATTTTAAAACTATAGGGAAATACTTAAGTAAATTGTGAACTTTCCTGGATGGAAAACTCTTTATAATTCAGTCAATTCACCAAAGAATTTCAACCAGTTAATCCATATGGCTTTAGGTCTTGTCTTCAGAGCAAAACACTGGGCATGCGGGGCTCCTTGGAGCAGTGTCCATGTTTTGGTTTTCTATATGACTTTCACTCAAGAAAAGTAACGTAAAGCCCCAGGAAGTAATCAGTAATTATTGGTAAACCCCTTTAAACAAGAAATTAATCTCTGGGTGTATAAGAAAGGTTGACTGGCAGATCAAAAAAATTGCAGCTTCAATATTTATTTAGTGAAATAACAGTCAAAACTATTAATAAAATCCTGGTTATCACCTACAAGTTCACAACTATCCCATATCTGGAAACTCTATCACTTTAAGAGCCTAAAGTAGAGGTTGATTGTTCATCTCCACATTTGCTGCACCAGGAACATCTCTGGATGAGAAGCAGCATGTTCCTCAATATACATTTACATGTAAAAAGAAACCACAAAAGGGTGTTTTCCATAAACAAAAAACATCCCTGGGATGGAATTCTTGGCTTGAATATGCATTTGTCTGGTTATTTTTGTATAACTGTGGGGCACTTTTGAGTCAGTAAACTGATCATATATATGCCCCCACCCCCTGCCTAGTAACTGATTAAGGGCTCATGGCAATGATCAATGCCTTTACAGGGAAGTAGACGGTAAGTTGCAGTGCGTTATATGAGAATGTTTTTTGGGGGTTATCTTCTTGTAATAACTTGTGTTCAGATGAGCAGAGATCTGAATTACCATACAGTATTTAGTATACAGATAATATATCAAGCAGATCTAAAAGATATGTAGTTCCATGGATTGGAATGCAAAGACCTTGAGCACAAGTACAGCTTTAAGTGAGACTATATAGAATGGAAGCGCTGACACTTTGACCCGCAAGCTGACAGATATCCATTGCACAGACAGCTGCACATGTCCATATACAGCAGCCGCCTCCACCAAGGGAGCCATGAGGGAGATACAACAGGAATTAATATAAAATAGGTGAATCAATTTATGGACAATGCTTTGCTAAACTACATTTTTAAAAACATGGATGTCAAAAAGGCTAGTAACGTCAACAGATTCCATAACCAAGTGGTATAGATAGAAGTCTTTAAGCATAATTAAGGTCAAGGAAATTATACACACACACACTTTTATGTCAAATCAGAGCTTATAAGCACACAGAGGTAACTACCACGCAAAGGGAAGTGGGGTGTAAAACACTGAAGACTGGAACAAACTTTATTTAGAGTAAAAAAAAAAAAAAAAAAAAAGGGGGTATAGCAAGGGGTATCCATTGTTGGCTTGGAACATTAGGCTTTCAATAATAAAGGGTTTGCAATTACGTGACTATTTTGAAGGGGATAGGATTAGATACTTGAGCGCCCTTTTCTTGGAGATATGCAGGTTTGGCAGTACCACCCTAGATTGATCAAATCTCCTTATTGGCATCAGCCCTACAAGCAACTCCCAGCTCAACTTCAGCTACATTTAAGAGAGAAGATTATGATTTGAATCTCAAGGAATGATAAAGAAAGACAAAAAATCAAGTAGAAGTCAGCCTGCAAGTTATAGCCTGGGAGTGGCAAAAAATATTCTACCATCACACAACCAAGCAGCCCAGCATTATTAACAAGGCCTGGCTGACACAGACTTCAAAAACACTGACCTGAGGACAATATTCTTTCTGCACCAACAGGTAACCTACCCTACCTTTTCATTTACTCCTTATGTTTGTGAAAGCACGTTCAACCGGTCAAACACCAGACTGCTCATTGAGACCAAATGACAGGCACGATCATTCATTTAGCGGTGGTGGAAATTCCCAGGTCTTACTAGATAACCCAGTTAGTGTCTATGTTGTGCACGTTTTGTGCAAACCCTACAGATAGTCCTACTCAGGCTGCCGTAATTATCAAGACTTGACAAGCCCAAAGGCATTTAAGGTTCCTTATTTTCCCTATGGGGGGCAGTGGCCTTTAACATACAGCTAAATACACTTATGACACTACCATTATGAAAGTGTCCATCCACATAAGGACAAAAGTACTATATTACAGACCGGGCTTGAGAAAACCCAACTACAACTAGGCTCTACTGTTAGGCAGATAAACATGTGCAGCGTAGGACTATTAATAACACTGTTATTGCTGATTTACTGCTAGAGGAGACTGAAGCCATGGAGTGACTCCCCCCCCCCTTTCTCTCACTAGCAGAGGGTCTGTTTCCGTTCTGCATGTCTCAGACCCCTTGGAGGACACAGGAAGAGTAACCATCACATACACTCCCCCCACCTCTTGCACTGGGTCCAGTGATGGTTGTCCTAGGTATTCAACCTGTCTCTTCTATCTTTGACCACTACCACCACTTGACCTCTCCCTGCCCCCAGTCACTCTAGTCTTGTTCCCCTGTTGAAGAGGATCCAGTGGGCCCTCTTCCCTGCAGGGGATCATATGCAGAGTCTGCATCCCCTGACAGCTTCTCAGGGTCCCTCTCCCCTTCAATCCTACTTCCAGTGCCCTCTAATTTCACACCCCTTACATGGGGCACTATATGGACTGTGCTGGGCACTCTTCCTCTCCATATGCCCTTACCTCACCTCCCTTGCACGATATCTTGTCCTGGTTGTGCCACTCACCACTGACTCTCTGACCCTTACTCTCCCCTCCCTAGCAGGGTGTCAGGTGCTGGGCCCTGGTCTCTCTCCCATGCCCCTTGCTCTCACCTCCCTTGCAGGGTGTCAGGTGCTGGGCCCTGGTCTCTCTCCCATGCCCCTTGATCTCATGTCTCACCTCCCTAGCAGGGTGTCAGGTGCTGGGCCCTGGTCTCTCTCCCTTGCCCCCTGATCTCATGTCTCACCTCCCTAGCAGGGTGTCAGGTGCTGGGCACTGGTCTCTCTCCCTTGCCCCCTGATCTCATGTCTCACCTCCCTTGCAGGGTGTCAGGTGCTGGGCCCTGGTCTCTCTCCCTTGCCCCCTGATCTCAGGTCTCACCTCCCTTGCAGGGTGTCAGGTGCTGGGCACTGGTCTCTCTCCCTTGCCCCCTGATCTCAGGTCTCACCTCCCTTGCAGGGTGTCAGGTGCTGGGCACTGGTCTCTCTCCCTTGCCCCCTGATCTCATGTCTCACCTCCCTTGCAGGGTGTCAGGTGCTGGGCCCTGGTCTCTCTCCCTTGCTCTCACTTCCCTTGCAGGGTGTCAGGTGCTGGGCCCTGGTCTCTCTCCCTTGCCCCCTGATCTCATGTCTCACCTCCCTTGCAGGGTGTCAGGTGCTGGGCCCTGGTCTCTCTCCCTTGCCCCCTGATCTCATGTCTCACCTCCCTAGCAGGGTGTCAGGTGCTGGGCCCTGGTCTCTCTCCCTTGCCCCCTGATATAATGTCTCACTTCTCTTGCAGGGTGTCAGGTGCTGGGCCCTGGTCTCTCTCCCTTGCTCTCACCTCCTTTGCAGGGTGTCCGGTGCTGGCTGTGCTGGGCCCGGTACCCCTCTATCACCTCCCACTCCCCGTTGTCCCTCTTGATGGGGAAGCTGACGCTCAGGACATGGTTGCAGGGCTTGATGATGCGGAGGATGCCCCGCACCCGGTGCCTCTTCTGCTCCTCGGTCTCCCTGGTCTTCAAGTCTTCCACCAGCTTGTCCTCCACAATTCCAGCTCCGCGATCGAAGAATCCCTCCACCATCTTGAAGAAGTTTGGGTCATCCTCGCGGTCCACGGCCTGACTGTAGCGGCGCAGGAGCGGGGTGGTAGCTGCAGGCAGGGCGGTGTCAACGGCACAGGAGGCCAGGGCGCCCCCGCCTCGGGACACCAGCTCCCCCAGGTAGCGGTACATGACTACGGGTGGCAAATGACAGGGCACTGGAGAGGAGCAGTGACACTGACAGAAAGTCGGGCGGAACAAGTGCGCTCGAGCCGCTGCCTTTATTTGGAGTGTGAAGGGGGCGGGTTAAAGTGCGCGCCGCTGTGATGGGTGGCGCGAGGGAGCCGTATTTCTGTGAGTCCTCACACTACTCCCTGAGAGGGGGCGGGGCTACATTGTACGGCTGGGATGTTGAGATGCACGCGCCGCTTGACAAATGGGCCGGGCGAAGAGAATGTATGCGCGCGAGACCGCATACAACTCCGTGAGAATGGGGCTTCACTACATTTTGTAGCTGGGTGCGACGATGCGCGCGCCTCATGCAAATATGTGCTTATAAAATAGAGCACGCGCCTTGTGCAAGAAGAATAGGCGCTCGAGACAGTGAGTGAGCGCGCGGGTGAATGTGAGGGGAGTGGCGCGAAAATTCATGTGCTCGCGCCCAGTGTGGAAAGTGTAAAAAAAAAAAAAAATGTAATTGAAAACTCATTCTTTTTGCTCCTGTAAAAGAACAGAGAGGAAAAGGTTACCGAGATACTGATAAGATTTGTAGACATTGGACATTTTATTTGAGGAAAACGCTTTATATATTTCATAAGATGGGCATTCCTCCACCCCACAGTCTTTGTTTAAATTACCTCAGATAGTCTGTTTCCTGTGTGCCTCATGGAAATAACCAGAGCCTTATAAACTATTATCCCTGAATAAAAAAAAAATAAGTATTTTTCAAATTCTGACTGAAAAGTCAGCTTTATATTGTGTTAGCCATTTGTTTTTAATGAGTTGCTAGATGGCGCTGCCGAAAATTGTGCACAGTTTGCAACCGCTGCTGAGATCACATACAATTTCCAAGCTTAAATTATTACTCTTACCCCTAACCCTAAAGCTAGGATATCAGCAGTGACATCTAATGGATGCTCACTGCCTGTGGCCGCATTAGTTATAGGAAAGGACCGATAATTTGTGCGAAATTCAGTATTATTCATGCTGTTTTTCTATTGAAATAAGCATCTCCCGAATATTAATTAGCGTCTTTGATGGGTTCGTTAGAATAGTCTGTCTCGGGTGTCCAAAACAATAACCGCCAATATTGTCAGGCAGCTTCTCTCCCCCAAACTTATCAGTAATAGTCGCACGCGATCACTTCCGTGCGCTGTGCCACAGTGTTGAAGTAGTAAAAAAGTTGTAGTGCAGGCAAAGAACTATTCCTCCATCTGGCGTGCCCCATCTTGACTGCGTTGAGTTGTCAGCGAGGTGATCGCTGTGTTGGGCACAGGCACTCGGCCCACCTCATAGCTCAAGGCCTCTTCTGTCGGTGCGCCTTATGCGGCACGTCGGAGGGGGGAATTATTTTTTTGCTTGCACTACCTTCTTTTCACCACTGTGGGACAGGGCAGGTGCAACTATAAAAAGGAAAGGACCTTAAAGTACTTTAGACAACAAATTAGCAAACAGAGCACATAATTGGCCTTAAAAACATAGCTATATTTCTTAAAAGCGATTTACTGTAGAAAAAAACCAAAAGGCTTGGTTGTTGTTTAAGCGTCAGTCACGTCCGACTCTCAGTTACCCTATGGACCGCAACACGCCAGGTACATCCCAGTCACTGCCCCTCTGAGCTCCTTTAAGCTCATGTCTGTTGCTTCAATGATCTCACCTATTCATCTCCGACTCTGCCTCCCCCTTCTTCATGTGCCTTCAAACTTTCACAGCATCTGAGTCTTTTCTAGGGAATTCTGCCATCTCATGATATGGCCAAAATATTTGAGCTTTAGCCTCATGATCAAACTTTCCAGTGAAAAGTCCTGATTTCCTGTATTATTGATTTATTGGATCTCCTTGCAAGGGTCTCTAAGCAGTTTTCTCCAATACCACAATCCAAAGACGTCAATTCTCTGCTGCTCAGACTTCTTTATGGTCCAGCTCAGAGTTTCATTTCATGGCGACAGTCACCATCTGAAGACATCTTGGATCCCAGGAAAATAAAATCTGATAGTGCCTTCACTTCTTTTCCAGGAAGTGAGATGATCTTCGTCTTTTTAACATTGAGCAGCAGGCCAGCTTTTGCACTCTTCTTTTACCGTCATCAATAAGTCCTTTAGTTCCTCCTTACTTTCAGACATTAAAAAAGGGAAGTACAATGTATAGTCAATTTTAATGTTCTGTAACATGAAGCCAACTGCGTATTGAGGGGGACAGTGTCTCTAAGATTATTATTACCATCATCGTTTATTAACACGCCAACATATTCCGTAGCGCTGTACATAAGATAAGTTTTTCAGGCAAAAGATAGGGTGAAAGGACCATAAAGCAACACTATAAGGATGCCAGGATTCAAATTCATTCACCGCCATCCGGCATATTTAGAAGCCAGTCATAATGTAGGGGAAAAAATAAAAAAACATATATAAAAAAGGACACAGAGCAAAAAGGTTAGAGACGTATACTAAAAATGGTATTAAAATGGACAGAGTCTACCGCAAGGAAAAAACAGGAATTTGGATGTAAACATTTTATACACTTAGCTTTCCTCCACCCACAGACCTTTGTTTAGCTCAAGGTGTCTCTAAAATTATAAGGTCCGTCACACTGTAACTCAACTGACAATTTCCATTTTAGTGTCGGCTCAAACACTTGTTAAAATTAAAATTATATTTACTAGAAAATGATCACAGGCTTTATTTTGCACTTGTGGTGTTTATGCTCTTAATAGTCCTCTTAAAATGTCACCTTTATTGAAGTATTTCTAAAATATTTGAAAAACAAAAATATTTAAAAATCGCAAATTAAGGAAGGAAAGGATTAGTATTTTTAGGCCTTTTCAAGCTGTAATTGTTCACAATAATCAATATAATGTAAATAACAATGATCCACCTTATTTTAGTGCCCTCAGTGTTTTTTTCTAACAATCTAGATCATTCCTGGGACTACCTTAGGGTAGATAGCTCCCTATTTCTTAAAGTTTAGAGTACATTTGTGTTCAGCTTTGGACATCTATAAATAAAACTTATTTCCTGCTCAGAATTTGAAAAAATACTTTTGACTGCATTCTGGGAATCTGGGCGGGGACATGCAAATTACTCCACAATGTTTGTTGTAATGATCTGTGATAATTTTCTAAAAAGAAGCTATTAATGCCTTTCTAGTCCCATTGTTTTGTACTTTTTCATTATGTTATAACAACCACTAATGCCAAATAAAGGCTGTGATCGTTTTCTTTTTTAGTAAATATAGCCTAAAAAGTGCCGCCATGTGTCCTCATGGAAATAAACAATGAATATAAATGTTTTTACGATGTGGTGAACTCACCTTAAAGGGATATAGAAAGTGCCTGGATTTTGTGAGATATGCAATACACGTGTGTATTCATTTACGTTAATGCCAAGTTATTTAAAAAAATGGATACAAATGTTTTAATATATCTGGAAATGGAGGTATATTTGTCTGCAAATGAAATTAAATATTTCCTTTCATTCCAATCTATAATTTTGGCTTTTGTTTAGGTACATACGGAGGAGGGAGGACAATGAATACAGAGGAAGACATCTGCATAATGGGAATGAGGAAGCTAAAACTGCCTGTGCTTTCAACTGGACTAATGTAAAGCTGGGACACACCATCGAGAGAAAGTAGCAGGTATGATCAGCTCTGAAAAGAAAAATGGAATCCTACAATAGAGAAAACATGAATATAATAGCGTTAGAATGCAATACAAGGGTTTCGTTTCTCAAAACATTTTGGCGATTATCAAACTATGCAATAGATCATATAGAAAACAAAAAAAAAAGTGTACATTTTTGATTCCACAATAATTTTTCAATATACGTAATCGTAACACAGGCCGCCCTGCCACTATACCTTTCAGCAGCGCGCACTTGTGAAATTTGGAACAGAAATTTATCATTTAACATGTTAAAAAAGTGAAAGTTATTAACAGCAATTTAAATTTCCTTAAAGTAAGTTAAGGGGGAGAGAGATATTGATTCACACATACATGCAGGTCTGTAATATTTATGAAATGTTACATTTTAGGTTGTTTGAACGGTTTGTGATGATAAAGGGAAGATAAGACTGTAAAAAGACTTCAAGGGATGTGTAAGATTTCTGTATTTTAGAATGTATCGATTATCCCTGTATATGTATTTCCATTAATGTACTTTATTTTATATAAAGTGCTTATAAGCTCTGTATTTACTGCCTAAAATCAAATAGTCCCTGTATGGGTCTGCCCACTGTAGTATATACAGACACAGACTCTGCTGTGCCTCATACTAACCAATCAGTGACCATCTCTCAGCTACGTTCTGTAACATGCTGCTGTGATGTGGTCCCTGATAGGCTAGGATACTACACCACACATCCAGCTCTCCAAAGTCTGTGTCTTCATGAGCTGCAGAGGACAGACCGATACAGGGACTATTTGTTTGATTTCAGGCAGTAAAACCAGAGCTTATAAGCACTTCTTAATAAAATACATTAAAGTAAATACACATGTAACTTGAGGAACCTGCCATATCCCTTAGATAAAGATAAGACTTTATACAATTTAAGTCTTAGGCGCTTCTTCCTTTTTTAATAACTATACAGTGTGATATTGTACAAGCCCATAGGGTGCATCTATATTACGGCGCCGATCCTCATCCTGCTGGGCGTTACCTCTGTCATTGATGCCTCCAGGCTGATTCCTCCTTGTTTGTAGAAATATCAGCTGGGGGTGTGAGCGTCATGTGACCGCTAAATTACCAATAAACCCTCGTTTTCATTAGGTCAGAAGGAGCAGCTGTGGGGCTTAGCCATATAATACAGAGGTAGTGAGGGGGATGGGGCTGTAGATTGTAAACAAAGAAAAGCAGATACCTTTTATTTCCAATATTGATTGAAATTCATTCTATGGGTTACGCTGAAAGAAAGGAATGGGCCTAATTACATAGGCCCTCATTCAATTGCGATTTTGTCAATTGAATAGGGCTCTAAATAAGCACATAATATATATTTTTTAAAGAAGTTTTTAGTTAGTGAAAACCTTGCTTTTGGATAGATGCTTAATAACTAAAAACTTCTTTAAAAAATATATGTGATGTGCTTATTTAGACCCCTATTCAATTGCCAAAATTGCAATTGAATGAGGGCCATACTGTCCTTACCGATGACTTCTTATATTTAGGGGAATACTAGTAAATACATAGAACATCTCCCAAAAAATAAGTTAAAATATGTATTTCCTATTCAGAAATGCAGTTATTGCACTGCACCCTGGGAAATTGGGCGGGGATATGCAAATGAGTCCACAGTGCATTTTCACTCTTTAATACAAAATCTCTTTATACATGTTTTTTTTGTAGCCATGTGCCTGCAGTATTACACCGCTTGGACCTATCCTATTATAGTAGCTCATCACAGGCAACATGCAGTGGTGGTGAGCATCTGCTAGATGGCGCTGCCGATATTCCGGTGCCATATAGAGTAAAGACTTAGGTAAACGATTAGGGTGAGGGTTGGGTTTAGGGTGAGGGTTAGGCTAACATTATAAGCTTACAACTTCTCTCACATATCGGCAACGCTGCAAAATATCAGCAGCGCCATCTAGCGGTTGGAGGCCACACTGCAGCTGCGTACCTGAGCAGACACCATAACAGGATAGATCCAGTTTCTTAATACAGCAGGCATATGCTTAAATTGAGCCATGTATAAAGTGCTATTGGATTAAAGAGTAAAAATGCATGGACTCATTTGAATGTCTCCTCCCAGTTTCCCAGACTGCAGTGCAATAACTATATTTCTTGGAATTCTGATCAGAAAATAAGGTTTTAACTTATTTTTACATATTGAAATGTGAACACAAATGTCCTATTTATTTCCTGCACTCTGTACAGTGGAGGCTTCTGTAGCTCTTTTGCCCACCATAAGCTAAATGATGTTGTGGGAAATATCAGATATAAGAAGCTCTTGAAGTCGCCTTCTTTAGAATATTCCTGGACTCCACATAATGATGTGAACAAATGGAATTATTATGAACAACATTGTGCCGGAGCTCTCTTTTTTTTTTTTTTTAGAATGGAATTTATTGTTTTTAATAGATATGAAATCTGGAAAATGATGCAATAACTTATCAGGTCCTCGTCTAAAGAGACGTGGGAAAGCGGCCCAGCAAGAGCCTGTTATGTGTATTCAGGAGATGCACAGTAATAGGTCTTTAATATCCTTTGTTAAAGAGAGAGAAATGCAATTGTCTTTCTCATACGTTTAAACACTGCAAAAGTTTTTATTTTTTATGAAAAAATACTAAGTACAACCTGTTTAAACTTCATTAAGACTAAAACGAAATATAGAGAGCATTCATATGTCTGGGGATCTCATTGGCTGGCAGAGGACAAGCCCCCAAGAGCGGTTACATTTTGTTCTGGATGTTACTAGGTATATAATATCCCATTGTATCTATTTACTTTTATGTACTTTATTGTATTATGAAGTGTTATACTGCCTAAATTCAAACCCATTTTTTTTGCTCTCTGCAGCTCATGAAGACACAGACTCTGCTGTTCTTTGTCTCATAGTAACCAATCAGTGTTGAGATGTGGTTCCTGGTAGGCTAGGACAATACAATGCACATCTAGTCCTGCAAAGTCTGTGTCTTCATGAGCTGCAGGGGGGCAGACCCAAGCACGAGCTAATAAGCACGTCTTAATAAAAGAAAGTACATAAAAGTAAAAAATACATTTATTTTATATTCCCAGGAACCTTCCTTATCCCTTTAAGCGCTCTTGAAAAACAGTGAACTCCACCTAGAGAAAGATCAGCTGCACTTGCCCAAATCTCATTAGATCAGAAGGAGGTGCTGACATTTCACAAGACTGCACTTGCACCTTCATCTGAAAGCAAGTTTACATTGTCTTCAATAAAAAGATTGGAACAAAAAAGAAAGCAAGTTTATTTAGCCTTGGCGGCACTCATTTTTTTGCAAAAGACGGAAATGTTTAAAACATGCTTTTTTTAAATGTTTGGTGTTCTTGTTGTTTAGTTGTTCAGTTGTGTCTGACTCTCAGTGACCTTATGGACCGCAGCATACCAGGCACATGTTGTCTCTGGTCGTGCCTATCCATAAGGTTTTCATGGCAAAGATACAGGAGTGGATGCCAGTTTCTTCTACAGGGGATCCCAATTTGTCTGACCTCTCTGCTACGACCAACCCATCTTTGGTGACCGTACATGGTACAGCTAATACTTTCACAAAACTACACAAGCCCCTTCACCACGACAAGGAGCGATTCAAATGGGGGTAAGGTTTGGTACAAATGTTTGAATTGGGATCAGTTACAATTCCCAGTCCCTTTGGGCACTTATTACATGTGATTCCCATTTGTAGATGGCCACGGTCTGCAGCCGTCTGAGATGAATCAGAGATGAATCACAATTAATACTACAACAGCAAAATAGCTTTTATTACTATTATATGAGAGTAAAACATGACATAATGTAGCACGTTGCACATTAACACACGAGTGACTGCGATGATATTTGTTATGAAAATCACAGCTCGCTTTCTAACATAATATGGAAATAGAAAGCATTTGTCTTCAATGTTATGATAACAAATCCTTTCTTGCAATATCTTGCAGGCTTCTGCTTTTGCTTCACATTGAGACTAAAGCAACTTAAACATATATACAAGTTTCCAGGATTCTGAATGCATCTCCTAGAGGAGAATCTGTAGTGTTTGAAAACTTTTTTTTTTTGCATGAAATTATCCCCAAATTAATATATAATTATAAACTTACCCTAAAGTTTGCAAATTTGTTTATTTTTCTGGCAGTTGAATTTGAGAAGGAACACCCCTGAAACCCAGGCTTAATTAGCATATAAATCATAATTCATTTTGACCAATCAGAGGCAGTTATAATTTTGTTGCAATATCTGGGTATTAGTCTTTACAGCAAGGCATCATGGGATGTGTAGTCTCTGTTCCCACCACAAGGAAACAGCTTCAGACTTTGCTGCTCTGGATCACTGCACTGTGCTGCTGTTAGCTTGAAGGCTATAGGGTTTAATGCCGTACTTGGATGCAGTTTTTCTATTAGTTAGTAGTAGGCACCTCTGGGGGTATGGAATCAAATATTTTGTTTTAAACATTTCTGTTTCTGAGCAGTATGTGTTGGAGTAGTTTTCGGTACTCATCGTTTTCAGTACTCAACGCGTTTCACAGGGAGAAAAATTGCTTGGAACTCAACGCTTGCTCTGTACTCGACACATTGGACTGATCTGATCAATTGCTCGGAAGTCGACACACTAGCGACACCCTGCATCCTGTCTGTAACAGCCAATGTGCAGCTTTTGTCTGTAAGAGCCAATGTGCAGCCTGTGCTTACAAGAACCAAAGTGCTGCCTGTGCCTATAAGAACCAAAGTTCCAAGTAATAACCTCTCTCCTCCTCCTCTACATCGCCCCTATCCCATTGGACCCCCAAGTCCTCTCAGTACAATTAAAGTGAAGTTAAATTCTCTGACGTAATTACTGTTTTTTTTTTTTTTAGTTTAGTTTTAAGGTTTTGTATTCAAGAACAAGACCATCAGTTCAAACAAAAATGTGAAAAATCTGGGTCCGGAACAGATTATTTCAATTTATACTTATCCCTATGGAAAATGCTTATTTGGAACTCAACCTGCCGTACAGAACGGATTAAAGACAAAAACTGAGGTACCACTATAGGGAAACTTCCAGATACCTTTAACCAAATAAACTCACTTCTACATTTCTTTAAGGTTGAACCTGTTTTGCATGTAAAATAAATGATTAGACATTTAGACATTTAGAAAACTAACTTTATAGTGGTACAAAATTACCTACATAGAAAAATGTTTGTTCATCCTCTAGACTGTCGATTTCCAACCCAGGAAGCCTCTCCCCAAGGCCACTGATAAGACAGCTTTGATGGTGGTGAATCTTGAAGTGAAGTGCTGTGGGTTTCCATGGCACCAGTTGAAAAGTGAACATCAGCTTTCTGCATGAGACTGTTTGGTGCATGGGAGCAGAACATTATCCTAACATTATGGATACTCAATACTTCTTCTCAACTTATTGCAATAATACATTTCCTATTCAGTGCTTGGAACAGAGTCAGTTACTAACCGCCATCTTGCTCAGATAATGAAGCTGCCTCCTTCCTGGGAATCCCTAGCACCAATACACAAAAACATGCAGAGGAAAGGACCTAACGGGTCGGATCCAGTCATTGGCCGATCTAACTGTTTCCTCTTCTTGACCTAACCTGTGGGATCCATTCATTGTCTGATCTAGCTGGTCCCTCTTCTTGACCTAACCCGTGGGAACCATTAATTGGCCGGTCCAGCTGGTCCCTCTTCTTGACCATACCGTTCCACTCATTGGCTAGCTTTAGCTTTCTCTTGGCAGCTTCCAAGGTAGGCCATGATTTATGTTTAACACTATGTGAATACAGTGAGGCAATTAAAGGCGCCACAGTCTACTGTATAATGATTGCCTCACATTGCATTCACACAGTGTTAAACCTAAGTCATAGCTTGTCTGGGAGTTATTAAAGACAGGTTGATAATCACTGCTCTAGACTGGCCTGAATTAAAAATTGTCAAGTAAATGTAACCCAAATAAATGTGTTGGCATTCAGAGGAAAGAGCCACTGCATCATTTAACAAGCCAGGGCAAGTAAAGTCCAATCAGTTCCATTATAGTCATTCTCTTAAATAATAGATCACTCAATTTCCATGCAATGCTTTTTTTTTTTTTTTTTTTATATGCTTTTTTTTTTTATGAATGTCTTTTGCAAGTTCCACGTTTATTGTTATATAGTATGAATTAACACAGTGATCCAGTGCAATAAGATGGATTGCCCCATATAGTACAATGTACTTGCAGTGACTGCTTTATTACCCTTTATTTTCTCATCATAGCAATTATCATAAAGAAAGTCTCATTTTAAAGATAAACTGACAAGTCATTGAAAAGTATTTAAAAATATAGGACTAAATACCACACATACCCCCTGTATGGATATGCCATCTGCAGTGTATGCAGATACATACTGTGTAGGGCTGGATGTGCAGTGTAGTGCTGTGAGATGGTCACTGACTGGTTGGTGTGAGGCACTGCACACCCATCACTAAAGTCTGTGTCTTCATGAGCTGCAGAGGGCAGACTCACTCAGGTAATATCTGCCGAGAAATGGTCTGCCCTAGAGGAACACAGATAAGTTGATTGTGCACCATTAATATTAAATATACATCTGGAAATCCATCCATGCACGCTCTCTGCAGTTACTGGGCAATCACTTATCACAAAGTGCCAACCAATGAGATGCTTTGGGAATGGTTGCTAGATTCGAGAGCAGATTTATTGGTACCCACTTGTGTGCCACCTGGGAGATGCACATTACTTATCTATAACAGATGACAACACATATTTTATGGTTAATTGTGCAGGATAATACATTACTAGGTATCTGGCATCTCCTTTTTAGCGCTTGGGTTCTTGAAAACAAAATAATAAAATCATTTCAAGACATTTCTAGCAGAAATAACATTAGGAAGTGAGTACTATTATAATAGTTTTCTTATTATTTGTTTAAAAGATAATGTTTTATACTTTATACATAACGAATTATGAATACAAATATTTAAATGTCCATTAAAAGTAATTTTTTTTCAGCTGAAGCATAACAACTTATAGCAGTGGCATGTTTTTGCCTAGGTAATTTCGGTCCTTGAGAGCCACACACAGGCCTGGATTTGAGCATTTTCTTTCTGTGCACAGGTAAGTTAATCAGGATGACTGAAGAAGCGATAGTCTCATCTGTACGAGGCAGGGATAGCCTCAAATCCTGGCCTGTGTATGGCTCTCAAGGACCAAGCTTGCCTACCCTTGGCCTAGACCGCACATTTTTAAGGGGCAGCAGTGCCAAGGTGTGCTCTTCTGTCTTGGCATATAAATGTACCTGACACTTTATAGAATAATGTAAAAAACCATAAACATGGCTATACATTATACTAGCAGTTTTTTTCTACAGTAAATCATTTCTGAAATATTTAGAAATGTTTTTTTGCTGTTCTTGTATGCTAATGTTTTTCTCAGAGTGCTTGATGAGGGTGAGAAAGGGGTCTAACTTCCAGATAACATTAGGGGTCTTTATTTTGACCACTACAGAGACAAATTAACACATCAGAACAGCTAATTCATATGCATGAGTCACCGATTTGCATATACATACAGCAACAACAACATTGCATTTCCTAGGATTGTTTCACTTTAGAAACAAATGGACAACTCAATGTATAGCCCATTTTACATGCTCTTAACCCCCAAAAACTTGATTCTTGGGTCTCTTTAATCTAATCAATGGTTGTGGATTAAACATAAAATTCTTGCTAAAGTGACAACAATAACATACAATTGGTTTGATTCCCAACCCGTCCTCAATAACTATCAGTCTATTAACCAGTTATCTGCTGGCCAGTATCCAACAGCAGCTCTATTTAAAGACATATTGCATGCTATAAAATCCCAGCAGGTATCTACAGCCCCTCACCAAGGTGTTTATTACAACCTACATGGACTCTGAGCAGTACGTGCTAATGTTTAATATTTTTTTCCTTAATCTTACATTTGTGCAAAGGGCAAGTGCTTGTTATTAGAGTCCTATGAACTAGAGTACTACAGTGATGCAGCATTATTTTACTGGGAAAACTGCATTTCTCATTGAAACGTTCAGCTGTTTTCTTAGGGGATCATAGGATTTGGGTTCCTGCTGTGAAACTTTTCAGGGGTGGAGCACCAGTGGATGGCAGGTCCGAAGTAACAAGTACAAGGGCACCGGCAAAGAATGGTCAGGCAACCAAAGATCAGGGGCCAGCAGAAATCCAACAAGGTCACAAAAAATCCGGGTCAGCAGCAAAAGAGCAGGGAACAGGAATGGAGAAGGAACTGTATCCAACGTCACAGGCGCAGCCACAAGTCCTCAGTCACAGGGCCCTACAATGGCTCTGAGAGGAGGCCGGAGGAGCAATATATAGTCCCAGATGAGGTGTGATTGGCCAAAAGACCTCGGCTTAACAACAACCAATCAGGAGAAACCGCAAAAGCTAGGAGAGGTACTTCTGACTAATCTGCCTCAAGATACTACCCGTACTTTTGTACTTTTGTAAGTTCTGCCACAAGATCGACCCTAACACCTGCATCATATTGACCCACACATATTGATGTTTTGAATATTTTCATAAGCTGGCCTGTGTGTGGGTCTCCAGGAGCTTCCCCTGGTCTAGGGCAACTGGGGAGAAGCTCAATCACTGGGGTAGATGGGACCTTCTAGACTAGCAATTGTGCAAATTACTGGCTAGGTGAAGCCGTTACTGCCTCTTGTAATCTGTAAGGAAGAAGAAGGATGTCTTTATACAAACCAATATTGATATTTTAAAAGGTATTGAAGCCTTCTGGCTTTCAGGTGACTGAACATATGGGTTATTTACTCAGGAGGCTTAGTGTCCTGCTCCATCACCACCAGTGACATCGCATTCACAATAAGAAATCCTTAAAGGGCCACTCACCTTGTCTTGCACATAATATCTCTTACCAATACAATAATCTTCTTGGATATTCTTGCAGTCCAGTGGACTCTAAGCAGTTTTCTCCAACGCCACAATTCAAAGCGGTCAATTCTGCAGCGCTCAGACTTCTTTATGGTACAGCACTCACATCTGTATGTTACTACTGGAAATACTATAGTTCTAACTATGCAGATCTTTATTGATAGTGTAATATCTTTACTTTTTACTAGCTTGTCCAGACTTGCCATAGCTTTCCTCCCCAGAAGCGGATGTCTTTTAATTTCATGGCTGCAGTCACCATCTGCAGAGATCTTGGGGCCACATGAAAATAAAATCTGTCACTGCCTACACTTCTTCCACATCTATTTGCCAGGCATTGAGATTGCTGTTTGCCGCAATCTTTGTCTTTTTAACGCTGAGCAGCAGGCCAACTTTTGAACTCTCTACTTTCACCCTCATCAAAAGGCCCTTTAGTTCATCCTCATTTTCAGCCTTACTAATACACAAGGCCATATTCTTGGCTAAGTCTTGCTGAGGAAACAAGAAGGTGCCCTATAAACAACTGGTTTACTATTAGATTGATCTACCTACCGCCCTTCTGCCAAAGTCATGCCAAGGAGTGGCTAGATATGATGTTGATTCAACTCTTGATGAAAGAATATCTGATAAACATTCCTCATGGCTGACACATCCTTGTTAACTCATCCAACTCTGAGGATCTTACAGAGTGCATCTTCCACACATCTTAAAGATAAGCCCTTGCACTTGGTTAATGTTCAGGGCAGTTCAAGAGAGAATTAGAGAGATATAATGTTCTAATGTGTCACTAAACCTGTCTGAATAGCCTATTTATTTCTCTGTAAGGTGTGATGCAGGCTGCCATGTTTCACTTTGCAGATTATTATCACAAAACATGGTAGCCTGCATCACAGGATAAAGAGAAACAAGTTAGCCATCATGCCGTGCAACACACACACCATAGAGTATCAAAGTGATTTAAAGGGATATGAAATGTCCCCAGTTTTTTATAATAAAATAAACTACCTAAGTGTATATATGCAGATCTAAGCATCATTTTATTAACTACTACTTAAGATACCGCTTTTATTCATGGAAACCTTCCAAATAGTCTCTTCAAAGTTCCACCAAGCAGCTCATGGACGTAGTGTTTCAGCTTAGATGTATTTGCCAATTACAGACTGTTTCTCAACAGCATGTTTTGAAATCCGTGATTGATTAGTACATCTTGAACTACAGAGACAATGTGTGCATGAACTACAGGGGTGGAGCTCTCTTGGGACTATTTGGAAGGTTTCAGTGAGTAAAAAAAACAGAGCTTTTAAGAGCTTGTTATGGAAATGATGTTAAGATGCAAACATGCACATTGTTTATTTTAATATCTTATTTTTTTATTTTTTTATTAAAAACAGGGAAACTTCCATATCCCTTTGGTTTTTATTATATGACACACTATTAGCTCAGGGAAACATCCTCTACACATTACTGTGTATTTATACCAAGACTGAAGAATTTGGAGAATTATTTGCCTACAGATACATGGAATTCCTCCGTGGAGCCGAGTCCTGACAAGCTTTACTTGCTAACACTGCCCATTTATTCTTTCTCTTGTGGAGAAATGTACATGTTTTCTGAAGACAAACATGAAGGTTCCTTCTCACCACTCTAAATCTTCAGCCTGGGACAATTTCTTGACCATGCCATCTACAAGAGATCATTTCATTTAGTATATACCGTACTTTCTCTTGTCAAGTTGGACCGGGTAAATCCTCTCCCGACCAGCGATCTGTGCCATGAATGTTCTCCAAGTGTATCAAGAAATAAAATTACTGATTATCTTATTTGTATATTTAAGTACTTAGAGATATGTTAGCTATTGATGAGGGTAAAAGAGGAGAGTGCAAAAGCTGGCCTGCTGCTCAACTTTAACAAGACGAAGATCATGGCAAAAGCCAATATAAGTTCCTGGCAAATAGATGGGAAAGAAGTGGAGGCAGTGACAGATTCTATTTTCCTTGGATCCAAGATCTCTTCAGATGGTGGCTACAGCCATGAAATTAAGTTGTTTGCTTCTGGGAGGAAATCCATGGCAAGTGTGGATAAACTATTAAAAGGCAAATATATTACATTATCAACAAAGGTCTGCATAGTTACATCTATGGTATTCCCAGTAGTATCATATGCATGGGAGAGCTGGACCATAAAGAAGTCTGAGCGCAGGAGAATTGACGCCTTTGAAGTGTTATGTTGGAGAAGACTGCTTAGAGTCCCTTGGTCTGCAAGAAGATCCACTCAATCAATACTACAGTAAATCATAAATTGTTCACTGGAAGGTTTGATCATGAGGCTGAAACTCAAATATTTTAGCCATATCAGGAGAGGATGTCCTAGAGAAGACTGTGATGCTGGGAAAGATTGAAGGCACACGAAGAAGGAGATGACAGAGGCGGAGATGGATAGATGAGGTCACTGAAGATACATGAGCATGGGGGAGCTCAGATGGGCAGTGACTGACAGATATGTGTGGTGCGCTGCAGTCCATAAAGACATGGATAGTCGGACGTGACTGAATAATGAAACAACAAATATTAGGTAAAATTAATTAGCCAGTGTTTTTGGTATATTACAATAATAGATATTAGAATTAACTGCCGCATTATTGACTGAACATAATGCAGTTTCTGCTTAGGAAACAATATAGATATACGACCAGTCGTCTAACAGGAAACAGCTTTAAAGGGATATAGATCAATTTTGTGTACTGGCTTGGCAGCAAATATTGAAAAAAGCTGTGAGCGTTAACAGGTTAAACATGTAAGAAAAAATATCAAGCTCACAGCGCACAGTGCTGCCTCACAGTCAGAGGATCCGGACTGAGACGAACATGAGATGAGAATCAGATAAGAAAGTCCAAGGTTTAAACGGGATAAAGAGACTTCAAAAGAGCAATAAAGACTTTCCAGGCAAGAAGACTATATATTCCCCATCAATACATCTTGCCAGACCTTATAATAATATCCTTATAATGTACTCAGTGCATGTTCACACAGTTTTATATATATATATACAGTGCCTTGCAAAAGTATTCACCCCCCTTGGCATTTTTCGTGTTTTGTTGCCTCACAACCTGGAATTAACGTGGATTGTTTGAGGATTTGCATCATTTAATTTACAGAACATGTCCACAACTTTGAAGATGTTTTTTTTTTATTGTGAAGCAAACAACAAATAGGACAAAATAACAGAAAAAGTCACTATGCATAACTATTCACCCCCCTAAAGCCAATACTTTGTAGAGCCACCTTTTGCGGCAATCACAGCTCCAAGTCGCTTTGGATAAGTCTCTATGAGCTTGCCACATCTTACCACTGGGATTTTTGCCCATTCTTCCTTGCAAAACTGCTCCAGCTCCTTCAAGTTGGATGGTTTGCGCTTGTGGACAGCAATCTTTAGGTCTGACCACAGATTTTCTATTGGATTGAGGTCTGGGCTGTGACTTGGCCATTCCAACACATTTACATGTTTCCCCTTAAACCCCCCAAGTGTTGCTTTAGCAGTGTGTTTTGGGTCATTGTCCTGCTGGAAGGTGAACCTCCGTCCTAGCCTCAAATCCCGCACAGAGTGGTACAGGTTTTGCTCAAGAATATCCCTGTATTTAGCACCATCCATCATTCCCTCAACTCTGACCAGTTTCCCAGTCCTGGCTGCTCAAAAACATCCCCACAGCATGATGCTGCCACCACCATGTTTCACTGTGGGGATGGTGCTCTTTGGGTGATGTGATGTGTTGGGTTTGCGCCAGACATAGCGTTTTCTTTGATGGCCGAAAAGTTCAGTTTTAGTCTCATCAGACCAGAGCACCTTCCTCCATACATTTTGGGAGTCTCCCACATGCCTTTTTGCAAACTCAAAACGTGCCATTTTGTTTTTTGCTGAAAGTAATGGCTTTCTTCTGGCCACTTTGTCATAAAGCCCAACTCTATGGAGCGTACGGCTTATTGTCGTCCTATGTACAGATACTCCAGTCTCTGCTGTGGATCTCTGCAGCTCCTCCAGGGTTACCTTAGGTCTCTGAGCTGCCTCTCTGATTAATGCCCTCCTTGCCCGGTCCGTGTGTTTTGGTGGGCGGTCATCTCTTGGCAGGTTTGCGGTTGTGCCATGTTCTTTCCATTTGATTATGATAGATTTGATGGTGCTCCTGGGGACCATCAAAGATTTGGATATTTTTTTAAACCTTACCCGGACTTGTACGTCTCGACAACATTGTCCCTTACTTGTTTGGAGAGTTCCTTGGTCTTCATGGCAGTGTTTGGTTAGTGGTGCCTCTTGCCTAGGTGTTGTAGCCTCTGGGGCCTTTCAAAAAAGGTGTGTATATGTAATGACAGATCATGTGACACTTAGATTGCACACAGGTGGACATCATTTCACTAATTATGTGACTTCTGAGGGTAATTGGTTGCACCAGAGCTTTTTATAAGCTTCATAACAAAGGGGGTCAATACATACGCACATGACAATTTTCTGTTTTCTATTTCTACAAAATAGTTTTATGTATATATTTTTCTCATTTCACTTCACCAACTTAGACTATTGTGTTCTGATCCATCACATAATATTCAGATTAACAAAACATTGAACTTAAGGCTGTAATGAAACAAAATAGGTAAAAAGTCAAGGGGGGTGAATACTTTTGCAAGGCACTGTATATATATATATATATATATATATATATATATATATATATATATATATATACTAGGAAATTACCCGTCAAAAAAGACGTGGTTAAAATTGTAAGGCTGGCAATGCTGTTTGCCTCACAATGTGAGGCTTTTGCTCCTCTGAGCACCATTTGTATGAGACACTGTACATCCAGCCCTACACAGTCTGTGTCTGAATGCGTTGCAGAGGGCAGACCCATTGAGGGACTATTTGGCCTGTTGAAGACATTTGTAGGATCAGGTTGCCCACCACTGGCCCATCCATTTGTATGGAGAGTGCTAAATAATCCCTTTAATGAGTGTTGTTAGGAGAAAGTTGATTGTAAGTATTATATGGAAAAGAAAATGAGTTAAACATAGTAAGTAAATAAATTATGGATTTAAATACGTATAAATGTGATTTGTGCAAATTGTAAATTATTGTATTTTGTTGTTGTTATCTAAACTTTAAGTGAATGAGTAAAAAAAAATACTTTGGAGCCATAGGTAACATTTAAACTCCCACCAACCAACTACTTGGAGGGTTTAACCCTTCGGGTTTTGGACACTTTTGGAATTCAGCTCTGAATATTGGTATATTTCCTATTTGGGCATCATCTAAGGAAAAGATCTGAGCAGCCGTCATACATTTAAACATCCTGGTACCCTGTTTATTTCACTAAAAGATACGAAGAGTACTCTAAAGAAGTAATAATAGGGAAAAGCATCATTTCAGTAGAGGGTTTGTCACTCTGACATTTTTATGTGAGATATCTGTCTCCCCGGGCGACATAATTGTTCTTGTAGCTCTTAGAAACTTTTAGTAAATGTAGGGACATGAATCACAAGGTAATTATACATTAGAGAGGCTGGGAACGACTTTAATTATTTTTAGTCCTTACAGTGGTAAAGGGGGCTGCAGTGTATTTTATTGCCAAATACCAAATAATACTGATTTGTGATTGCCTGATATGTCAAAAAGGTACAGAAGGATGAGGAGGGGGCACTTGGCATGGGTTCCTTGTGGAAAGTTTTAGGAGGTGTTTACAACATTTAGTGGGTTTCTGGCACTTGTTGTTTAGTTGTGTCTGACACTCCGTGGCCCAATGGACCGCAGCTCACCAGGCACATCTTGTATCTGGTTGTGCTAATCCATAAGGCTTTCATGGCAGAAAAACTGGAGTGGGGTTGCCGGTTCCTTCTCCAGTGGACCGTGATTTGTCTGCTATGACCTGCCCATCTTGATTGACTGTACATGGTATAGCTCACAGCTTCATTGAGGTACACAAGCCCCTTCACCATGACAATATAGCGATCCAGAAAGAGTTCTAGCACTAGAACCTAACTAAAGACTATGTTCTGAAGGCTGTCTAAAAGCAGTGCATATTATGCCGAAATGGATTCCATCTTAAGGAGGCAAGGGTGGTATATTATTAACATAAAAGTAAATAAATAGGGATATTATATTTCTATTGAGATTCAGAAACCGCCCATGTCCCTTTAATAGTAATGGATAGTTTTCTTTTGCCCCTCACATGATTGGAAACCTGGAAGGTACAGTGAATTCAGATAACATTCAGTTTCGTTAAAAGAAAATAACAGGTTCCCCTTGGATCTTTCTCTTTATAACTATATATGGGTGATTAGATTACCCATGTGGGGATTAGATCACCTTTCTGTAAAAATAAAGTATCTTTCCCTAGCCCTAACTATTTAGTATTGTTGTTGTTCAGTTCTTCAGTTGTGCCCGACTCTCGTGACCATATGGATCTAGCATGCCAGCCACATTAGTGTCTGATTCTGTTCATCCATATTGTTTTCTTGGCAAAAATCCTTAAGTGTGTTGCCAGTTCCTTCTCCAATGGACCGCAATTTGTCCGGACCCAACTGCTTTGACCTGCCCATCTTGGGTGACCCTATATGGTATTGCTCACAGCTTCATTAGGTACACAAGCCCCTTCACCACGACACGGTAACAATCCAGAATGGGACTTAGTATAGTATATGACAATTAACTGTCGACCTTTACATTTGAATTAAATTAAGAACTGAGAACATACTTTGAAGATGCATGTGTTGGGTGGGGTTGTTTGCCATTATCACATATATAGTTGTGGATCTTGCGATGTTGTTGACGTTTGCGATGTTGGTCACGCATTTGCGGCCCTTGCGAAACAAGGCAAGGCGAGACATTGAAGCACACGGGACTTAGCCTGCAATGAGTGCCAAAGGCTCATCGCGAGGCCCGGGCGTTACCAACACCCAACGGGAGCTGCAATGAGCTCCAAAGCGCTTATTACAGGGCTTTCGATGAGCGCCGGAGGCTCGCATCACTTAGCACTACCTGGTTCATGCCCCCCGGGCTTGCAACACCCTCCAGTACCTGGTTCCTGCTAGTAGCAAAGCACGTACCTGGATACAACTCTGCCAGCAGCGCCGCACTCCATCTTCACCTCTGGAGGAACAGGAGAGGGGGTAATGAGACACAGGGGAGGTAGATGGGGGGAAAGGAGACACATGGGAGGGAGCAGTGGGAAAGGTAGAGGGGGAAAGGAGGTACAGGAGAAGGAGAGGGGGAAAGGAGACTCAAGGGGGGAAGGGAGAGGGGGAAAGGAGGAACAGGAGCGGGAGAGAGGGGGAAATGAGACAGGGGAGGGAGATCGGAGAAAAGGAGACACAGGGGAGGGAGAGGGGGAAAGAAGGTACAGGAGAGGGAGAGGCGGGAAAAGGAGACACAGGGGCCCGAAAGTAGACACTGGGAGGGGACCGAAAGTTATAGGGGGAAGATCCAAGCATTGTCTGGCAAACAGCATTGCCAGCTTTCAAATGTTAATCCCGTCATTTTTGACAGGCAATTTCCTAGTCTGTAATATTAAGATGTGTCTTCATTTTAATCTTTCTGTGTCCCTTATAACTTCCAGTTAAATGATTGCGGACCTCGCCAAATTTACATAGTTACGCAAGCAAAATACGAGACGCGTTACGACCCATTACGACCTCGCAAAAATCGTCCGAAACCCGCGCACATGAAAACATGAAAAACACAATAAATATACATAAAAAGCTTACCTACAGCAAGGGGTGGCACCCAGGACCTCAAAAACTGATGTTACACCTCGATATAACAAATCCAAATTTCGGAGTTTAGACACCCGAAAATCACCTAAGCAAGAGAAAAAATGGCCGCCGAACAAAACGAAAACGAGGCTATAGGACCCTAAACACGCAAAACACCACCAAACACCTACGGATATTCCGAAAAAGCCGGATGACATCCGAAAACAAGGACGCTAAATCAGCCACAGCCGCATACCGCACATTAGGCGCCATTTTAGAACAATAACTTATACAATCTGGAAGTACACAGCTACGCTAACGGATTTGCCTCGCGCACGCACACTATTACACTACACACATTAATGACGCTTACACAGCAGCTCCACAGCACTGATGCTGCAGCAACATGAAAACAGATTGTCAGCTCTTCAGCACAATGCTTCCTGCATATATTACTTCACAATAGGTAAAGTATATTAATTTCTTATTTTATTAATTATTCATTGCCCTACCAAAAAAAAACACCAACACTGCTCATAGCACACAAACAACCAAGAGCCTCGCAATGAGCGCCAAAAGATCTTAAAACACCAACAAAATTAATTTCGCACACAAACAACATTACCTGCCTTACAATCTTATTGCCGTCATGTTTTGACGGGCAAGTCGCAAGTAAATATATATAGTTGTGAGTAGGCGGGTCGTTGCTAATGATGCAGGCTTGCGTAGCTCCTTGCCAGCAACTGCAAACCTCGCAAAATTTACGGACTTACGTGAAAAAAATATGAAACGCGTAACTTAGAAAAAAAAAATTACGACCTTACCGCCTGAAACCCGCGCACATGAAAACATGAAAAACATCATAAATACACACAAGAAACACATAAAAAGCTTATCCACAGCAAGGGGGGCCACCGAGGACCTAGAAAAGTCAAGTTACACCTCAATTTGACTCGAAAATCCCCTAAGCAAGAGAAAAAATGGCTGCCGAAAAATATGCGAAGTGAGCCTGCAGCAACTGTGGCCCTTGCAAAGCGAGGGCTGCAGTTGCTGGCATGGAGCGCCGAAGGCGCTCCTTGCCAGCAACTGCGGACCTCGTAAAATTTACAGACTTACGTGAAAAAAATACAAGGCCCGGAACTTAGAAAAAAAAAATTACGACCTCGCAAAAATACGACCTTACCGCCCGAAACCTGCGCACATGAAAACATGAAAAACATCATAAATACCCACAAGAAACACATAAAAAGCTTACCCACAGCAAGGGGGGCACCGAGGACCTAGAAAAGTCAAGTTACACCTCAATTTGACTCAAAATTTGACTCAAGCGTTTAGACACCCGAAAATCCCCTAAGCAAGAGAAAAAATGGCAGCCAAAAAAAACGAAAATGAGGCTCCAGGACTCTAAAGACGCAAAATACCACCAAACACCTACAGATTTTCCCGAAAAAGACGGACGCGGTCCAAGAACAAGGACGCCAAATCACCCACAGACACGTAACACACATTAGGCGCCATTTTACAACACTAACTTACACAACGCAGAAGTACACAGCTACCCTAATGGCTTCCTCTCGCACGCACACTATTACACTACACACTGCACACATTGCTGACACTTACACCGCAGCTCCACAGCCCTGAAAACACACATTGTATGCTGCGGCAACATCAAAACAGATTGCCAGCTCTTCTGCACAATGCTTCCTGCATATATTACTTCAAAATAGGTAAAGTATATTAATGTATTATTTTATTCATTATTTCATTAGCATTAGCAAAAAAAACAATGCTCATAGCACACAAACAAACAACAACCTCGCAAAGGCGCTCAGCGCGAGGCTCGCAATGAGCGCCGAAGCATCTTGGAACACCAACAAAATTTACAGCCCTTACAATCTTATTGCTGTCATTTTTTGACGGGCAAGTCGCTAGTTTACAATAAAGTATAGATACGGAAGTTTTGTGTCAGATCTTTCTGTTTCCAGTAACAAGTAACAGCTCGATCAGAAGAGGAAGAGGAAATGAGCTTAACTCTGAGGCAAAGTCACACCAGGAAAAGTATAAATATTGTACAACCTGGGAATTGTAATGATCCAACGCGCTGTACAGGTATTGGACAGGTCCCTAAAACATACAAACATATAATCTTACACCAGATACATAGCATCACTAGATGGTTCCACAATATTGTGTCTGAGTTACACTAAAAAGTTACATTGTTCAAATCACAGTCAAGAACTCTCTCTTTATATTGATAGACATAATAGATAGATAGATAGATAGATAGATAGATACAGTAATAGATAGATAGATAGATACAGTAATAGATAGATAGATACAGTAATAGATAGATAGATAGATACAGTAATAGATAGATAGATACAGTAATAGATAGATAGATAGATACAGTAATAGATAGATAGATACAGTAATAGATGGATAGATAGATCATAACTTTAATTTGATATTAGCAAACAAATATATACAACACTGTGATGTCATTAGACACATTCAGGTAGTTTTTTTTACTTTTTTATTTGATCTAATTTGGCATTTACCTACATGCTCTGGCTTTTAGTTTTTAACCATCCTGTTTATTTTTTACTAACGGCAAATAAAAGTTATGTTTATAAATATATATTTACTAGCGAACTTCCTGTCAAAAAATGACGGTCATGAAATTGTAGGGCAGGTAGTGCTGTTTGCCTCTGAGTACCTTCGGCGCTCATTGCGAGCCTCTCCACTCGTGTACTTTTGGTCGTCTGAGCACCCTCAGTGCTCATTGCGAGCCTCCCCCTGCTCTTTTTTTTCTTTACCTATTTGTAATTAATATATGCAGCAATCAATATCCTGAAGAGCTGACAATCTCTTTTGCTTTTCCTGCAGCATATAATGTACATTTGCGCTGTTGCTGACCTGAGGTGTAAGTGCCAGCAATGTGGCAAGTGTGCAGTGTAAATAGGCAGCGTGCGCGATGGCAAAGCGTTTGTTTAGTTGTGTAAAGCGCCATTTTAGAATGGTAATGTTATTAGTTGCAAGTTAGTGTTGTAACATGGCTGCGATTGTCTATGTGTTACGAGGTTCTGGAGCATTTTCCATCCTTCCTAATCATGTATTTTGTACCTCGTACTGTCCTGGGTAAAAGTCTTATGTGCCTGGCGGTGTTTTCTGTGGTTAGGGGTCGTGTAGCCTCTTTTTAGTTTTTTTCGTCCTCCATTTTTGTTGTCGTGCAACCTCACTCCCAGGCGTCCTGGCTGTCCCCCGTGCTGTGTGTGATGTTTTTGTTTGGACGTGCCCGGTTCGGCCGTTAACTTTGTATTTTCTGGACCTCTTATTTTTATTTTCTACTAGAATATTGCCCGTCAAAAAATGACGGCAATGAAATTGTAAGGTAGCTAATGCTGTTTGGTGTATAATACTGAAATATGTAATAGATTACTAAATGAATATACTTTACCTATTTTGAAGCATTGTGATGAAGAGCTGGCAATCTGTTTTGATGTTGCTGGAGCATTAGTGGTGTGGAGCTGCTGTGTAAGCATGCTGAATGTGTGCACTGTGTGGTATGAATATCTGTAGGTCGTTTGTGGCGTTTTGCGAGTTTCTTGTGTTGTTTTGCGAGTTTAGAGTGCTGTAGCCTCGTTTTCGTTTTGTTCGGCGGCCATTTTTTCTCTCGCTTACAGTTTTTTTTAGTCTCTAAACTCTTTTATTTCGAGTAAAATGAAGGTCTAAGTGGCATTTTTGAGGTCCTGGGTGCTCCCTCTTGGTGTAGGTAAGGTTTTTATGTATGTGCTGTGTGTATGTATTGTGTTTTACATTTTGTAATGTTCGCGAGTTGCGTCCGAGTGTTGCGAGGCCGTAATGTGTGTGTCATGCTCTTTGGGTTGCGACGTGAACTTTGCGAGGGTCGCAGTTGCTGGCATGGAGCGCCTTCGGTGCACCATGCCAGCAACTGAGACCTTCGCCCAGTGCCCTCGCTTTGCGAGGGCCTTGGCTCGCTACGCGAGCCCGCAGCGTTAGCAACAACTCGTACGCTCACAACTATATATGTGATTACTATATAATGTGTAGATGTACCGGCTGGGCATGCTCTTGTGCATTATTATTATTATTATTATTACTATATAATGTGTAGATGTACCGGCTGGGCATGCTCTTGTGCATTATTATTATTATTATTACTATACAATGTGTAGATGTACCGGCTGGGCATGCTCTCTGCGTGTGCGCTTTCTCTATCTGCACCCTATGTGCACTGCTGTCTGTGTGCAATCTCTGTCTCTGTACCCCTCACTCTCTTTGTCAATCTCTCTGCACTCTCTGTGCGCTCTATCTGTGAACTCTCTCTGCGCTGTCTTTGTGCTCCCTCACTGTCTGTGTGTGCTCTTGCTCTGTAATTCTCTTTATGTCTCCCTCTCTCTCTGTACCTGTCTCCCTCTCTCTCTGTACCTGACTCCCTCTCTCTCTGTACCTGTCTCCCTCTCTCTCTGTACCTGTCTCTCTCCCTCTCTGTACCTGTCTCCATCTCTGTACCTGTCTCCCTCTCTCTCTGTACCTGTCTCCTTCTCTCTCTGTAGCTGTCTCCCTCTCTCTCTGTACCTGTCTCTCTCCCTCTCTGTACCTGTCTCCATCTCTGTACCTGTCTCCCTCTCTCTCTGTACCTGTCTCCTTCTCTCTCTGTAGCTGTCTCCCTCTCTCTCTGTACCTGTCTCCCTCTCTCTCTGTACCTGTCTCTCTCCCTCTCTGTACCTGTCTCCATCTCTGTACCTGTCTCCCTCTCTCTCTGTACCTGTCTCCTTCTCTCTCTGTACCTGTCTCCTTCTCTCTCTGTAGCTGTCTCCCTCTCTCTCTGTACCTGTCTCCTTCTCTCTCTGTACCTGTCTCCTTCTCTCTCTGTACCTGTCTCCCTCTCTCTCTGTACCTGTCTCTCTCTCTCTCTGTACCTGTCTCCCTCTCTCTCTGTACCTGTCTCCCTCTCTCTCTGTACCTGTCTCCCTCTCTCTCTGTACCTGTCTCCTTCTCTCTCTGTACCTGTCTCCCTCTCTCTCTGTACCTGTCTCTCTCTCTCTCTGTACCTGTCTCCTTCTCTCTCTGTAGCTGTCTCCCTCTCTCTCTGTACCTGTCTCCCTCTCTCTCTGTACCTGTCTCTCTCTCTCTCTGTACCTGTCTCCATCTCTGTACCTGTCTCCCTCTCTCTCTGTACCTGTCTCCTTCTCTCTCTGTAGCTGTCTCCCTCTCTCTCTGTACCTGTCTCCCTCTCTCTCTGTACCTGTCTCTCTCTCTCTCTGTACCTGTCTCCATCTCTGTACCTGTCTCCCTCTCTCTCTGTACCTGTCTCCTTCTCTCTCTGTACCTGTCTCCCTCTCTCTCTGTAGCTGTCTCCTTCTCTCTCTGTACCTGTCTCCATCTCTGTACCTGTCTCCCTCTCTCTCTGTACCTGTCTCTCTCTCTCTCTGTACCTGTCTCCATCTCTGTACCTGTCTCCCTCTCTCTCTGTACCTGTCTCCTTCTCTCTCTGTACCTGTCTCCCTCTCTCTCTGTACCTGTCTCCATCTCTGTACCTGTCTCCCTCTCTCTCTGTACCTGTCTCCTTCTCTCTCTGTACCTGACTCCCTCTCTCTCTGTACCTGTCTCCCTCTCTCTCTGTACCTGTCTCCTTCTCTCTCTGTAGCTGTCTCCCTCTCTCTCTGTACCTGTCTCCCTCTCTCTCTGTACCTGTCTCCATCTCTGTACCTGTCTCCCTCTCTCTCTGTACCTGTCTCCCTCTCTCTCTGTACCTGTCTCCTTCTCTCTCTGTACCTGTCTCCTTCTCTCTCTGTAGCTGTCTCCCTCTCTCTCTGTACCTGTCTCCCTCTCTCTCTGTACCTGTCTCCATCTCTGTACCTGTCTCCCTCTCTCTCTGTACCTGTCTCCCTCTCTCTCTGTACCTGTCTCCTTCTCTCTCTGTACCTGTCTCCTTCTCTCTCTGTAGCTGTCTCCCTCTCTCTCTGTACCTGTCTCCCTCTCTCTCTGTACCTGTCTCCATCTCTGTACCTGTCTCCCTCTCTCTCTGTACCTGTCTCCCTCTCTCTCTGTACCTGTCTCCTTCTCTCTCTGTATCTGTCTCCCTCTCTCTCTGTACCTGTCTCCTTCTCTCTCTGTACCTGTCTCCCTCTCTCTCTGTACCTGTCTCCCTCTCTCTCTGTACCTGTCTCCATCTCTGTACCTGTCTCCCTCTCTCTCTGTACCTGTCTCCCTCTCTCTCTGTACCTGTCTCCTTCTCTCTCTGTACCTGTCTCCTTCTCTCTCTGTAGCTGTCTCCCTCTCTCTCTGTACCTGTCTCCCTCTCTCTCTGTACCTGTCTCCATCTCTGTACCTGTCTCCCTCTCTCTCTGTACCTGTCTCCCTCTCTCTCTGTACCTGTCTCTCTCTCTCTCTGTACCTGTCTCCATCTCTGTACCTGTCTCCCTCTCTCTCTGTACCTGTCTCCTTCTCTCTCTGTAGCTGTCTCCCTCTCTCTCTCTGTACCTGTCTCCCTCTCTCTCTGTACCTGTCTCCATCTCTGTACCTGTCTCCCTCTCTCTCTGTACCTGTCTCCTTCTCTCTCTGTAGCTGTCTCCCTCTCTCTCTCTGTACCTGTCTCCCTCTCTCTCTGTACCTGTCTCCTTCTCTCTCTGTAGCTGTCTCCCTCTCTCTCTCTGTACCTGTCTCCCTCTCTCTCTGTACCTGTCTCCCTCTCTCACTTTGCTGTCTTTCTCTGAAATGCAAATGGCCGCCACGCTTCTGTTAAAATCAGTTGTTAGGCCCACCCCCACTTACATCATAGTCACGCCCCCTTTATGATGTCAGCGTTAGCAACATTTTCTGCTGCTCACAACTTTATTTTCTAAGTGCTGCGGGTCATATTTTTTTTTTCTAAGTCACGCTTTCCTTTTTGTAAAGTGTTACGCGCCATATTTTTTCCACTGGATTTTTTCAAACTGCTGCAGGTCTCACATTGTGAATTGTGTAATTGAGGTTTCTGTTGATCTGTAGTCCCGCGGGTTGTAGGGATGAGCATCTACGGCGCTCATCTCCACCAGCGCAGTGAGCGTTTTCGACGCTCACTGCCTAGGTCGTACGAGGTCGTAGGGATGAGCACCTCATCTCCACCAGCGCAAGCAGCGCCTTTGGCTTTGCGAGGGCCGCAATTGTGGTGGGCTCGCTGTGTGAGTCAACAAGCGTTATGTGATATATATATATGTATAAATCCCCTTCTGAATTGCTACTTTGTTGTGGTGAAGGGGCTTGTGTATTTCAGGCTATGCCATGTCAGGTCCCCCAAGATGGGCAGGTCATAGCAGAGAGGTCAGACAAATCACGATCCATGGGAGAAGGAATTGGCGACCCACTCCAGTATCCTTGCCATAAAAACCCAAATGGATAAGCACAATCTGACACAAGATGTACCTGTTGTGCTGCTTTCCAGGGGTCACGGAGAGTCTGACTCAACTGAATGACTACTATGTGTATATATAAAATATAGGGGAGGAGGGAGAGATACAGGGGAGAGAGAGTGGGAAGAGACACAGGGGAAAGAGGGGGAAGAGACACAGGGGAGGGAGAGGGGGGACACAGGGGGTGGCACAGGTGAAGGAGAGGGGGGAGACATAGGGGAGGGAGGGGGAGAGACACAGGGGAGGGAGAGGGGGAAGAGACACAGGGAAGGGAGAGGGGGTAAGAGAGATGTGCATGCAGGGGGGAGGCACAGAGAGGGGGAAAGAGACAGAGAAGGGGAAAGGGGGAACGAGACACAGGGGAGGGAGAGGGGGGAACGAGACACAGGGGAGGGAGAGGGGGGAACGAGACACGGGAGGGAGAGGTGGTAAAGAGATACAGGGGAGGTTGAGGGGGAAAGAGACACATGGAAGAGAGAGAGCGGGAGAGACAAAGAGGAGGGGGTGAAGAGACACAAGGGAGGGAGAGGGTGGGAAAGAGACACAGGGGAGGGAGAGGTAGGGAGACGCATCTAATATTATACCTTCATTTATGATGGGTAAACAACAGTATATATATAGAGAGAGGGATAGGTAGTTCTTGACTGTGATCTAGAATATGTAGATTATTAGTCTAACTCTTAGTTTGACATAAATATGCTTATTATTTACACCTTGCTTATACGCTTGGTTACATCTAAGTTACGTCTAGTGATTAAATTATTTCTGCAGCTCCATTTTTGTTTCTGATTATCTTGTACTAGAGATAAGTGCAGAGATGTATGTAGGTGCTTCAGTGGCAATCATAAGCGCCAGTGCCTTCACTAGAACTAATGGAAATCTGATCAGCCTATAAGCATCTGTTGGGAAAGCAGCTCAGTCACTCAGCTCAAACAAAGCAACGCCATATAATAGTTAATAAATTCAAGTCTGCATTTAGTTCTTCATAAGACTGCATTATAAACTTGAGACCACAGTGGTCCTTAAAGCTGCAGCTCATCATAGTAAGTTTAATGAGACTTTCCTTTTTTCCATTTGTATTTCCCATGAACATGATGTATTCTGATATTCTCACTTATTTTTCACATGGCTATAAGTGCATGAATAAAGCGACTTGTTTCCGTCTTCCTATCTGCCACATTAGTCCTCCGCCTCTTATACATCTCATCACCCTCATTGCTTCCCCTTCTCGGTCCCTCTTTCCTTATTCTTGTTACACTGTCCCTTCCCCCACTGACTGCTGTATCTGGTCTCAGCTGCTTCCTAACCAGCCTTATGGCTTAAGAAAGCACAGATGGACGTGATTGTGGTGCCCAGCCGTGAACAATATCTTAGTGTTGCAACACATACCGTTTATATTGTCCTACTCACATATAACACAAATGTGCATTTATATATAGATGCACTATGTTTATTTGTCATAATTCTGCCCCACTTTTGTGTTTCAGAAATAATCAATTTTTATAAAAATTATTGTTCTAGGATAGAAAAATTTATTTTCTCACTGATTACTTGAAATGATAATTGGATACATATCTTACCTAATATTAGGCTATAACACAAAACAATTGTTATATTGACTCATTCTTGTGGGCCTATAAATAATATATCTCCCCAATCAGATAGTGGGTAGTTTGCCAAAATATTTAGAAGATTTAGCCATCAAAGTGCGCTATTTCCAGGAGTTAAAACCCAATTGCGAACAAAAATAAACACCTGATACATCATTCTGGATAAATGTGGAACCTGATGTTCCATCACATATATAGTGAGCATGCGGGTTGTTGCTAACGCTGCGGGCTCACGTAGCAAGGGCCGCAGTTGCTGGCAAGGAGCGCTGAAGGCAAAACACCACCAAACACCTACGGATTTTCCGAAAAAGACGTACGACATCCGAAAACAAGGACGCAAACCGCGCGACCCGAAAAACATTAGAAACGCAATAAATACACACAACAAACACATACAAAGGTTACCCACAGTAAGGGGGGGCACCCAGGACCTCTGCAAGTGAAGGTACACCTCGATTTAAGTCCAAATTACAGAGTTTAGAGACCCGAAAATCACCGTAGCGAGAAAAAAAATGGCCGCCGAACAAAACGAAAATTAGGCTAAAGGACCCTAAACACACAAAATACCACCAAAAGACCAGGGATTTTACGAAAAAGTCGGATGACATCTGAAAACAAGGACGCAAAATCAGCCACAGCCGCGTACCACACATTAGGCGCCATTTTAGAACACTAACTTATACAATCCGGAAGTACACAGCTACGCTAACGCCTTTTCCTTGCGCACTCACATTATTACACTACACACATTGCTGACACTTACACAGCAGCTCCACAGCACTGATGCTGCAGCAACATGAAAACAGATTGCCAGCTCTCCAACACAATGCTGCATATATTACTTCACAATAGGTAAAGTATATTAATTTCTTATTTTATTAAGTATTCCTTGCATACCAAAAAAAAACACCAACGCTGCTCATAGCACACAAACAACCAAGAGCCTCGCAATGAGCGCCAAAGGCGCTCAGCGCGAGGCTCGCAATGAGCGCCGAAAGATCTTGGAACACCAACAAAATTAATGTCGCACACAAACAAAATTACCTGCCTTACAATCTTATTGCCATCATTTTTTGACGGGCAAGTCGCTAGGCAGTCAATAACTTGCTACAAATTAGAGTACCAGACCCCCTAATGTTACCTATACACCAGTATGGTTTGTGGCCATGTAATAGTTGTGTGCAGCGGTCTAACAATGAGACCACTGACCAGTCCTGTGACACCAAATTGCCTCAAATTATATTGGTTTGATAAGTAATGTCCGGCCACTCACTAACTTCCGCTTAGCCTTTCACTCCATGTTGCAGCTACTGCTGGTGCAGCATGTGCAAGACACTGGGGCCCACCCCAATGTAGGGGCCTTCTGTTACTTGTAGTAAAGCAGGTCTTGTAATCTATTAGGGTAATTATTTTTATAGAAGGTGATCTGATCACCTTTGGGGTGATTTGTCCACCTATATATTTATTGGCCCCTACAAAAATCTACTTTATATAGAGGTTGCAGGTTTTTTAACTTATTTTAGACATTCAAATGTGAACACAGATGTCCTATTTATTTACTGTACTACTGTACGGTGGAGGCTTCTATCGCTGTTTTTCCCACCATATATTAGATGATTGTTGTAGTAAACTACTTCCCCACAAAGTCTACTACACAAGCTAGGAACCGGCCCCACACTGATGAGAGGCAGTAACCTCGAAACAGTGCTTCAAGGGTGATCCCAAATTGTTTTGCACCAGGGCCCTAAATTCAATCGCTCCGTCACCCCTTCCACTAATGTTATTTGTACTTGATATATAAAGCAAGTTGGGTCATAATTACACCACATAGATGAGTGTTTCACTTCTGTTTATTTGTGTACTTATTATTATTATTATTATTATTACTATTCATAAAGATAATAATAATAAAAATAATACTATTTAAATTCTATCCTCATTTAATCATGAAACTTTGTGCTAAATTCATTGTTTTGGGGGCTTTCTCACTCATGAAGTGCAACCTTCCCAAAGGAGTTGAATAGGTCTTACAGCACTAATTATGAAGTTCTTTCAGTAATTATATAGTCCAGTCTTTTGGTCTGCAAGACAAATAAAGCCAATGTAGGGTGTAAATGGGAGTCCACTCAGGTTCATCCACGGCATTCATTTAATCAGCTTCAGCCGTTACTGTATTTCTCACTGGTGAAAATGATTAATTCATTAATTTGTAATTAGCAACCTGAAAACAAATGAAACAAAAAGGATTTAACAAAACTGAACCTTAAAACCTCTGCTGTGTCCATACCCCCCACCCCCCACCCCCCGCTGTCCCCTGCCCCCACCCCCGCCACCCCCTGCGAGGGTACCAGATTCTCAAAAGACACTGATGCAAAGCAATTAACTCGTCACGTCCTAAAGACACAAATGGATTTTGATGCTTATTATGGCCCTCATTCAATTGCAATTTTGCCAATTGAATAGGCCTCTAAATAAGCACATAACATATTTGTTTCAAAGAAGTTTTTAGTTAGTAAACATCTATCCAAAAGCAAGGTTTTCACTAACTAAAAACTTCTTTAAAAAAAATATGCTATGTGCTTATTTAGACCCCTATTCAATTGGCCAAATCGCAATTGAATGAGGCCCTATGTGAGGAGTCAAACAAAGAAAATATATATAAAGGTATATACTGTAGGTAAATAATATTTTACACGGTAAATTTTGTAATAAATATATCTCGTACTAAGAGATGCATTATATTAATTTCATAACCATTATTTTGCATAGCTTTTTATTTTTTTACATTGTTGGTGTTGCCGGCATTCACCTTAAATGCATGTGCTATTTTGAAATTATAGTAGTAGCTGGAGATAATCAGGAATGACCCAGCAGCACTACCAATTTTCTATGATTTATTTTATATGTTTTAATTAACCAGGTAGAATCAATTATCCCATAGTGTACATTTTCCCAAGACTATTGCAGGATTGATATATCACATATTATAATTGTCTAACTGTGAGTTGTCGTCACGCTTTGCGGCCCTCGCAAAGGAAGGGCCGCAACTGACGACAACTCGCAGTTTCACCATGGCTCCCCTCAGCCCTACTGCAGGCGTGCACGGGTAGCCGGCAAGCGCGCGCGCACACGCGAAGACGTCGCGTGCGCGGGTAGCCGGGCAGACAAGCGTGCGCGCGCACGCAAAGACGTCACAGCAATGAGGTGAGGGAGAGAGACACGGGGGAAGAGTGACAAGGAGGGCAGAAGCAGGGGAAGAGATACATGAGGGAGGGAGAGGAGGAGGGGAATAGAGACACGAAAGGAGGGGGGAAGAAAGACACAGGGGAAGTGAGATACAGGGGAGGGGAAGAGAGACACAGGGGACAGGGGAAGTGAGATACAGGGGAGGGGAAGAGAGACATAGGGGACAGGGGAAGTGAGATACAGGGGAGGGGAAGAGAGACACAGGGGAGGGAGAGGAGGGGAAGAGAGACACAGGGAAGGGGGAAGAGAGGAACAGGGGAGCGAGAAGAGGAGGGGGAAGAGAAACACAGGGGAGGGAGAGGAGGGGGAAGAGAGACACAGGGGATGGAGAGGAGGGGAGGAAGAGAAACGGTAGGGGAGGAAGAGAAACGGGAGGGAGAGGAGGGGAGGAATAGACATGGGGGAGGAGACACAGCGGAGGGGGGAAGAGATGAGGGTCGGGGGGTGGAGAGACACAGGGGAGGGATGAGGGGGCAGAGACACAGGGGAGGGAGACGGGGTGAAGAGACACAGGGGAGGGAGACGGGGTGAAGAGACACAGGGGAGGGAGAAAGACACAGGAGTGGGAGAGGGGGAAGAGACACAGGGGAGGGAGAGGGGGAAGGAGAAACAAGCAAGGGAGAGGGGGGAAAGAGACACAGGGGAGGGAGAGGGGGAAGGAGAAACAAGGAAGGGAGAGGGGGGAAAGAGACACAGGGGAGGGAGAGGGGGGAAAGAGACACAGGGGAGGGAGAGGGGGAAGCGACACAGGGGAGGGAGAGGGGGGGGAGAGACAGAGGGAAGGGAGAGGAAGTAGAGGGCGGGAGAGGCTCACAATGAGTTCCAAAGCCACTCATTGCAAGGCCCGAGATGAGCGCTTAGGGAGCTTATCGCAAGGCCAGTAAAGTAGAGGGGGGAGAGGTTCGCAATGAGCGCCGAAGGTGCTCATTGCGAGGCCCGTGATTAGCGCCGAAGGCGCTCATCGCGAGGCCAATAAAGTAGAGGGGGGGGGGGGAGAGGCTCGCAGTGTGTGACATACACCATTGCCAGGCTTCAATTTATTGCCGTCATTTTTGACGGGCAAGTCGCTAGTAGACATATGTTTATATTACTGAAAACACGTCAATAAATGATGTCGGTCTCTGTGTTTATGGCATAGCAATAGAGTACTTTCTGTGTTCAAGACAACATGATGGGCTTTTTTAGATTCTAGTAAGTGCAATATGGTGCTGTGTCAAAGTGGTTTTTATACATGCACAGTTTTGAGTCCTACATGCTCTCTTTTTATTGATATTGTAAGTGATATCCATCCTTTTGCTGATGTATATGGTATCAGAAAGATAACTGGATCTGTAACCGGCTTCGTCAGTTAAATGCTTACAATCTCTGCTGCTTAGTTGTGTCTCACTCTCCGTGACTCTCTGGATCACAGCACGCCGGGCACATCTGTCAGTCACTGCCCCTCTGAACTCCCTCAAGCTCATGCATATTGCTTCAATGACCTTATCTCTGCCATCTCCTCTGATGTATTCAATCTTTCCCAGCATCCGAGTCTCCTCTTGGGAATCATGTCTTCCTATAATATGGCCAAAATGTTTTAACTTCAGCCTCATGATCAAACCTTCCGTTGAACAGTTTGGCTTAATTTCCTGCAGTACTGATTGAGTGGATCTTCTTGCAGTCCAATGGACTCTAAACAGTTTTCTTGAAAACCATAATTCAAAGGCTCCAATTGTCTGGTGCTCAGACTTCTTTATGATCCAGCTCTCACATCCGTATGTTACTACGGGGAATACCATAGGTCTATCTATGCAGCCCTTTGTTGGTAGTGATATATCTTTACTTTTTAGTAGCTTGTCCAGACTCGCCATACCTTTCCTCATCAGAAGCAAATGTCTTATCATTTCATAGCTGCAGTCACCACCAGACAAGATCATGTAGTATTGATTGATTGGATCTTCTTGCAGTATAATCTCCAAGGACCAGTGAACGTGTTAGCACGCACATCCTATTATTCGTGGCCGACCATATATTTTCTCCTCGTCTGCTTCCCAACACTCTCTTTTGTTCTTGGCCATTGTAGAATGCCAATGGAGTTGTATAAACAGCTGTTTTATATTCTGTTCTATGCTTTAAGTGTGTTACTGCCAAGGACATGTAATTGACCAAAATTACTAGTTTATTGAGTAACATATCTATATATTACTTATACTTTCTTTTTCTTGTAAAATGGAAGAAGGTATTGGGTGGCCTGTATGAAAGATGTTTTGCTTCGTAATGCATATTTCTTGTAATATAGGGATTATTACTTTCATATAATTTAGTTTCACATGCCTCTTTTTGTCATACCCTTCAGCAGTTTGTTTCCCCCTGTAAATAGAGTTATTTGTTCACCAACTGAATGTTTTCCTTGAGAACTGGGTCACAGTCCATTATTTCCACAGATTCCTTGTTGCATGCCAAAAATGAATGTTAATGGCTTCTTTAGTCTTTCAAGTTTTAGGCCCCACAAAGTAAACTTGGAAATAAACCTAGTTTTGTGTTTTGGCAACACTATGTAATGGCCATTTTAATAAACATTGACAGTAATTTTCTTTTACAGAAATGATATATGAAAAACAAAATGCTGATGCGGCTCATCCTGGTCTAACGGACCTTTGACACAATGTCAGACTCTGACCATGTCCAGATAAGAGCGCCCATTGTACCGGGCCCTATGAGAAAAGCTCTCTTTGGTAAATGAGAATAACAGTAATGATTAACCAGGGTGATGGCATAGTACAGGTAATAACTGAATTCCAGGTCAGCTAGAGGCTAAATTATCTTTTACACACATTAACCATTTAATACTCAAAGAGCTAGAATACGTGACTTTGTGACTCCAGTACAGTACAAGTAAATCATCTATTTTCTATATTTTAATATACCTAAGTGATAAATGGATTCAACATACCTTCATTGAATTCATAATTACCATTTTAACATGCAGACATGATAGAAGATAAGTGGGTACGACTGATGGTTTAGGTAAAGAGAATTGGCAAACTACATGGACATACTGTTTTTATCTGCAGTGAAATCGGAAGTGCCATATTTATAGTATGGTCTTTTGGTTGACTGGAGATAATAACATGCAAAATGTTTTAATAGATAAAAAATTTCGTTTTAAATGTATTAGACTATTAGATGTCCACATAATATCCAACCTTGTCTTCTCCCCACTTCCTCTATCTGACCACAATCTCCTAACCTGCAACCCCAGCATGCCTTCCACTCACTGCTCTTCACTGCCCTCCACTAGAACCTCCAATCACTACAATTTTCCTACATGTAATAACCCCTTCTGAGCCCCTTACCACCCCACTTGCCCTGATATTCCCACCTCACAGTATAACAACATATTAACTACAACCCCTGACACTGTTGCTCCTTAAACTTCAGGCCGGACCCTTTGCTCTCATCCCCAACCACAGTACACATACAAACATACTATCTCCAGAGGTGCTTCTGCTGAGTGACTATAGAGGACATCTCACACTTCAGCAGACTTCCTGCATATCACTTTTATTGAACGCTCCTTTTTCTCTGTCTTCAATTTGTGCAAGCAAAACTACTTTTCATCATTAATAGGAACTTTTTTCTCCAACACCCAAAAAATGTGTTCTTTATGTTCAACACTCTCCTCTGCCCACTGCCACTTCCTCCTCTTTCCTGTCTCAAATCAGAAGGCCCAATGTGGCTCAAACATATACTCCTCTCTACAAACCAATACCCAACATTGGCCCTTCACCAGTCCCACATCTATAATGGGCTTCCTTGACCCTTTAACATGGATTAAACTGATGGTCTTCTATCAACATCTAATCTTACAGCTTGCCCACTTGATCCTATCCCATCACAGTTAATCACTTCCCTCTCCTCTATCCTTATCCCAACTCTCACACATCTATTCAATTACTCCACAAACACCAGCAAGTTCCCATCATCTTTAAGCGTTCCTTAATTACACTCCTCCTTAAGAAAACCTAATTTGACCCAGCTTCTGCATCCAACTATTGTCCTATCTCTTTACCTCCCTACTTGAATGACTTCTACATCTGCCAAGCCCAATTCCTTTCCTCCAGCTTCATTTGCTATCCCCTCCAGTTTGGCTTCTGGTTTTAAAACTTCATAGAGACAGCTCTCACAAAAGTCACTAATGACCTGCCCACCGGCAAGGCAAAGGGTCACTTCTTTGTTCTAATTCTCCTGGATCTCTATGCTGTCTTCAATACAGTTGATCATCCTCTTATCCCAATTCCCCACTCCCTTGCCATCCATGACCTAGATTTGTTGTGGTTCACATCCTATCTAGACAATCAAACATTTAGTGTCTCCTATCTCTAGCACCTCTTTTTCCCCACTCCCTCTTACTGTTGGAGTGCCCCAAAGTTGAGTCCTATGCCCACTCTCTTCTCCATCTATGCAACCTCCCTTGGTATCCTAATAAAATCTTTTGGATTTCTTTATGCAGATGATACTTAAATCTATCTATCACCAACAGACCTATCCCTCTCTTTTCTAGCACATCTTGCTAACTGCCTCTCAAACATATTCACCTGGATGCTCCCCAACACAAACTCAATATTTCAAAGACTGAGCTCCTAATCTTCCGACAATCTACAACAGCTCCCACTCCTCAAGTAACCCTCACTGCGGACTTTGCCATCATATTTTTTCTTCCATTACTCGCAAAAAATCAATAAAAGCTAAAGTAATTTTCTCCTAAAAAAATAAAAAAAATATGTCCATATCTTACAAAAGACACATCTATAAGTCTAATCCATTTCCTCATCATATCTCACCTTGACTACTACAGCTCACCCTTTGTTGGCTTCCTCATCACCCATAATGATCGCCAGATTTATCTACCACACTCAATTATCAGTTTTTGCAGCTCTCTCTACAGACGCTCCACTGGCTTCCCATAGCCTCAAGAAAAAAAATGTAAATCCTGAAAATAATAAATAAAGTTTTTAGCAACATTGCACCATCTTATATCTCTGCCCTCATCTCCAGACTACAAACTCACAACCTGCAGAGCAGCACACAGCTGCCTTCTCTTGCGTCAGCTGTCTTGATTACTGCCATCTTGAATTTGTCACCTTCCTGTCTCACACCCCACCTTCTAGACTGTAAGCTCTTGAGAGTAAGGACCTCGACTCAGTTGCACCAAGCTGTCTACTGGCCAATTTGTATTGAATGTGTATTGTACCTATACTTGTATTTCAGCTTACCTTGGAATTTGTCTAAACCTTGTACAAAATAATAACTGTACTTTATTCTACTATGCAAATAACACTATGAAAAATGATGATTATAGATGCAGTTATACTGCACAGTTTCTGTTTCCTGTTATCTATTTGGCAGTGAGGAGGGGACATAGGATGTGGTTATTTTTCTTATGCACTCCATAATTTAAGCCTATTCATTATCATCATTATCACAAGTTTAAATTTTATCCAAAATTGGTAGATGCTGCAGAGGTGGATCCCTGCACAGAATAACTACAAGGCATTACTAAGAATCCTTTGCAGCAGTGTAGTCATTTTTGATGGTTGTTCAGTAACAGAAATGTATATATATTAGAGTTAAAGGACCACTGTAGTGCATTTACAAGTAAAGCTCATATGTTTGTCTGTTGGGCAGAGACTAAACAAAACAATATTCAGTTTCAAATAAATACAAGTTAATATTGTATTACTGTTTAAATTGTCTGTTTTCTCCTCAAGCTGAGCTGCTTTGGGACATGGCCAGATCCCCCGGGGGCTTGAACCATCATTGAGCTTGGAAGAAGGCTGGGTTTTGGTGTCACTGGCTCTGCCCTGTGACATACCTGGCTCCACCCCCATAGCCTACACAGAGGTAACAGCTCTATTGTAACTGGTGGTGCATCTCCCTCATAAGCCCCTCCTAGTGACAGTGCATCATAGCCCTGCCCCATTTAATGAGCATGCTCAGTATGGACCACAGTCTGATTGGTCAGCCTTTTTTTTATTAGCCCAACATCCAGGCAGATCTGGCCAACCCACCGATATGCACAGGTTTGTGTGATAATACGCTCTGCTTGAGGGGAAAACTGGCACATTCAAAAGTAATAAAAATGTATTAACTTTTATTTATTTAAAACTGCACACTGTGTTTAATAGTCTCAATAAACATATGAGCTTTATTGTAAGTGCACTACAATGGTCTTTTAAGTGAATGTGCTCTAAAATGCAATATATCTCCGAGCTGTCATAAATTTGGATAGTAGGAAAACATGTCTAAAATTAAAATTGTTGTAACCAGATGAGTTATTTGGCCTAATTCTTTTTTTATTACAGGTAGTTGAGCTGCATCTGTAACGTGTTTAGCCAGTGCTTGCTATCGGCACGTTATCTTTTAGACTGTACCTTGCAGCTGATAAAATAGATGGGGCAATCTGAAACTGATAGGCCATTTACTTTGGAAAGTTACAAGCGTGAGCAGATCCTGTGTGAGCGCTATCAGAGACGATAAACTTTGGCACTTAGATTTCCATTGCCAATTACGATATTGAAACTTGTAAACTAAGCATTGAGAAACCATTTTCTGTTTGAACAGCACTACTTTGATTCTCAAGTGATCAGAAGGTGGTTGACCTGTGCGTTTGGGACGTGTCTAGTCTCTATTGGAAATATGAAAACAGTTTTTTGGTTATGGGAAACTGTTGTGTAGTTAAAGTGATATGGAAGTTTTCTGGATTTTACTATGTATATAATATCCCTGTGCATCTATCTACTTTTATGTACTTTATTTTATAAAGTGCTTACAAGTTCTGCCTAAATCAAACAAATAGTCCATGTATAAACTGTCTGAATTGATGACTTTTCGGGTAGTTGTTTAGACCAGGGGTCTGATAGAGTAAGGGGGAGGGGTCCATAGAGTGGGTTCAGCACAAGAGATGTCCTGCAGACACTGGTGGGAGGTAACAAATGGCGGAGAGAAAAATAAGTTGTAGGCAGGATGGAGAAAACAGTCAGGGGAGTATTTGTAGATCTGGTATTGATGAGGGTTTTGTAGGTGAAGGTCAATATTTTGAATCTGAGATATTATGGGAAACTAGTGAATGGATTGGCAGAGTAGAAAAGGCAATGGAGAAAGGTCGCTGGGATGGTCGAGACTAGCGCAATCATTTAAGATGGGTTGTATTAGTAGTTGCACTAGCCATGACTGGGTGTAATATTTGAGTTGTATCTTGTGATACAGACGGGTGGGCGAATTACAGCATATAACATCCTAAATTGTATGTGAATGTTTCTGCCACCAAATCACATTTCTTAGAACTTGCAAAACCTCCTATTTTTACATATACTTTAAATCTATAGCATAATTTGAACTTGTTCTTTACCAATTTAAATTAGAAGAAACATTAGTCAAAAAATAAATAGTCTGACTTTACAAACATAAACCTTTTGTCTGAAACAGTCTAGTAACATATACAGGTGCAGCACTGATTATCCTGCAACAGATGGTCCGGCACCTCCTTTCATCCGGACAGTTTTACATCAGGAGCTTCTTGCGATGGTTGTTGGGGTTGATCTTGTGCAGCCATGGTGTTGGGTGGCACCCTTTTCTAATTCACCTTGTCTTGGTGACTCCTCTCCGTGCTGGGTCTTTTCGGGGATAGGCTTCTGGATGACCTCCACATCTTAAGGATCGGGTGACTTTGCCTGTAACCAAGAAACCACCCGACCACCATTGGACCGACAAATTGGTTAATTCAGCAAGGCGCTGTACCTCATTCTAAGTACAATATACTTAAGTGGATTAACATATGACATATAATTATATCTATCTAAGCTTGGCCCATGCGTTTTTTAGTGTACATGAGACCAGTTATTGTTCGATCATGCAATTTAGTAATTCAGTCACACATGAGTCTGTGGGTGTAGTGCACACCAGAGATTGACAGGTTACGTTAAATTGCTGTCTATAGACTATATCATGTGGTGACAGGCAGTCGGTATGAACTAGAGAGTAAATATAAGTCCATGTCCTCTAACAGGCAGGGCTCCTGGGCAGAGGACCTAATTAGTATCTGAAATAAAGAGCAATGCAGTGGAAAATGCATAAGATAAAGGCTCAGGTGCAGTCATTGTAATCCCAGTCAATGCAGACGACAGAAGCAACAGATGTGAACAGAGCATCTATTCTCTATATTGTTTTTGTTGTTGTTGTTGTTTAGTCATCCATTCGTGTCTGGCTTCCTGTGACCCTATGGACCACTGCACGCCGGCCACATCATTATGTCACTGTTTGTGTTTATCTATTAGGTTATCTTGACAAATATACTGGGTTCTAGTCCCGTCTCCAGTGGACTGCTATTTGTCTGACCTCTCTACTATGACCTGCCCATCTTGGGTGACCCTACATGGTATAGCTCACAGCGTCATTGAAGTACACAATCCATTAATGCTACTTTCTATTATTAAATAATACATGTCACCACTGTTGTCTTATATGCAAAAAACACTTTTATTGATTATAAACTCTTAGGTGTCAGGTGAATGTCCAGTAGTACAAATGAACAGTAAGAGTATTGCAGTATACAGCTATACCGTTTGTATTGGACAAACATTTTATTTGGTGTGGCAAAAGAATACAACTCTCTTTAAGGATAAACAAACATAAAAAACAGCATAAATATTTGATATGTTGGCACAGGAGAGGCATGGAAGGGGCCCCATAAAGTGACGATCCTGACATGTGAACATAATATAAATGTAAGGATCTAAACTCTTGATATACGCATTTGTTTTGTCAGAAATCTCCCTTACTTTCTTGTTCCCTTGCAGAGGATTTAAGATAATTTTGGTACAGTAGACTCTAAGTTATCCAGCACCCACGGAGATTGGTAGATGTCAGATAAATGTAGTTTCTGGTTGTTTGAGAGTTGCGTGTAAAAGATGCCTAGATCAGCTGCACATGGGATGCTGTGCTAAGTATATTTGTCAGTGAGTTCTGTAATAGCAGCAGCAGCTTTCACTCCTCACTTACACACAGGTACATTGGGCTGGACGGTGCGGTGCTCAACCCGGGGAATGTAACCCCAACACTGCCTTGGCTCAGTCACTCATGCCTGGGAATGTAACGCCAACACTGCACTGACTCAATCACTTATGTCCGGGGAATGTAACCCCAACACTGCCATGGCTCAGTCACTCATGCCCGGGATATGTAACCCCAACACTGCACTGGCTCAGTCACTCATGCCCGGGGAATGTAACCCCAACACTGCACTGGCTCAGTCACTCATGCCCGAGGAATGTAACCCCAACACTGCCCTGGCTCAGTCACTCATGCCCGGGATATGTAACCCCAACACTGCCCTGGATCAGTCACTCATGCCCCGGGGAATGTAACCCCAACACTGCACTGGCTCAGTCATTCATGCCCGGGGAATGTAACCCCAACACTGCCCTGGCTCAGTCACTCATGCCCGGGGAATGTAACCCTAACACTGCACTGGCCCAGTCATTCATGCCCAGGGAATTTAACCCCAATACTGCCCTGGCTCAGTCATTCATGCCCGGGGAATGTAACCCCAACACTGCCCTGGCTCAGTCACTCATGCCCAGGGAATGTGACCCCAACACTGCCCTGGCACAGTCACTCATGCCCAGGAAATGTAACCCAACACTGCCCTGGCTCAGTCACTCATGCCCGGGGAATGTAACACCAACACTGCCCTGGCTCAGTCACTCATGCCCGGGGAATGTAACCCCAACACAGCCCTGGCTCAGTGACTCACGTCTGTCGCTTCCAGGTAAAACTGAATTGCAGAGATGTACAGTGGATGAGATCTAGATGCCTGAAAGCATTTTTTGGCATCACAACCTGGCTCCTGGCATTTGTAGAGCCCTGTTAATTACATTTTTTATTTAGAGTACAGTATTAATTCCCGGGGAATGTAACCCCAACACTGCCCTGGCTCAGTCACTCATGCCCAGGGAATGTGACCCCAACACTGCCCTGGCACAGTCACTCATGCCCAGGAAATGTAACCCCAACACTGCCCTGGCTCAGTCACTCATGCCCGGGGAATGTAACCCCAACACTGCCCTGGCTCAGTCACTCATGCCCGGGATATGTAACCCCAACACTGCACTGGCTCAGTCACTCATGCCCGGGGAATGTAACCCCAACACTGCACTGGCTCAGTCACTCATGCCCGGGGAATGTAACCCCAACACTGCCCTGGCTCAGTCACTCATGCCCGGGATATGTAACCCCAACACTGCCCTGGATCAGTCACTCATGCCCGGGGAATGTAACCCCAACACTGCACTGGCTCAGTCATTCATGCCCGGGGAATGTAACCCCAACACTGCCCTTGCTCAGTCACTCATGCCCGGGGAATGTAACTCTAACACTGCACTGGCCCAGTCATTCATGCCCAGGGAATTTAACCCCAATACTGCCCTGGCTCAGTCATTCATGCCCGGGGAATGTAACCCCAACACTGCCCTGGCTCAGTCACTCATGCCCAGGGAATGTGACCCCAACACTGCCCTGGCACAGTCACTCATGCCCAGGAAATGTAACCCCAACACTGCCCTGGCTCAGTCACTCATGCCCGGGGAATGTAACCCCAACACTGCCCTGGCTCAGTCACTCATGCCCGGGGAATATAACCCCAACACAGCCCTGGCTCAGTGACTCACGCTTCCAGGTAAAACTGAATTTCAGAGATGTACAGTGGATGAGATCTAGATGCCTGAAAGCATTTTTTGGCATCACAACCTGGCTCCTGGCATTTGTAGAGCCCTGTTAATTACATTTTTTATTTAGAGTACAGTATTTATTTTTTCCCTGGTTGCTTGAGAGTTCTGGTTGCTTGAGTTCCGGTTAACTGAGAATCTACTGCAAGGGTGGGCAAGTTCAGTCCTGGAGGGCCACACCGAAGCCTGGATTTGAAGATATCCTTTCTGTGCACAGGTAAGTCAATGACTGAAGAAGTGATTGGCTCACCTGTGCGCAGCAGGGATATCATAAATCCAGGCATGTGTGTGGCCCTCCAGGACTGAACTTGCCCACCCCTGGTCTACTGTATGTATGTATGTATAAGCAAAGAACATCCAAAGAACAGTGAGATATTTCAATGGTCATGGAGCATATAATTGCCTAAAGAGTGCCATCCCTTTAATAGCATACATTTTTGCAGGTAATATTGTTTCTGATATCCAATTTAGTAAAAAGTTAACTTGCAGCAATTTATAATTATGACTATGAACTTAGAAACGTTATACATAAATTATAATGCAAATTATATAGCCTACTTTTGGTCATCATTAGGGCACCTTCAAAGTCTCTTGGCGAAAGCCCTCCCCTTAAGTGAATACGCTGGTACTATTTTACATGCAACTTCATCTAAAAAAGCTTTCCAAGAAAATATAGTAAGAAAGTACTTTGTGAACAGAGGTAGTTTCCATAGGTTGGCCAAGAATTCTCATCCAAACAACCTCATTTCCATAATGTGCCCTTCACTCAATTAAGCTCAATGTGTTTTTGTTTTGCACACTTGCACTTTAGCAAACTGACCCTCTGTTACCTGATGGCTAGTTTTACCTGTTCCTTGTTTTTCTCAGTTTGTGCTGTTACAAAATCACTTTACAAATTGTTCTATTTTTGTAAATAGTTTCCTTTTGTAGCAAAATTTGGACACGTAGCATGATTTCAAATCTTTCAATTGGATGTGTCTTTAAAACATTGTTTGGGACTAGATACTTTATAACTATATAGGATAGTGGTTCCCTACACTAAACTTGTCCATTCATGCTTACGATATAAAAGCCTCATTCAATTGCGATTTGGCCAATTGAATAGGGCTCTAAATAAGCCCATAGCATATATTTTTTAAAGAAGTTTTTAGTTAGTGAACTTCTATCCTAAAGCAAGCTCTTTACTAACTAAAAAGTTCTTTAAAAAAAAAATGCTATGTGCTTATTTAGAGCCCTATTCAATTGGCCAAATTGCAATTGAATGAGGCCCTAAGTTTTTGCCCACAGGCTATTTGATTTTTTGGTGAGCAATACTGCCTAGATGTTGATACTCTCATCACAGATACATTTTATTCTTTAGATCTATTTAGGGATTGAGTCAGCTTTGGGGTGGCAGTTCTACTGTGCCTTCCAGTTAGGAGGAATCTTTTGCTGATCATAGGGATTTGGATTGCTACCATTATTTTTGATAAGCCTCTACCTAATGCACTTGCCATTTTAAAAGCTGTGGTTAGGATTCGGTGCTTTTACCATTGTCACCTGGGTTTGATTTCCGTCAGGGAACTAAGAGGTCACACTACCCTGAAACCAAGCAGGGTTGGACTTGATCAGTACTTGGATGGGAGACCATCTAGGATTACAAGGAGCCGTATGCTGTGGCCCAATGGTGAAGGAACTGACTACCCACTCCAGTATCTTTGCTATGGAAACCAAGTGGATCAGTATGACCATAGTCATAAAGATATGCGTGGTGTGTTACGATCCATGAGGTCACAGAGAGTTGGAAACAACTGGATGACGCAAAAAAAAGTATATATAATAAAGTGCTTATTAATTTGCCTGCATATTTTTTTTGGTGTCTTTGACTATTGTTAATAATGTCATGCACCAAAGGTAAATATACAATTCTCTGTTTGTACTATTTATTAAAATCCCTTTTATGCCCCATCCCATATTTTCCTATGAACAGATAATATAACTAGTTGTTTGCCTATTATAAATGACGGTGTATTATTAAATGTTTCTACTCCCCCCTCCCTCCCCTGTGTCTCCCCCCCTCTCCCTTCCCTCTGTCTCCCCCCCCCTCTCCCTTCCCTCTGTCTCCCCCCCCTCTCCCTTCCCTCTGTCTCCCCCCCCCTCTCCCTTCCCTCTGTCTTTTCCCCCTCTCCCTCCCCTGTGTCTCTCGCCCCTCTCCCTCCTCTTTGTCTCTTCCCCCTCCCCTGTGTCTCCCAATCTCCCTTCCCTGTGTCTCTTTCCCCCTTCCTCCCTCCCCTGTATCTCTTTCCCCCTCTCTATCCCTTTCGCCCCCCCGTTCCTTGCGCCATGCTGTGCACTGCGCTTTGTGCATGCGCGGCTGCCTCTGCACAGTGCGCAGTGCAGCATGTACGGAATCCGTACAATAGTTTCCGTAGTGCACATGCGCTCACATGCACTGGAAACTATATTAGTGATTGTAAACTCACAACTAAATGCAGAATTGCAGCATTTCAAACAAAAAACCCAATGGACGATCTTCCTTCTTGATATCTGTGCATCTTCAATTGTCCTACTAATATCACCAGAACCTCTCCAAGCGCTGGTATCCATGACTGATTTTTTAAAATATATGTGATATTAGGAGTGGAATAAACCAAAATTGGAATAGTTAGATTTAGATAAATGTAGATGATTCCGACACAGCTGCCACAAGACCCTAAGTATATGTATGAGACCCAAACTAGTATGTCAGATTGCCAAGAATTTTTTTATGGATCACTCCCACAAAGTAGTACTTGCTTGTTTGTTGTTTATAAAATACAAATCATCAGTGTGTCAAATCATTCACCTTACACCTAAGAGTTTATAATCAATAAAAGTGTTTTTTGCAAATAAGACAACAGTGGTGACATGTATTATTTATTAATAGGAAGTAGCATTAGTGGATTGGTAAACAATATAGTGGATCGTTACCTTGTCGTGGTGAAGGGGATTGTGTACTTCAATGACGCTGTGAGCTATACCATGTAGGGTCACCCAAAATGGGCAGGTCATAGTAGAGAGGCTAGACAAATAGCAGTCCACTGGAGACAAGACTAGCACCCATTGTATTTGGCAAGATAACCTGACGGATAAACACAACCAGTGACATAATGATGTGCCCGGCGTGCAGTGGTCATGTATCACTTCATATATAAAAACCTAGCATAGTTTTCTGCTATATTGGGGATGGACAATAAGATAGAGGAGTTTAGTCGTATTCATTAGCCTAAGGGGTAAATGGTGGGCTCCCAAAGCTATCACAATAAATAGTTTTTTCTCACTAGTTTAGCACAAGTAGCTGCACTATCAGCAGGGGATAAGTGATAGGTCCCAAGCTCCACCATATCAGACAGCTTAGGGACCACCCCCTTCTTGCACTTTTGCACTTTATCTAAAATTCACTTTGGCACTAGCACTTTTAAAAAAAAACTCCCAATTATCTTGTTGTTTTTTCCCTAAGTTTTATAAGTCAATGCAACAATAAAAGAGATTCATAGCAAAATCATCTAAATTATAAACATAGAAAGGAGAGATAGGAAAAGAGATTATTACAAAATTATATTATAAATTCCTCATAAGAATAGCTCTGGCGACAATCGCCTTTCAATCAAATTTAATACAGTTTACTTATCTAATTAAATTACAGTTCAGGAAGTATCTGGTCTACACTGTTTTTCATCTTAAAGGTGTTTTAATCAACGTTAATTATTGCTAACTTTCTTTTGTTTTAATTGTATTAATAAAATTTAATGTTTCAATAACATTTCTAGAGTAACTTGACTGATTATTGAGTATATTTGCTGAAAACAAAGGGTATTTGTGGAAAACAAAGGGTGTCTTTTTTCCTTTTCTTCTCTTTAAGATTCCCTATAAGTCACACTGAAATTTTAGCCATGACATTGCCGATACCTCGCATTCCCTGCTCACAGCTCGTTCCACCCCCACTCCCAGGGACAGTAACATTTTAAATATCCTGCCTTGTATGTAAAATCATCCAACACCATGATGGAGCACCAACACAATGCCATATACTGAGCACCAACACAATGCCATATACGGAGCACCAACACAATGCCATATACTGTGCACCAACACAATGCCGTATACTGACCACCAACACAATGCCATATACTGAGCACCAGCACAATGCCATATACGGAGCACCAACACAATGCCGTATACTGACCACCAACACAATGCTGTATACTGACCACCAACACAATGCCATATACTGAGCACAAACACAATGCCATATACGGAGCACCAACACAATGCCATATACTGTGCACCAACACAATGCCGTATACTGACCACCAACACAATGCCATATACTGAGCACCAGCACAATGCCATATACGGAGCACCAACACAATGCCGTATACTGACCACCAACACAATGCTGTATACTGACCACCAACACAATGCCGTATACTGACCACCAACACAATGCCATATACTGAGCACCAGCACAATGCCATATACGGAGCACCAACCCAATGCCGTATACTGAGCACCAACACAATGCCATATACTGAGCACCAACACAATGCCGTATACTGACCACCAACACAATGCCATATACTGAGCACCAGCACAATGCCATATACGGAGCACCAACACAATGCCGTATACTGAGCACCAACACAATGCTGTATACAGAGCACCAACTCAATGCTGTATACTGAGCACCAACACAATGCCGTATACTGACCACCAACACAATGCCATATACTGAGCACCAACACAATGCCGTATACTGAGCACCAACACAATGCCGTATACTGAGCACCAACACAATGCCATATACTGAGCACCAACACAATGGCATATACGGAGCACCAACACAATGCCGTATACTGAGCACCAACACAATGCCGTATACAGAGCACCAACTCAATGCTGTATACTGAACACCAACACAATGCCGTATACTGAGCACCAACACAATGCTGTATACAGAGCACCAACTCATTGCTGTATACTGACCACCAACACAATGCCATATACTGAGCACCAACACAATGCCATATACAGAGCACCAACACAATGCCATATATAGAGCACCAACACAATGCTGTATAGTGAGCACCAACACAATGCCGTATACAGAGCTCCAACACAATGCCAAATACGGAGCACCAACACAATGCTGTATACTGAGCACCAACATAATGCCGTATACAGAGCACCAACACAATGCCATATACGGAGCACCAACACAATGCCGTATACTGAGCACCAACACAATGCTGTATACAGAGCACCAACTCATTGCTGTATACTGACCACCAACACAATGCCATATACTGAGCACCAACACAATGCCATATACAGAGCACCAACACAATGCCGTATACTGAGCACCAACACAATGCTGTATACAGAGCACCAACTCATTGCTGTATACTGACCACCAACACAATGCCATATACTGAGCACCAACACAATGCCATATACAGAGCACCAACACAATGCCATATACGGAGCACCAACACAATGCCATACTGAGCACCATCACAATGCCCCTTTTTGAGCATCAACACAATGCCGTATGCTGAGCACCAACACAATGCCATATGCTGAGCACAACACAATGCCGTATACTGAGCACCATCACAATTCCATATACTGAGCACCAACACAATGCCGTATGCTGAGCACCAACACAATGGCATATGCTGAGCACCAACACAATGGCATATGCTGAGCACCAACACAATGCTGTATGCTGAGCACCAACACAATGCTGTATGCTGAGCACCAACACAATGCCATATGCTGAGCACCAACACAATGCCGTATACTGAGCACCAACACAATGCCGTATACTGAGCACCAACACATTGCTGTATACTGACCACCAACACAATGCCATATACTGAGCACCAACACAATGCCATATACAGAGCACCAACACAATGCTGTATAGTGAGCACCAACACAATGCCGTATACAGAGCACCAACACAATGCCAAATACGGAGCACCAACACAATGCTGTATACTGAGCACCAACATAATGCCGTATACAGAGCACCAACACAATGCCATATACGGAGCACCAACACAATGCCGTATACTGAGCACCAACACAATGCTGTATACAGAGCACCAACTCATTGCTGTATACTGACCACCAACACAATGCCATATACTGAGCACCAACACAATGCCATATACAGAGCACCAACACAATGCCGTATACTGAGCACCAACACAATGCTGTATACAGAGCACCAACTCATTGCTGTATACTGAGCACCAACACAATGCCATATACAGAGCACCAACACAATGCCATATACGGAGCACCAACACAATGCCATACTGAGCACCATCACAATGCCCCTTTTTGAGCATCAACACAATGCCGTATGCTGAGCACCAACACAATGCCATATGCTGAGCACAACACAATGCCGTATACTGAGCACCATCACAATTCCATATACTGAGCACCAACACAATGCCGTATGCTGAGCACCAACACAATGGCATATGCTGAGCACCAACACAATGGCATATGCTGAGCACCAACACAATGGCATATGCTGAGCACCAACACAATGCTGTATGCTGAGCACCAACACAATGCTGTATGCTGAGCACCAACACAATGGCATATGCTGAGCACCAACACAATGGCATATGCTGAGCACCAACACAATGGCATATGCTGAGCACCAACACAATGCCATATGCTGAGCACCAACACAATGCCGTATACTGAGCACCAACACAATGCCGTATACTGAGCACCAACACAAGGCCGTATACTGAGCACCAACACAATGCCATATACTGAGCACCAACACAATGTTATATACTGAGCACCATCACAATGCCGTATACTGAGCACCAACACAATGCCGTATACTGATCACCATCACAATGCTGTATACTGAGCACCAACACAATGCTGTATACTGAGCACCAACACAATGCTGTATACTGATCACCATCACAATGCTGTATACTGAGCACCAACACAATGCCGTATACTGAGCACCAACACAATGCTGTATACTGAGCACCAACACAATGCTGTATACTGAGCACCAACACAATGCCGTATACTGAGCACCAACACAATGCTGTATACTGAGCACCAACACAATGCTGTATACTGAGCACCAACACAATGCTGTATACTGAGCACCAACACAATGCCGTATACTGAGCACCAACACAATGCCGTATACTGAGCACCAACACAATGCCTTATACGGAGCACCAACACAATGCCGTATACAGAGCACCAACACAATGCTGTATACTGAGCACCAACACAATGCCGTATACTGAGCACCAACACAATGCCGTATACTGAGCACCAACACAATGCTGTATACTGAGCATCATCACAATGCCATCTACTGAGCACCAACACAATGCTGTATACTGAGCATGGGATCTGCCTTCCGATTTATACTCTTTATTTCATGATCATCTTATACCAACTAGGCCCTGCCATTTGCCATCACTTGTTATTATTATTATTATTATTAGAATACTAGCGAATTGCCCGTCAAAAAATGACGGCAATGAAATTGTAAGGTAGCTAATGCTGTTTGGTGTATAATAATGAAATATATAATACAGTAATAAATGAATATACTTTACGTATTTTGAAGCATTGTGTTGAAGAGCTGGCAATGTGTTTTGATGTTGCTGCAGCATTAGTGGTGTGGAGCTGCTGTGTAAGCGTGCTGAATGTGTGCAGTGTAATAGTGTGCGTGCGCGAGACGAAACTGTTAGCGTAGTTGTGTACTTCCGCATTGTCGTAAAATGGCGGCAAATGTGTGGTATGCGTCTGTAGCGGAATATCCGTAGGTCTTTTGTGGCGTTTTGCGAGTTTCTTGTGGTGTTTTGCGTGTTTAGACTGCTGTAGCCTCGTTTTCGTTTTGTTCGTCGGCCATTTTTTCTCTCGCTTAGAGAATTTTTTAGTGTTTAAACTCTTTTATTTTTAGTTAAATGAAGGTGTAAGTTGCTTTTTTTAGGTCCTGGATGCTTCCTCTTGCTGTAGGTAAGCTTTTTATGTATGTGTTTTGTGTATTTATTGTGTTTTGAATTTTTTCCTGTTCGCGAGTTGTGTCCGAGTGTTGCAAGGCCGTAATGTGTGGTAATGTGTCTTGTATGTTGTTTGTGTTGCGAGGTAAAGTTTGCGAGGGTCGTAGTTGGTGTGTCGTGTTGTTTGCGTGGTCACGGTTGTTGTGTGGTTGTTTGTGTTTGAACGTAAATTTTTCGAGGGTTGGAGTTGCTGGCAAGGAGCGTTAGCAACAGCTCGTACGCTCACAACTATATATGTGATTTGCTGGAAGTTTCTGACCTTGAGAACAATAAACAGATTATGAAAATATATTAAATAATTAAAAAATAAATAAATAACAATGATTTTACATGTATTGCTTGATTGTTTTTTTATTATAATAGTGAAGATTAATTAATAAATTATATGTAGAAATTTTAATATTATTAATGGAAGAGTTTTGTGTGATGTACAATAATATTACAATATTACACTTTACTTGTTTTATATATATATTTATCAGGGTCAGAGCCAAGCCTGTAACCTCCCATTTTGAAATGGCCAATAGAAAATTAGACTGTCATTATTACGGCAGTAAAACATGGAGGTTACATGTCAATAAATTAGGTTTGGGGGGTCCGATATGCGATCAGACTCACAAACCCTCAAAATACAGAATTATGAAAATGAATGCCAATACTGTTCTAGTCTATGTGGGTGGCCTGATATGTATTAACTCATTGACACCCGAGATCCAACCTGAAATGAAACATAAAAATTAAATTGTATTTCCTAACGATTTGTGAGCTTGAGACTGTTGTGCAATTAATTCTAATGTCTTTCATCGCTTTCCCCATTATTTACAGTGCAGTAGTGATTTTTTATTTGCATTTACAGTGCTACGAACACTTAGCACTCGTTGGATTTTTTCTGTCATTTGCCATTTACGGGTGTGAAAACATTTGCGTGCTTGGGGGAATTGAGCAATTCAATAGCGATTTGCGATTTTAACCTTGCGGCCGTGAAATATCAAAGGCTTCTGGAGGCTGTAAGTTACGAGTTTAACCATCGCAGGGTTTTCAAGCCTGTAACTCGGAAGCCCTTCGGAGCCAGCAAAAAACGCCAAATGAATAGCAAATTAGCTTGCAACCTCACTTACGGGCTCCCGGGTCACCCGAAACCTCAATTGAATAGGGCTCAATGTATTTTAACAGACATAGACAGATCATTTATCAAGTCCTAAGTTACAGAGACAAGTAAACCGAAACCTCATTATTAAATGTAAACGGCAAAATACAATCTGGAAATATAAAAATAAGCTGTATTTACTTGTCAGTATTAATGAGTGTGTGTATACTGTACTGAAAGGGATCGGAAATATGGTGTTTGATAATAAATGACTTTTTTTTTTCTTTTTTCAAATAAAGGTCTCATAGCTCAAAAACATATTCATCAGTTTAACTGTTCTTGGGGGCTTGCCCTGTGCCAGCCAATGAGATCTGCAGACTGAAGTTTGCTCTCTGCATTTCCTGTTAGTTTCAAGTTCATTCAAACAAATAACTTGTGTTATGTTTAAACCTTGCTCTTTTAAATGCATGAAACAAACAGTTGTGTTGCATGTCCCATTGTGTACTTTAAATACCGTGACATGTAAAGGGACATGTAGCTGTGAGTGCATGACCAGTTAACCCTTGACCGCCCTCTTCCATGGCACATTCCACCACTTGCAGTAACTGCATCTGTGATTCATTGTACACACAATATATTTTTTCTCGTGACAGTTGCACGTCTTCCCTTACACACCCACCGCCCAGTGATAGGTTGCTCTTGAACATCAGAAGGAGACGACCTTAGCCTTGGCCAGGATTGGCCAGCAGCAGCCAACACCCACAGAGCAAAGGAAAAAACAATGTTGTAAGGGAAAGAACACTGGACGGAGCAATGGTTGTAATTAGGCTGACAAGTTGCAACACACAAAAAAAAAAGTCCTGTCATGGAGTTTAGCATTTACTGTATTATTTTACATTAATTAGGGTTGATGCTGCTATTGATTTTTTTTTTTTATATATATTTATGTATATATATATATATATATATATATATATATATATATATATATAAAAATTGTGATCCAGAAGGGGACATATACATATGTTTATATATATATATAAATATATATATATTTATATATATATATATATATATATATAAACATATGTATATGTCCCCTTCTGGATCGCTACCTTGTCGTGGTGAAGGGGCTGTGAGCTATACCATGCAGGGTCACCCAAGTTGGGCAGCTCATAGCAGAGAGGTCAGACAGATTGTGGTCCACTGGAGAAAGAACTGGCAAACCATTCCAGTATCTTTGCCTTGAAAACCATATGGATAAGCACAACCAGAAGCACAGACATGCTCCTGGTTGTAGAACTTGTCATACTGTTACAAGGGCTATAAATAAGATTAGAATTGGGTTACACGTGGACTAATTATGTGAGTGCGTGATTGATAGACTCCTTATTGGTGTGTCTACCTTAGTGACCTTGGTCCGGGGTATGGATTGTAAAGCTAATTGGCTGTAAGTGATGAATGAAGGGGGCTACATGGGGGATACAGTCTGGAATGGTGATTGGGCTTCCTTGGAGAGGGGAGATGATTAATCGATTTATATATTTGGCTAGGTTGAGAATTTTTGGATGAAGGTTTGTTATATAACACCTTCTGGATCTCTACCTTGTCGTGGTGAAGGGGCTTGTGTACCTCAATGAAGCTGTGAGCTATACCACGTAGAGTCACCCAAGATGGGCAGGTCATATCTGAGCAGTCAGACAAATTGCAGTCCACTGGAGATGAAACTGGAAATTCACTCCAGTATCTTTGCCAAGAGAACTTTATTGACAAGAACATCCAGAGACATAATATTAGATGTGTATGGTGTGCTGTGGTCCATAGGGTCACAGAGAGTCAGACACAGCGACTAAACGTAACAGTACATAAGTATAATGGGCTATGATGCGGGATTAGGATATCGATGGTTGAAACATCTTGAAGACCCTAGAATACAAATAAAGGCTTTATGGATTAATGAACTAACTTGGTGGATCCTAGAAGATATGCATGCAAGGGCTACATAGGGTTCATATTCTAGAGTGATTCCTTGGTTGGTGCAAAGTTGATTCTTTATTTATTGGATGAAAGGCATAACTAGAGGTTCTAAGCAAGGTCATAAGTGAGAACCATCCAGTAGGTATATGATAAAAAAACTAATTGATAGTCTCATGTCAATAGATGGTTCATATATGATCCTTAGATTAGAAAGACAGAAGAGTGCTTTGTTTAGGGGGGGGGGGTTAAAGAGTTTAGGTATTGGATAAATGAAAAGGCTTGTCTGCGGAGCCAAAGTATATTTTTTGTTGGGTGTCCTAAGTTAAGCGATAGGTAAAGAGGTTACCTCTGGAAGCCCAGGCTAGATACCTGAGGAAAACACTTTGACGTGACTAATTAATGGAAGGCCTTTCATTACGCAACTTATTACAAGAGCTGCTGCCTGTATGGTCGGTAGTCTACGGCAATAGTGTTTGTGAATGTTGAAGAATAGTTTAAAGAGTAAAATACTTCGTCTCCGTTACAATGCTGTTGTATTGTTGTTTATTGTTAAATATGACACAACTAAATTGTCTATAGGAATGTACACAAGATATGCTTGACGTGAGTGCAGGTTTAGTGATATAAGACATTACATAGATGAATATAAGAAAGAAGTGGTGCAGTATTTTATAAAAGGTTTAGAAGTAATATGAGAAAGAGACTGTTGAGTAGAAATAACAATGGCGGCCGTCACAAAAGCACTATTGCAGAACATAGTTAATAAATGAAATGCTGTGTGGGTGGAATTCTGGAAATATTCTGCTGAGTATCATTTCTGCTTTTTCAAAAGAGCATTTAGCAAATATTGGACCTCAGTGGTGTTTTAATAAACTAAGGGAATCCAAATACACTTGGGTTAGGTCTGTCCACAATCCCAAGAACTAAATTAGGTTTAAGCAAAAAGAAAGGTCACTTGTAGGTTTCACCTGCCACAAATGTCTGAGTTGGTTTATCTTACATGATATCTATCTATCTATCTATCTATCTATCTATCTATCTATCTATCTATCTATCTATCTATCTATCTACAGTATCTATCTATATACACTTGTATCTATCTATCTATCTATCTATCTATCTACACTTGTATCTATCTATCTATCTATACGTGTATCTATCTATCTATCTATCTATCTATCTATCTATCTATCTATCTATCTATCTATCTACACTTGTATCTATCTATCTATCTATCTACACTTTTATCTATCTATCTATCTATCTATCTATCTATCTATCTATCTATCTATCTATCTATCTACACTTTTATCTATCTATCTATCTATCTATCTATCTATCTATCTATCTATCTATCTATCTATCTATCTATCTATCTACACTTGTATCTATCTATCTATCTATCTATCTATCTATCTATCTATCTATCTATCTATCTATCTATCTATCTATCTATCTATCTACACTTGTATCTATCTGTCTGTCTATCTATCTATCTACACTTGTATCTATCGATCTATCGATCTATCTATCTATCTATCTATCTATCTATCTATCTATCTATCTATCTATCTATCTATCTATCTATCGCTATGGGAAATGTTGGCACTTTCTTAATAAAGAGTAATAATAATATAATACATATATTTGCTTTTCTTTCATACAATGATGTGTCCCTTGAATTACAAATGTAATAACTGACTATAAGATATCACTACTGTAATAGTATAAGGCTATTATGCACTGTAAGTTATAGATGTATGACATTACAGTCAGGGCCGGATCTACATACCTATTTTTAGAGCCCTTAGGCAGTGAAGTGGAGGAGCCCTTTAAGTTCCTTTTCCTGTTGTAACTGTCTTGTTCTAGGTGGTTACCCCCTAGTAACCAGTCTATGAACTGCAACATTTCATTTTTTTTTAAGCCAGGAACTATTTTTTTTAAGAAGTGGCGCCCCTCACAGGGAAGCACCCCTGGGCGGCTTCATATTTGGCCTAATGGGTAATCTGGCCGTGATTACAGTATGTTTTACTGTATATATTGAATAATCTACCTCCAGGTGTACCTTCATAAAGGTGAAGTCATTTGAATTTGACTTATAATATCATTAAATATATGTAATTATTAAAATTTCTGGTCTCACTGCAGACCAAAAATGTATAGGTATCCTAACGTATTTTGATAAATGATATTTTAAATTAGTTTTAAAAATGTTCATGGACAATAGGTGGCATGTAGAGGTACATACATCTCCCACTCTTTTTTGGATCTATATATATATATATATATCCCTCTCTTTTTCATCCCATGTCCTTCTTACATCTAGCATTGTTTCTCCAATTTCTCTTGTTCCATCCCTTTCTTTGCACTGACCAACCCTCCTCTTTGCAGAATCACTCACCTCCACTCTCTCCGTATTCATTTGCCACTAGCCTCCCTCTCCATACATTCTTACTACCGCCCTATCTCCATAACCATTTGCCACTAGCCTGTCTCCATACATTCTTACTACCGCCCTATCTCCATAACCATTTGCCACTAGCCTCCCTCTCCATACATTCTTACTACCGCCCTATCTCCATAACCATTTGCCACCAGACTTTGTCTCCATATAGGTTGATGAAGACCACATTGCACACTATAAAATGAAGTTAAGCATCTATAAATTTATATTGAACATCAAGTTGACTTTCTACCATAAGCCCGGATTCACATTAGCCAATTGAATATGGCTCTATATAAGCACAGAGCATACTTTTTTTACAGAAGTTTTTAGTTAGTGAACTTCGTGAGCAAGGTCTTCACTAACTAAAAACCTCTGTAAAAAAAAGTATGCTCTGTGCTTATATAGAGCCCGATTCAATTGGCCGAATCGCAATTTAATAAGGCTGTAAGTTGATAATAGGGCACCCCCGTTGGTGTGGACATTTGTACCTCAGATGATGCCCCTGGTCTTTCTACTTCCCAATAGGGGCGGAAAACAAAGCTGAGACAAGAAGGTAGGGGGAGATGAGGTATTGCTGCCTAGGCCAACAGGTCAGGGGGCACAGACTGCCTTGATTTGCCAGTGCAATGCTACAAAGAGTATTCTACTTATATGGTAAGTATTCAGGATACTTTCAACATGTACATTTCTATATGGATAATGATGCAATAGAGTAGAAGGGAAAAACATGGCGGGTTATTTGGTTGGGGGCACAAATCTGAGAGGGACTTCAGCATCATAAATACTACAAAGGTAGATGTAGAAAAATGGAGACGTTATGGTGCAGGAACTTGTTTTTCCCTGGGGCTCTTCTTCAGGTAGCAACACCACTGGTAAAGGGTTGGAGCACTGCGGCAGACTATAATATATAGTACTTCAGCATCATAAATACTAAAAATGTCTGAGATGGACATGGAAAAATGGAGAAGTGGTGATGGTGGAGCTTGTTTTTACCTATGGCCTTCATCGGTTACCTCCATCAATGGTAGTGGGTTGGAGAACTACAACGGAATTTAATATATAGTATACTCGTACAACAGTGATGCCAGACATATCCAATAATAAGAGTGTGATGTTACAATTAGTGGTTTATTTATCCAAAAATATTGGTATTTGTTACAATTAGAGTTTTTTTTCTCAAATGTAACACTATAAACATTAATATATATATATATATATATATATATATATATATATATATATATATATATATACAATATATATATATAGACACAGTAGATAGAGAAAACTGCATGATGTCATTGTTGACTGCATTTTATGAATGAGCCCCGCTATATTTCCTTCACAACACGTGATATGGAGACGTCTCAGTAGTTTGTGTTTGTTCGGCTGTTTATGTTTCCAAAGTCCTTCCAGTTCTTAATCCTTTATCCATAAGCAACCTGCTCCTCACCAATATTATGATAAACTCTCATTTAAGTCTGTGTCTTTTTTTTAATCCATAGTTTACTAGTTTCCTGTTGATGCTCCTTTTATCGTAAAACTGCTAATCTGAGCGTTTTCTCTGTTGGAGGAAACAGCCTTTATGTGTCTTATCTGTAACAGTTTATCTATCAGAAAGCTTGGAGCTGTCATGTGCTGAGTCATTGTAAGACCATTAAAGTGCCCCTGTGGTCAGTTATTTCTATACTGAATATTAAATCACTAAGCATGATATTAGGCAAAACATTTTATAAAAAATACACAAAATCTTTAAAAAAATTTTTTTATATGCAATTGTTTTACTGCAGGGATCAGTTTTCTTTTCTCAGCTGATTTTTCTGCTACTTTCTCAGATGGAGTAATGGACAGCTAATAAGCTGTCCAATACTCCTAATGAAAGCACTGTCAGTTTTAGATGACACACTCCAATTGTGCAGATATAAGCTTACTCTGCATTCAAAGTTGCCTCAGGAAGTTGATTGACAGAAAGTAAAATGGTAGTTTCCACAACAGCAAATGGCATATACAATGTCAAAAAAAAAAAAAAAAATACAGGTTCTTCTACTTTTCAACATTCTAAAAATATACAATTGGACTTTATCCAATCTTTTATAAATATTCGACTACAATCGTCCTTTAGCAGTAAGGATAATGTGTAGAAATATTATAAAATGATTGCTTTATTTGTCCTGTAAAGTTTACTGTTATGGCTAATACCTATACAATTTAAAGTGGCTAGTCTCCATGTTGGCCTGTTATTATTATTAATATTACTATTATTATTTTATTTTTGTAATATTATCTATGATACAGTAAAGACAAATAATTACAGTTTATTAGATCTGAGGTTCCCAAACTGTGGGCCACTAGTGATCCGTGAGCTCCATTCAGGGGGTACACCATACAATTGGGATTACAAAAAAATAAGAAACAAATTTACGAATTTTATTAAAAATGCTTAAAACCAAAATAGCAGATGTTTACTCCTAAGTGCACGAATGTTATTCCAATAATGCATTATAATTGTTAAAAATTAGTAACTATTTTGCAAAGACCCTTCACAGAGCTCAGGTGATCCACCAAGACCCTGGTAAACCTTTAAGTCGTCCATTGAAATAAACCATTTTGGAACCTGTATGTTAGATAATACAATAAAATAAGACATTAGTTTAACAGATACAAAGAAGTTAAGGCTCCTACTCTGGAAACTTACAGTACAACAACTACTATTACTACTACCACTACAAGTACAACACTAATTATCCAGCAATAGATGCTCCAGCACCTGCTTTAATCCGGACAAATTGCTGTTTGGGTTGTCCACGTGTGGGTGTGGCATTGGTTGCGTGGTCAACATCCTTTTGGGATTCACCTTTTGCTGGTGACTTCTGTCCGGGCTAGGTCTCTTTGGGGAGGACTTCTGGATGGCCTCTGCATCTTTGTGATCCGGTTGCTTTGCCTGTAACCAAGAAACCATCCGAATACCATTGGTTCTGCAAATCGGTTAATCCGGCAAGGCGTTGGAATGGGGTATGCTGGATAATAGGTGTTGCATCTGTATTTTTTGGCATATCTCTACCAAGAACACTTAGCTGCAATGTGGAAATATTGGTCAACTTATGTAGGTTTCTCAGAATGACTCTGCCCTTGTTGTAGTTGAGGATTTCTCAATCACCTTTCAGCCCAACATAACACATCTGCATATCTGCTTAGTAATGGAAATCCAGATCCTTCACCCCGATCGCACCGCAGTTTCAGTTCTCTCGTGCAGAAACTTGTGTGTGTCTCTTTCCCGTAATTATGGGGAAGCCACTTGTGTCAGAGTCTTACTGGATCCTACTAGTCTTTGCTGAAACTCCATCTCTTTGTCTGTGACTCTCTAGCACATAACAAACCTAAACATAAAATGTTACTTCATCTATGGTGAATATCACACTGCAAAGGGCTACATTCAGAAGATGCTCTTTTTATCTCCGAAAAATATAATGTACACTATCATGGGTTTTATACGTTGGTTATTGGACTGTTTTCAAAAACTTTACATACAATGACCTCTAATGGCAAGATAAGGAACTGGATACAAATAGGGACTTAATTCCATGACAAATTCTTCTTCATATTCAAATTTTACATTATAGGACAGTCAGTAGTGTTTACCAAATAAAGCTAAAAAAATACGATTTAAAGGAATATAGAAAATTCCTGGATGTTCCTAGGTATATAATATCCCTGTGTATCTATTTACTTTTATGTACTTTATTCTATTAAGAAATGCTTATAAGATCTGTTTTTTTTCGACCTAATATCAAACAAGTTGTCCCTGTATGGGTCCGCCCTATGCAGCATACTCAGACCCAGACACTATAGCGCTGGATGTGCAATGTTGTGTCCTAGCCTATCAGGGTCCACGTCTCAGCAGCATGTTGCAGAATGTTGCTGAGAGAGAGAATGTTACTGATTGGCTAGTATGAGACACTGCACATTTCGTACTACAGAATATGTGTCTTGATGAGTTGCGGAGCTAAGACCCATAAGGGCCTATTTGATTTTAGTTTGTCAAAACAAGGCTTATAATCACTACTTAATAAAATAAAATACATAAAAGTCAATAAATAAACAGATATATTATATATGTAGTAACATCCAGGAACCTTCCATATCCCTTCGGTGGTATTATTTCACGGACCACTTTAAAGGGCAAAATGCTTTTGGAAATTAAAGAAAAAGTGAAGTTTTTCCTTTAATAACTATTATATAAAACTAGAAAATTGCCCGTCAAAAATGATGGGAATAAAAGTGTAAGCATGGCAATGCTATTTGCCACACAATGTGAAGCTTTTGACCCTCTGAGGATCTTTGGCGCTCATAGCAAGCCTCTCCCCCCCGTGTACCTCAACTTTCCTGCTTTGCAATGATCACCTTTGGTGCTCATTGCAAGCCTCCCCCCCTGTCTACTTTATAGACCTCGCGCTTGAGCACCTTCGGCACTCATCTCAAACCCCGCTCATCACGGGGCTCTCAATGAGCGCCTTTGGCACTCATTGCGAGCCTCTCCCCCCCCCCCGTGTAGTTGAGGGGCCTCGCGATTAGTGTTACTGCCTTGGTTTTAGTGTTACTGTCTTGGGTGAAACGTTATTGGTTTCAGGCTTTTTTTTTACTGCCTTTGGCCTTGTTATCATCCTGTTATGTTTTTCAGTCCGCCATTTTTTTCCTCAATTATGTTCTTTCCGATCGTGAAATAACACCAAATATGCCTTAAATAAACTTGCAACCTCACCCACAGGCTCCCTGGCTCTCCCCCTGTGCTGTGTGTGTAAGTTAATTTGAGGCATAATTGTGTTTTTTTGGTGCTCTCTCCAGTTGTGTGGTTTGGCCATTCTACGTGCTTCGGTCCTAAGTCCTACGCGCCTCGCGATGAGCTCCTGTGGCGCTCTTCGCGAGCCCTGTAATGAGTGCCTTTGGCGCTCATTGCAGCCTAAGTCCTACGGGTCTCGCCATGAGTGCCTGCGGCGCTCAGTGCGAGCCCTGCAATGAGCGCCTGCGCAAGGCCCGCAACATTCCTAAGCATTACCAACGGCCCTTAGTACCACAATTATATATATATATTATATATATAAATAAAGATATATATATATCTTTAAGTTAACCTGAATGTGATGTTACACTCCGCAGTACAAACCATTGAAGTATTTACAGACAAGATTGATTTTCCTCTGAGTTCATTGAGTTTGGAAACCACAAGTGAGGCCATTAAATAATCAATGTGGATATAATGTCTTGTACATTTCATTAAATATTCACAGTGGGATTTTTATTTCTGTTTTGCAGTGAGATCATGCCGGCATTACAGTGTTTTGCTTTTTATTTATAGTAAATAAAAAAAGCATTCATTTATAAGTGTTTGTGTTTTACTTAGCAGGAATGGCCTAGAAATATGTTTGGTGCTTATATCACTCTGTTCCTCTTTGCTTGACCATTTGAAATGTTGAATGATTGGGTATAGACTAGTTATGTGCAAGGGGCCCCTCTCTCTGTCTTTCTCAGGGGGTCCCTATCACTCCTTACATAAGCTCCTCCAGCCCACCTTGAGTCTGTGCTTGGAGGGTGTTCCCCGGCTCTCATTGAGCCCTACATTGCAGATTTTGACTCTCATCAAGCCCTAGGATGCCTCGGCTCATTGGCTTTACGCCCCCTGTATCACTTTCATATGTCATTATCGCCATAAACTTTTCTGCTCTCATTTCACACGGCCTAGTCACTACCACCTCCATTTCACATCAATCGCTCCCTGTCTAGAAAATCAATTCATTACCATCATAGACGCTCTTTAATTGCATTCATAAGTCATTCATAATCGCTACCTTGTCTTGTAAACCAAGTCGCATTCATACGTCATTACCATAATAGACGCTCTTTGGCCCTCATTTTGCACGGCCTAGTCGCTGCTCTGTCTTAAGACACCAGGGGAGACCTGCATCCTTTCCCACGATCAAGGAAGCACCCTTAATCCCTACCATGACTTTCTGAGACTCTAAGCAGGCTAGGTTTACGTAGATTTGCCCACAATGCCAGCTACCCCTCGCCACAAGAGAGGGCTCCAACCACAAATGTCCAGATGTTTCTTGGGAGTTGTAGCACCTTTGGCGCTCGTTGTTCTCTTTTATGTCTGTGCTTGGAAGGTGTTCCTTGGCGAACACCTTCCAAGCACAGACATAAAAAACCTCATTGAACCCTACATTGCAGATTTCGACTCTAATCAAGCCCTACATTGCAGTCTTAGGCACTCATCAAGCCTTATGTTGTAGTTTTTGGCTCTCACTAAGCCATATATTGCCCGTTATTGCTTTCATACATCATTAAAACCATAGACTTTTCGACCCTCATTTCACACGGCCTTTTCCCTACCATATTCATCTCCCACATCACAGTCGCTACTCCATCTTGAAAATCAAGTCATATTCATACGTCTTTACGTTCACAGAGTCTCTTCGGCCGCATTCATACGTCATTGATAGTTACTACCATGTTCATACGTCATTACAATAATAGACACTCTTTGGCCTTCATTTTGCATGGGGTAGTCGCAAAACCCTGTATTTTCTAAGGGCCCAGGAGAAACATGATTCCTTGCCCACAACCGGAAAGTCTTTTATCCCAACCATGAGTATCTGGCCCTCTTAGCAGGCTTGGTCTACATAGCTATACGTAATCTACGTGTATATACCTTTATATATATATATATATATATATATATATATATATATACCTTAGGATTGAAGAATCATCTATTAGTGGAATCACAGGTTCATCTGCATCGGGGTATTTAGGTTTTATGCTGCCCTCAGCCATTCAGATTCGGGAGCCCCCCACCCACCACTTGCAGCTGATCATTTCCCGTTTCTATATCTCATACCATAAATGTATGTTCAAAGCATTTTTAGGAAATAAACGTTTTTATTAATCATGTTCAAAACGGCTCCAAATAAAAATGAATTAATTTCCACCAATAGAGCAAAGAATAAACATCTTGTGCATAAATCTGACCTTTAATAGGGCAAATTACTTCACTATTTGCTAATTTTATCATTTTTAGATATTTTTGAAGGACAAAATGGTGTATCATCAAACAGCTAGCACTCACTCTCCAACTAATATAAAACAATGTAGGGATTTAATAAATCATGGGATCAAAATATTGTTGCAACTTTTGGAGTACGGTGTGTGTCTCCTGGCAGGAAATCATCTGTCGAGGAACAGACAAAAATATCACTGTATATAGACATTTCTGTGCATATACAACATATGTCAATGTTCTGCACGGCATCTTCCTATGAAAATATGGTGCCCTAGGCCAGGGCATCTTGGGCCAAGTCAGAACGACATTAGCAAATGAAAAGGAAAAGGTTAAAAGAGCCACAGAACATGAAAATAGGAGAAGGAAATGGATTCAATGTCTGTAGTGAAACATGGAATCTAAAATTGAGAGGTTACTCCCTTGGTCTAGTTGAGGAGCGCAGGACCCTTGGATGTGTCTCGTCTTACACTTGTTTTAGATCATGGTTTTAGCAGTAAAGGTTCTGCTCACCTCTATTTATTGGAAGGTACCAGCCAAACAAGTCATGTCTAGATACCAGTGGTTGTTTCATGTGTGTTGAAAGAGTGATGCAATTATTTATTTATTGTGAGTTAATGTTCTGTGGTTAAACTATAGTTATTTTAACCTCTTACCAGTTTTGCAATAAACATAATGAAAACTTTACTGTTTGATGCAGACGCCAATAAGGTTTAGATTCCAAATAGGATAAAGTTAGTGATCAAAGTACAGGGACTGGAAGGTTACACGGGGCAGCTCATATACCATACTCTTTAATGGGATATGGAAGGTTTCTGGATTTTACTAGGTATATAGTATACCTTTTATGTCAATTTTGTTTGATTAACAAATGCTTATAAGCTCTTTACCACCTAAAATCAAACAAAAAGGTCCTGTATGGGTCTGCCCTCTGCATCTCATGAAGGCACAGACTCTGTAAGGCTAGGATACTATGCTGCACATCTAGCCAATCAGGCTCACATGTTGCAGAATGTCGCTAATAGGTTATTATGAGACACTGCACAGCAAGTACTGCAGAGTTTGTGTCTTATGAGCTGCAGAGGGCAGACCCATACAGGGACTATTTGCTTGATTTTAGGCAGTAAAAACAGAGCTTATAAGCACTTCTTTATTAAGTAAAGTACATAAAAGTATATAGATACATAGTTTTAATATATAGCTGGCATATCTTATATATACTGTATGTTATCATATTTGATATTTTCAACAGTTCTCCATTAATTCACTCTTTTTAGTATACTTGGCCATTTGTATCTCTTTTATATTCTGCTGTTCCTATTTATATGGCTCAGAATAATGTGAAATTGCTAAAAGGCCACTAAAATGTCATATTAACAGTTGAAAAACTTGACTTAGATCCTGGAATACATTTTTCATGGTATGGCATTAACTGCGGGTGTATTTGCATAAAATATCTACATATATGGCTTTTTAAACAGATTAAAAAAAATAGTAACAGTAATGTTCTTTTATGAAACTACCTCGTTTATCAGCTTTTAATAGTATCTAACATGAAAATAAAGTTGTGACCTCAGTTGCCAAGTGTTGCATTTACCTTCTCATAGATAATAATGAAGGTTTTGCTTCTGTAAATTAAAGGCCTGTATACGATGCAGAGAGTCTTTTATTTCGGTGTAAGCCTCACGCACATACATGTTCTTAAACTCATTGCCCGCCGCAATCATGAACTATTTGACAGAGGTATAAAGTACTAAAAACCAGCATGGACTGGACCAGGCAGATTTCGGCAGTATGAGTTGAGACTGGTTCCAAAATCCCAGATTTCAATGTGAAGCAGCAATTAATTATACTGGCCATTGAGTTTATCAGTCATGTATCTGACTTGTACTTGCTTAAGTTTTAATTATGTCTTATGATACTATGTTGGGGTTTTGCCTGTGTTGTGCAGTTTGTTAAAATTGGGTAATTTGGTCTATTTGTAAGGAAAGATTCTTGGAATACATCCGTGAGATTACACAAACAACAAAATCTGTATAACTTGTAAAGCACAAACAAAATCTAGCCATGGCTACAGAGCCATGGCTACAGAGACATGCATGCCCCAGTATTGGCCAACACCAGTTGGGTAACTCGATTTGAGTATCTAATGAGGAAATAAAGCCAAAAACCATTGCTGAAGGATGGACAAGAGAGAGAGAGTGGGGTGATTGAAACACAGAGCTCTATTCCATTACTCCTATAACAAAAGAACAGAGGCCTACATTCCATGCCTCCAATAAGAAAATAAGCGAGGCGTCCAATCCATGGCTCCCATGATTAAAAAACCAAGACCTCCAGTCCATAACTCCCATAAGAAAAGATTCCATGTCTCCCGTAAAAGGCTGACCCGCAACTACAGGAGTTTTGAAAAGCTAAGTACCAGAGCTATTCTATGGTTCCTGGAAAATAGAAGCCCATATAAGTTAGTGACTCTCACCCACAGGGGTTTGCCCGGAGCTTAATTCTTACAGGAGCCATGGAATTGAGGCCATACTCTCTTGACTGAATTAATAAAGAGCAGACTAAATTGAAAATGGTGTCCTAGGACGCCCAGTGTACATGATCCTCAGAGAACAGAAGCTTAGATTACATACCATCCATCTGATATCAGTGGTACTAAGTACATGTTACATAGTAATTGATGTTGAAAAAAGACCAAAATTGTCCTCCATATTCTAAATGAGCGCGTACTAGGGATTTGTATAGTGGTAGAATTATATTTGCTTCCCTTGCTTCTATAACCTTCCTAATACATGCTAATATTTTATTTGCCTTTGCAGCTGCTGCTTGGCATTGAGCACTGTTACCTAGGTGGTTGTCCACAAGCACTCCCAAATCCCTTTCTATATCTGATACCCCTAGATTTGCTCCTTTAAGATTATAAATTGCATGGCTATTTTTCCTTCCCAGATGCATAACATTACATTTATTCATATTAAATCTCACCTGCCATTTAATTGCCCATTTCTCTAACTTATTCAAATACCTTTGGAGGGCGAGTACATTGTTTTCTGATTTAATTACATTGCACAACTAATATGCTGTAAAACAGATAAATGGTATGTGTCATGGCTGATTTTTGAGACCAGGGTGGGACTTCCTGAACCCCATAAACAAGTACCCTTTTTGGTCCAAGGCAGTACTGGCACAGCTCCCTGAAGTATGGACTTCGGGATTGTGAGGGCTAAGACTGTTTGACTTTTGTTTATTGCAAGATAATTTTTACCAGTTACAGTATGTGTTATTATGTTGTGGACACCGGAATGGAGAGCTACTAGTAGCAGTGTCATTAATCCAATGTATTGCAACAATGTTTTAACACTATCTGACAGGGGTACAGTGTTACTAGGATCTAATCAGAGTTAGTAAAGGAAGAAAGTGTTACATTTTCCTGTTTCTACCATTATTGAGCCAGTCCACTTGTTAGGTGACTCCATTTTTAATTACTGTTGCTGGATACATAAAGAGCCTTAGACAATCTGTCTGCAGGAAGGTATGATTTTAACATTATCATTATCACCCCCTGCCGTGGGATTTTCCTGACAAGAGGAAGCCAGATAGTGAAATTAGGTTATACATTAATCCTCCCAGACAAGGGAAGGTCCAACTGGTCAGTAGATGTCTTTACAAGGGGGTGCTAAAGAGAGTGGGAGAGGGGGTAGTTCAATCAAAGTAATCATATCTTAATAACACTGGAGTTGCGCCACAATTAATGTTTATATCAGGATAAGTGTGGAGCATGAAAGACTACCCACTAGGATATCTTTGCATTGAAATGGGGCTTGCATAATCTGTAGGACTAGCCAGATGCTGAAAAACGTTTTTTTTTTTTTTTAAATGTATCTTTTAATATCCTGTTTTGACTGATATGTGGCCACCTGGATATGAGGCTTGATGCAATCATGATGGCATACATATAGTCAACATGGATGCAATGTGTCATGAATCAGCATGGGGCCATCTTGGATTTGGAACTGTTGTCTGCCACATGTTATTGAACAGAAGGTTTTGGGCTCCCAGAGCCACTGTTATAATGTTATATATTCAGGGTAGAGTCCCACTGTTATTGTTATGCATTCAGAGAAGAGGCAGTTTACCACGTCACCACTAATAAAGTCGTCATAACGCATTAAGTGGACTGACGTGGGAAGTACTGCCTCAACTCATAACATGTGGGAAAGGGAGAGATGCTGTGGATTATAAAATGTTGTAGTGGTATTATCTGTAAATATATTGTATTGTAATGTGGGAGCCATGTTGTGTGCAGTCATCCATATTGGGTCTGATACAGATAGTAACCTGAGAAGATCACCCAACTGCCTTCCAGCTATCACCTAAAGTAAACACTTGAAGTGATAGCAAGGCCAGAACAAAGGGGTCTGTACAGACATTGAGGCACCTTGACCCTATGGGGTCTTCAGCCCAATATCAGGGTCATAGTACAGGAGCACATAGATGTTTCTCCCTTGAGAGTCAGAGACCAAGTAAATTAGGTAGCCACACCTAGCGGACAGCCCATGGGAGGAGTCTGAAAGTTCCCAGAGCTTACCTCTAGTCCATTGGCCAGAAAGAATCAAGTTACTCTGGAGATTACCCCATTGGCCAAGAGGAAGATGAGGGTTGGACAAGGGGGTAGCCACTCCCTGTACTGGTTTTGTGAGTTGTTTAAATACTTGTGTAAAAATAAAGAAGTTGTTCTTAATTTTCATACTTTGACTAAGCATGTATTATTGAACCAGAGGCATATGCTTGTAGAGGAGCTCGTTCTGACTCCCTACCAAGGTGCTCCCAGGTACCAAAGCAAGCTGGGACTTATGTCTTTGTACCGACGAAGACTGTCCATAGGTCTAGAGTCACCCAAACTTAGGTCCAAACCTACTGGGAATAAGAGTACTAGGATACTCTAGATCCCATTATCATAGTAGGTTGTGACACAATGCTATTATCCCTAGTAGTAAATATGGATTTAATATGGTTTAATGTATCCATACTACTATGTTGAGTAATATTTCCTTAGGATGAGATAGGGTCATATTTAGTCTTGATTTCCCACAGGGTTTCTAATAAATTATGTTATGTGGGACTCCAAGGGAAGGGGACCTCAAGATAAGGGGTACACCACGATGGGGAATTGGCCACCATCCTAAAGGAACATCTGGCACTCCGACTTGGTGGCTCCACAATTGTTATTATTGAATACTCCTGGAAGGCGGAGGATAAAGGAAAGATAAAAGATAGCAGTCAGCCTGGCTCTTGGCCAGCAGGGGGGTTATCAAGGGGGTGACATAAGTTTAAGGTGGTGACATGTGGTGATTGGTGGATGCAGGTGTTTACATTTGCTGTGGTTTTGATCAATAAACTAGTTTGTACTCACATAATCTATGTGTGGGTGTCATTCTGGGGAAAATAATAATTCTTGCCTGGGATTATGTCTGCTGATCCTGTATTGGGGGATGCTTACAGCAGGTAACCTTGCTTTTATGTGGTAACCTTGGTGCTCCTGGTGGTCATTGTCCTGGTACTGGTCCAAATTCCTGCTATCAGGGATACCAACGGACCACAAGACTCTACTGAGTATGATTTATCTAGGATCTTTCCACACCCACTGAAGCAGTAGATTGTGAAAGTATCTGAACTTAGTAGAAGCCCAATAAAAGTCTTAACAACAAGTGTTAAAAAGTATGTAATGTCTAAAACAGAGGTATCCAGCCTTTAATGACACAGAATAATCTATTTTGGTATTACTCCTTACTACTACTACCGTACAAGAAGATGTCAGCTGTTTGTCACTATTATATCCAGTGGCATCTGAATCAAGGGGAAGGCCTTAAGTGTCTTGGCTGCCTGTGCAAACTACAGGCTCAGTTGCAGAAAGAACAGTCAAATAATACAATATAAGTGTTAAAACAGGAAATTCAATGTTTAGGTTACAAATAAATCTATTCAAAAGAGATGAACAGTCTACAAATGTATACCTAATAAAAATGGACCATTTTGTTTCTGTCAAACATCATATCTGATGTCTCTTTTTTCCCCAGAAACATTTTTTAACTGATAGTAAATCCAATGAATGTAATTTACCATTTGAGATTCGTCCTGGATAAATGTTATGAGCATTTTATAGTCTCTTTACAAAAGGAAAACAGGGTTTATTGTTGCTGGTGCTCTCTACATGGCATCAAAGATCTTGGAACCCAAATAAGGTGAAAGTGTAATTGCATAAATGAAAACTCACACAACACGTGAACATTGAATGAGGTCTGTCCTTGGTCCATCACATGATTTATCTATCAAAGCTAAAAATGAAAGGCTGTGAGATCTTCCAACTGGGCATAAGGTTAGTGAGGACTCATACCTGGAAATCATTGGAAGCCACCCAACTGGATATATGTGCTAAATTGGGACAGATGCAACAATTAGACAAATACACATCACTTGTGATGCATCAAAT
>CM050171.1:13091317-13318817 GCA_027410445.1 Discoglossus pictus | reverse complement strand
AACCCCAATCTAATAGTATGCTTTATTAACCCTTTAAAAGGCCAGAATACAAAATTTCGCAAAATGACCCGGAACGGCGGCTTTCCAGATGGTCAAAAATACCAAACTCACCAAATACACATAACTAGGTGGGATTCATGTAATAACCTTCATAAATTCCACAGAAAATAATTTCAAGTACCTGTTCCGGGCCAAAATACAATATTTCGCAAAATGACCCGGAACGGCGACTTTTTGGAGGGTGAAAAATACCAAATTCACCAAATACACAGAACTAGGTGGGATTCATGTAATAACCTTCATAAATTCCACAGAAAATAATTTCAAGTACCTGTTCCGGGCAAAAATACAATATTTCGGAAAATGACCCGGAACGGCGACTTTTTAGAGGCTAAAAAATACCAAATTCACCAAATACACATAACTAGGTGGGATTCATGTAATAACCTTCATAAATTCCACAGAAAATAATTTCAAGTACCTGTTCCGGGCCAAAATACAATATTTCGCAAAATGACCCGGAACGGCGACTTTTTATAGGCTCAAAAATACCAAATTCACCAAATACACAGAACGAGGTGGGATTCATGTAATAACCTTCATAAATTCCACAGAAAATAATTTCAAGTACCTGTTCCGGGCCAAAATACAATATTTCGCAAAATGACCCGGAACGGCGACTTTTTAGAGGGTCAAAAATTCCAAATTCACCAAATACACAGAACTAGGAGGGATTCATGTAATAACCTTCATAAATTCCACAGAAAATAATTTCAAGTACCTGTTCCGGGCCAAAATACAATATTTCACAAAATGACCCGGAACGGCGACTTTTTAGAGGCTCAAAAATACCAAATTCACCAAATACACATAACTAGGTGGGATTCATGTAATAACCTTCATAAATTCCACAGAAAATAATTTCAAGTACCTGTTCCGGGCCAAAATACAATATTTCACAAAATGACCCGGAACGGCGACTTTTTAGAGGCTCAAAAATACCAAATTCACCAAATACACATAACTAGGTGGGATTCATGTAATAACCTTCATAAATTCCACAGAAAATAATTTTAAGTACCTTGTCTTGGCAGAATACTTACGAACTGCTACTTCGCAAAGTGTGGGAGATACCCCCCTTCCCCTGCAAGGAACAGAGTGAGGGGGGAGGGAAAGAGAGGAGGAAAGGGAAAGAGGGGAGGAAAGGGGGAAAGAGACACAAGGAAGGAAGGGGAGTAAGTGGGGGATGAGACACAGGAGAGGGAGGGGGTAAGTGGGGGATGAGACACAGGGGAGGAGGGAGGTAAGTTGGGGAAGAGACACAGGGGAGGGAGGGAGGTAAGTTGGGGAAGAGACACAGGGGAGGGAGGGAGGTAAGTGGGGGATGAGACACAGGGGAGGGGGGTAGTGGGGGATGAGACACAGGGGAGGGAGGGAGGTAAGTTGGGGAAGAGACACGGGAGGGAGGGAGGTAAGTGGGGGATGAGACACAGGGGAGGGGGGGAGGTAAGTTGGGGAAGAGACACAGGCGAGGGAGGGAGGTAAGTGGGGGATGAGACACAGGGGAGGGAAGGTAAGGTATGAGACACTGGAAGGAAGGGGGGATATGAGACATAGGGGGTGGAAGAGACACAGGTGGGGTATGAGACGGGGTGAAGGGGGTGATATGAGACACGGGGGGGGGAGGGGGTGATATGAGACACAGGGGAGAGAAAGGGGGATATGAGACACAGGCGCTTATTGCAGTGTGGCCTGAAAGGGGCACCTTTGCTCACGTGGCAGTCTGCAATGAGTGCAAAAGGCGCTTATTGCAGGCCGCACTGCAATAAGCGCCTTCAATCATGTGGCAGCCTGCAATCAGCGACTAAGGCACTCATTGCAGGCCGCCACATGTGAGCCTCGCGAACCCAAAACAACATTTCCAACCTTTACTTCTAAAACCCGTATCATATGTGTATCACCATATGCGCTCCACGCACCAACATAGCACAGAAGCGCAAGATGCTTAAAGATGTCTGCTTGAATAGCACGCACACACACACGGTTCTTTAAACACAACGTGCAAGTAGCGCATTTTTAAAAAGCCCCCCAAAAAGTAGATAAAAACATTAAATTATAAGTACTCACACGCACAACCAGCGCATTTAAAAAGACACAAAAAAAAATAATAAAAAAAATATATATAAGTACTCACATCTAACTCATAATTAGTGATGTCTCAAACATAAAATTTTGGGTTCCTCAAATGTTCGCGAACCGGCGAACCGGGCGAACCGCCATAGACTTCAAAACCCACAGGGACTCTTTTTGGCCACAATAGTGATGGGAAAGTTGTTTCAACGGGACTAACACCTGGACTGTGGCATGCTGGAGGGGGATCCATGGCAAAACTCCCACGGAAAATGACATAGTTGATGCAGAGTCTGGTTTTAAGCCATAAAGGGCATAAATCACCTAACATTCCTAAATCGTTTGGAATAACATGCTTTAAAATATCAGGTATGATGTTGTATCGATCAGGTAGTGTAAGGGTTAGGCCCGCTTCACAGTAACAGACCAAACTCCCCGTTTAACGCACCGCAAACAACCGCAAACAGTCCATTTGCACAAGGTTGAACCTTTGAAGGTCCTAGACTGTCTGCGTGCTTTGCACTCAGACCACTTGAAGCGCGCCTTGCACGCTTCTGTGCTATGTTGGTGTGTGGAGCGCGTTGCGCTCCACAACGTTGGGTTTATGCTGTTCCATCAGCGGCCGCTTACATGCTTCGTTGAGCCCGATTGCGAGCTTGGCTCAATGACGCACGCAAACTTGACCAACAGAGCAAATGGTCACCAAAAACGTGAACTGACAACTGTTATGGTGATACACATATGATACGGGTTTTAGAAGTAAAGGTTGGAAATGTTGTTTTGGGTTCGCGAGGCTCGCATGTGGCGGCCTGCAATGAGTGCCTTAGTCGCTGATTGCAGGCTGCCACATGATTGAAGGCGCTTATTGCAGTGCGGCCTGCAATAAGCGCCTTTTGCACTCATTGCAGACTGCCACATGAGCAAAGGTGCCCCTTTCAGGACACACTGCAATAAGCGCCTGTGTCTCATACCCCCCTCCCCCCCCTGTGTCTCATATCACCCTCTTCACCCCGTCTCATACCCCACCTGTGTCTCTTCCACCCCCTGTGTCTCATATCCCCCTTCCCTCCCGTGTCTCATCCCCCACTACCCCCCTCCCCTGTGTCTCATCCCCCACTTACCTCCCTCCCTCCCCTGTGTCTCTTCCCCAACTTACCTCCCTCCCTCCCCTGTGTCTCTTCCCCAACTTACCTCCCTCCCTCCCCTGTGTCTCTTCCCCAACTTACCTCCCTCCTCCCCTGTGTCTCATCCCCCACTTACCCCCTCCCTCTCCTGTGTCTCATCCCCCACTTACTCCCCTTCCTTCCCTGTGTCTCTTTCCCCCTTTCCTCCTCTCTTTCCCTCCCCCCTCACTCTGTTCCTTGCAGGGAAGGGGGGGGGGGGTATCTCCCACACTTTGCAAAGTAGCAGTTCGTAAGTATTCTGCCAAGACAAGGTACTTAAAATTATTTTCTGTGGAATTTATGAGGGTTATTACATGAATCCCACCTCGTTCTGTGTATTTGGTGAATTTGGTATTTTTCACCCTCTAAAAAGTCGCCGTTCCGGGTCATTTTGCGAAATATTGTATTTTTGCCCGGAACAGGTACTTGAAATTATTTTCTGTGGAATTTATGAAGGTTATTACATGAATCCCTCCTAGTTCTGTGTATTTGGTGAATTTGGTATTTTTGAGCCTCTAAAAAGTCGCCGTTCCGGGTCATTTTGCGAAATATTGTATTTTTGCCCGGAACAGGTACTTGAAATTATTTTCTGTGGAATTTATGAAGGTTATTACATGAATCCCACCTAGTTATGTATATTTGGTGAATTTTATATTTTTCAGCCTCTAAAAAGTCGCCGTTCCGGGTCATTTTGCGAAATATTGTATTTTTGCCCGGAACAGGTACTTGAAATTATTTTCTGTGGAATTTATGAAGGTTATTGCATGAATCCCACCTAGTTATGTGTATTTGGTGAATTTGGAATTTTTGACCCTCTAAAAAGTCGCCGTTCCGGGTAATTTTGCGAAATATTGCATTTTGGCCCGGAACAGGTACTTGAAATTATTTTCTGTGGAATTTATGAAGGTTATTACATGAATCCCTACTAGTTCTGTGTATTTGGTGAATTTGGTATTTTTGAGCCTCTAAAAAAAAGTCGCCGTTCCGGGTCATTTTGCGAAATATTGTATTTTTGCCCGGAACAGGTACTTGAAATTATTTTCTGTGGAATTTATGAAGGTTATTGCATGAATCCCCCCTAGTTCTGTGTATTTGGTGAATTTGGTATTTTTGAGCCTCTAAAAAGTCGCCGTTCCGGGTCATTTTGCGATATATTGTATTTTGGCCCGGAACAGGTACTTGAAATTATTTTATGTGGAATTTATGAAGGTTATTACATGAATCCCACCTAGTTATGTGTATTTGGTGAGTTTGGTATTTTTGACCATCTGGAAAGCCGCCGTTCCGGGTCATTTTGCGAAATTTTGTATTCTGGCCTGTTAAAGGGTTAATAAAGCATACTATTAGATTGGGGTTAGCTCTTAAATATAGTTCTCAAATATATTTAACACATCCCAATGATTTAAGCATGGATTCCCTTCATAAAGTGTGCGTTCCGGCCTGTTTTTGCCTGTTCCGTTTGATTTTGGGGTTTTTAAAGGGTTAAAAAAGTATTATATTGAATTTGTTTTGGTTCTTAAATATTGTTCTCAATAATATCTAACACATCCCAGTGATATTGTCATTGATTTATTTTTTAAATGGCCTGTTCCGGCCTGTTCCGTTCCGTTCCGGCTTTTACACCGTCCCTGACCATTCAATATGTGCAATGTGTTTGTCTCCACCCTGATAAAAACGTTAAGAGAGGGTGGGGAAATTAGCTGAGAAATAGATTTAAAGGATTTGATTTGATGAGAGAATAAACAATCACTGCCCCAAAAGAGAAAGCTCAGAGTCTCTGATACAACAAATCTCCAGCTAATGGAGACAAGGGCTCAGAATACCCATAATTCTCCTACTGTAGCTTATAGGAGCGATCTGCAGGTTGTGAACTTATATTTAGCTCACCCCGACATTTCAGATCAGATCTGAGCATCATTCATGAGGAGACAGAGAAATATCACCACACTGTTTTTTAGTGCATGGAAGACTGACTACTTTTATTATTATCACAGATATTTCAAGCACACAAAGATCTCACTGACCCCCTTCCCAACATTCCTTTCTCTCAGATATATCTGGTTTATTTCTCCTGTCCATAGGTTGGCGGGAGGGGTTAAATGTCTCTTGGTCTCCAAACCTGATCTGCTTTACAACCCTAGAGCAATAAACTATCTTCTACTTTTATTACTGCGACCAGAGACAAATCATCTGCCCACATAAGGCTTGGATTCACCCCACCAGGATTTCTGGTGGCTGAGGGTACTCCTATTCCTAGGTCAGAGGCCAGATGCCTGGCAACTGGATCTCTCTGGTTTTACAATAGTTATTTGCTTATATGTGCTATTGGGGGTAGGTTAACATCTAGGATGGAAGTCAGAGTATCCAGCATGGCTTACAACATTATACATTATACATAAAATGAAAAACACCTGTCACCGTCCTTAGACCACATCCCATGTCCATCTTGATAGCGTTTATGTTATGAGATGTGTAAGAGTCCCAGATCACAGGGTTATTTGTAGGGTGCTGGGTGTCCTATCCTGGTCCCTAAATCAGTCATGACAGGGACACTTTGAGCAGGTTACATTTTACATCTCAGGTACCTCTAGGCACAACAGCTTCCTCCCTCTTGTAGCTTTCTACTTGCAGGCATTCCCTAGAAGTAAGTCTGTGAACTACAGTATTTCCTTTTTTCATGCCAAGGAACATTTTATCAGGCGCCCTTTACAGGGAAGCACCTATAGGCAGCTGCTTAGTTGACCTAATGAGAAATCCGTCCACGACTTTGTGTCTGAAAATTTAGCACTGTCTGCTATCCATAACCACCTCCATCCACTGAACTTATTGTGGGTGGATACAAGCAGCATCTGAGTCTAACCTTTCAAAGTAGGTATTATGTTTTCTTTTTTTTAATCTTTGAACTGTATTAATGATCAGTGCCTAATAAAGACATCTAGCTTGTTGTTGCACTATAGTGGTCCTGCAAAGGGGGAGGTGTTTTATTTTCCTCTATTCCAATATGGTACAGGAAACAGGAGGACAGGGGGGCTTGTGAAACTCTAGATAGCAGTAGATTTGTGCTTTTCCCAATTCTTTTGAATGTAAATCTGGATAGATTGCTTGTCTTTGACAAAGCCGCTTAGTACAGACGAAAAGTCAGCCACACTTTGAGAGACATTACTTACCTTTCTTGAATGCCTTTACTGCACCAAGACTAGTTGTGAGGTTCCCATTTAGTACCACTTGTTTTTACACATATTAGAGAATTTAGTAGCTACAGCCTATAACTATAAAAGTGCATTAGGGAATACATAATGAGTTCTGATTCTTTCTGAGCAGGGTTTTCGCTTTGGACTTTTAAACGCATACTTAAATAAAAAGATGTTTTCTTTTTTTGTGGGCCTTTAATGTCTTGCAATCTAAGCTGATCCACATTTATTGTCAATTTCTATTTGAAAGTTATTAATTTGCACCTATTTGGCGTTTACAGCTGTACAAATAGTGGTAATCTATTTGAGTATAACTTTACTCATTTTTTAATCATGAGTTCTTCTATTGGGAGAGCATCAGTTGAATTATTTGCTTAGAGTAGGATATCAACCTAGGTTGAGCCTTCCAGATGGGAGTCTCAAGGTTCATAGGGTTCTATTGTTTTCTTACCTATAGTGTGGTTGTTTTACAATCACATTTTACTGTGCTCTCCCTATTGAACAACCAAATGCAATTGTCTGTAATTGACTGATTTCTTGCCAAAAGGTGCCTTGTTTTAATAGTGGTGCTATTTTTTTGTGCAAACAAAGTTTTTCCCATGCTTCAAGTTGGTGTAAAGCACTTGAAAAATTATTAAAGTATTTCTTAAATCTGGATAAGATAAGACAGATAACAGGCTCTCCTTTTTAAAGACATATGGAAGTTAACTGGATGTTACAAGGTATATAATATCCCTGTCTATCTATTTACTTTTATGTACTTTATTTTATTAAGAAGGGCTTATAAGCTCTGTTTTAAACAAATAGTCAATTTCTGGGCCTGCCCACTTCAGTGTATGCAGACACAGCCCCTGTAGGGATGGAGGTGCAGTGTAGTTTCCTAGCCTATCAGGGGCAACATATCTGCTATATGTTGCTGAGAGATGGTTACTGATTGGTTAGTATGAGAAAGCACAGTCAGTAATACAGAGTCTGTGCCTTCGTGAGCTGCATAGGCTATCCAGGGATTATTTGTTTGATTTTAGGCAGCAACAAATGGAGCTTATAAACACTTCTTAATAAAATAAAGCATTAGTTGTGGGGGAGGTGTGGGGGAGGGACTAAATATAAGATATGGGGTAGAAAGTGTAGAGGGTACAAGGGATGAATTAACAACTCATAGGGGATGAGATAGGTGTAGTATAGTCAATAGGGATGTATTACTAAGTAACTCAAGTAAAGTGGCAGGCACCTCAGAACTACAGACTTATCAAATAAAGTGTATGCTCGCTAATGCCAGAAGCTTGCCAGGAAAAATGGGAGAGAGAATTATTAGCAATTAGTGAAAAATGGGATTTAATAGGCATTACTGAAACATGGTGGAATGAATATTATGACTGGACTGTTAATCTGGATGGTTATAGCCTATTTAGGAAAGATAGGGGCAATGGTAAACGAGGAGGAGGGATTTGTCTGTATGTTAAGCCTGAATTTAAGCCTATAGTCAGAGAATATATTTATGGTGGACCTAGTGATAAAGTTGAATGTTTGTGGGTAGAGTTAAATAGCGGGGCAGCAAATTCCAAAAGAATATTAGTAGGAGTATGCTATAAACCCCCAAATATAACTGAAAGTGAGGAAATACAATTGTTGGTACAGATTGAAAATGCAGCTAAGCATGGGCAAGTTCTAATAATGGGAGATTTTAATTACCCTGAAATAAACTGGATAAATGAGACCAGCAGCTCAGCTAAGGGGAGCAGGTTCTTGAGTATACTCAAGGATCATTATCTGGCCCAGGTTATACAAGAACCTACTAGAAAGGAAGCTATCTTAGATTTAGTCATCACAAATAATATTGATATAGTATCAAATGTTGAAATAAGGCAACCTTTGGGAAACAGTGATCACAACACAGTCTCATTTGAGATTTAACTAAAGAAAACAACATTTTAAGGGGTCAACAAAAACTCTTAATTTTAAAAGGGCAGACTTTAACAGTCTAAGGGCAGCAATACAAAGTATAGCCTGGGGCAGAGAACTGACGGGTAAAAATACTGACCATAAATGGACAACATTTAAATCCTTACTAAATATACATACTTATCATCATATACCAAGTGGGAATAAAATGAGTAAATCACATCCAATGTGGCTTAACAATGATTTAAAGATCAAGATACAGAGTAAACAACAAGCATTTAAATTATACAAACAAGAGGGGACCGAGACTGCTTTACAGGAATACAAGGAAATCAACAAAGCAGCAAAAGGGCTATTAGACTGGCTAAAATAGAAAATGAAAAATGAATTGCAAAAGAGAGTAAGACTAACCCTAAAAATATTTCTTAAGTATATAAATGGGAAGAAGGCGAGGAAGGAAGCTATAGGAACATTACAATGTGACACAGGCCGTCTGATAATTAGTGACCAAGAAAAGGCAGATGAGCTAAATAGGTTCTTTTCTTCGGTATACACAAGGGAGGTACCAGTGGTTGGGACACTGCAACATAATGGGGCTACACTACCTTTGCCAAATAATTGGTTAACACAGGAAGTAATCCAAAAGAGGTTGGAAAAAATAAATGTTAATAAAGCCTCAGGTCCTGATGGAAAACATCCACGGGTACTAAGGGAACTGGGTTCTGTAATAGCCAAAACATTATATTTAATTTTTCAAGATTCACTCAACACAGGGCCTCTACCAGATGACTGGAGAAAAGCAGATGTGATACCTATATTTAAAAAGGGAGCAAGAGCAAATCATAGACCAGGGAGCTTCACTTCTGTAGCGGGGAAGCTTTCAGAAGGGTCAAGAAGGGATAATATACATGAATATGTCTATTTGAACAGGATTAAAAGTAGGAGTCCACATGGATTTATGATGGATAGGTCATGTCAAACAAATCTAATTAGTTTCTATGAGGAGGTTAGTAGAAACCTAGATCAAGGCAACTTAGTGGATGTAGTATTTTTAGATTTTGCAAAGGCTTTTGATACAGTGCCACATGGGAGACTATTGTGCAAACTAAGGGATACAGGAATTGCAGTAAATATTTGTTTATGAATTCAGAGCTGGCTAAAAGACAGGAAGCATAGGGTTGTTGTAAATGGAACATACTCAGATTGGACTAATGTGGTAAGTGGGGTTCCTCAGGGTTCAGTATTAGGTTCTCTCCTTTTTAACATATTTATTAATGGCTTAGAGGTGGGACTGGAAAGCAGTGTCTCAATTTTTGCTGATGACACAAAGTTGTGCAAGGTAATTAAATCAGATAATGATGTACTTTCCCTACAAAGGGATTTGCATAAAATTGAGGAATGGGCATCTAAATGGCAGATGAGATGTAATACAAATAATGTAAAGTTATGCATCCGGGAAGGAAAAATAGCCATGCAATTTATAATCTTAATGGAGCCAATATAGGGGTATCAGATATTAAAAGGGATTTGGGAGTGCTTGTCGACAACCACCTAGGTAACTGTGCTCAAAGCCAAGCAGCAGCTGCAAAGGCAGATAAAATATTAGCATTTTGTTAAGAAGGGTATAGGAGCAAGGGAAGCAAATATAATTCTGCCACTATACAAATCCCTAGTACGCCCTCATTTTGGAATATGGAGTACAATTTTGGCCACCACTTCATAAAAAGGACATTTTAGAGCTGGAAAAGGTACAGAGGAGGGGAACAAAAATAATAAGGGGAATGGAGGGGCTAAGTTATGAAGAAAGACTAACCAAATTACACTTATTTACTCTAGAAAAAAGGCATCTAAGAGTATATATGATTACATTATATACATACATCCAGGGTCAGTATAAAGATTTGTCAAGTGAGCTTTTTGTCCTAAGAGATTTTCAACTTACAAGAGGACATCCCTTGAGGTTAGAATTAAAAAGATTCCACCTTAAAGAAAGAAAAGGGGTCTTCACAGTAAGGCTGGATAATCTGTGGAATTCTCTACCAAGAGAGGTGGTGACAGTGGATTCGATAGATAACTTTAAAAGGGGACTGGATTTATTTCTAATTAAAAAGGGGATTAAGGGTTATCCTGGATAATTAGAGAGAGAGTATTGATCCAGGGAGAAATCCCATCGCCAGTATCTGGGATCAGGAAGGAATTTTTTTCCCTTTGAGACGATTGGCTAAGTTTCACTTGTTTTTTTTTCTGTTTGCCTTCCTCTGGATTAATTAATTATTTCAGCCTTAATTACTATGTAACTATGTAACTATATAAAAGTAAATAGAAACACAGGGATAGTATATACCTAGTACAATCTAGGAATTTTCCATATACCTTTAAGTTTATTCAGCTTTAAGGTTATGCGATTAAATGCTCTGCCTTTCCACTATTTCTTTGTTGCTTTAGGGTTATTTTTATTTAAGTATTTTAAAACATTTACTACAAAAGTAATGGTTATCTTTAATAGAAATGTTAATTAATTCCTGCTCCCACAGGAGCTACCGCCATATCAAGTTATTATGTGGTTACATATTTTAAATATGGAGCAAAAGATGTGCAAATATGGATTTGTATTTCACATGTCCTTCTAAATTCTGCTGTTCTGTAAATATGAATTAATACAAAAAATATTTTACATGTAGAAAATTATAATAAAAAATAATGTACTGTAGATATACTTTCTTACTGCTCTGAGTGGTTATTCATGATCTATGGCGTTTTGATACTGGAATAAGCATCTGGGGAAGATGTACTATCATATATATAGTTGTCGTAATTGCGAGATTGTTGGTAACGCTATGATAAAAGTTACGGGCCAAAGGCGCTCATTGCGGGTCTCACGATGAGCACCGAAGGCACTCATCGGAAGACCCCTAAAGTAGAGGGGGGAAGAGAGGCCTTTGGCGCTCATCGTGAGGCCTGCAATGAGCGCCGAAGGCCGCAAGAGAAGCTCCAAACTGCTTCTGAGTTAAGGGCTTGAAAAAAAAAAACGCTGCCATTTTCTTTTCAAGCCCGTAACTTGGAAGCCGTGTGGAGGCCGCCAAAAGACACCAATTGAACATAAAATATACTACCAACCTCACTTATGGGCTCCCTGCCTCCATAAGTGAGGCTGAAAGCTAGTTTGCTATTCAATTGACGTCTTTAGCCGGCCTCCCAACGGCTGCCGAGTTACGTCTTTGAAAAAAAAACGGCGGAGTTAAACCCGTAAAAAATGTTTCAAGCCCACAAGGCTTGGAGCAATAACAATTTATGATTTAAGCCGTGCGGGCTTGAAAAAGTTACAGGTTTAACCGCTGCCAAGCCCGCAAATGAGAGAGGGGGGAAATAGACACAGGGGAGGGAGAGGGGGTAAGAGACACAGGGGAAGGAGATAAGGGGTAAAAAAACACAGGGCAGGGAGAGGGGGCAAAGAGATACAGAAGGGAGAGGGGGCAAAGAGACACTGGGGAGCGAGTGGGGGGGAAGAAAAACTCAATGAGATGCCTGCGATAAGCGCCATTGACACATAAAGTAGAGGGGGGGGGCTGACAATAAGCGTTCCTTGGGAGGAATTCAAGTTGTGGGTTTGCCGAGGCCTGCAATGAGCAGCAAAACCGCTCATTTTGAGGCTTGCGATGAGGGCCAAAGGCGCTCATCACGAGGCCTGTAAGGTAAGGGGGGAGAGGTTTGCAATGAGCGCCATAAGGCACTCATCGCGAGGCCCACAAGTTGGGGGGGGGAGAGCCTTTGTGTGGCAAACAGCATTGCCAGGCTTTAAATGTTATTGCTGTCATTTTTGACGGGCAAGTGGCTAGTAAGTTATAAGTGTTGGAGAAGCTCTTCATTCTTATCTTAAGGGCTTTGTGATGTTGTGTACAGAGCCATCACTGGTGTAAAGAGGTGGTCAGTGCAGGGGGAGGGGTCAGTAGGGGGGAGAAGCTGTCCATCATATTCCACCTTTGTTGAACAGGCCATTTCCCTGATAAACAATTAAGTAATTATGCCTGCACCTGATTTAATTAGAGAGCCATATAAGTCTATATATATATTTATATATATCCCCTCCTGGATCACTACCTTGTCGTGGTGAGGGTGCTTGTGAAGCTGTGAGATATACAATGTAGCATCACCCAATGTGGGCAGTAAACAGCAGAGAAGTCAGACAAAGAAGAAGAGAAGGAACTGGCAATCCACTCCAGTATCTTTACCATGAAAACCATATGGATTAGCACAACCAGATACAACATTTGTCTGGTGTGCTGTGGCCCATAGGGTCACGGAGAGGGAAACATGACTGAATGACTGAGCAATATAAGGCAGTTTGCTAAGGCTTAGACAGCGCAGTGTAGTCTCAGGCAGGGATCTGTTAGGCCTCTATGTACAGTATAGATGTGTTGAAAGAAAAGCTATCACATATATAGTTGTGGATCTTGTGACTGTCCGGAAAGTTTGCGAGGTTGATAACGCAGTTGAGAGGTCGCAAACCGTGAGCCTCGCAAATCGAGGCAAGCCAGCGGTGCAGTCATACATGTGAGCCTCGAGAAAGCAGCCGCGCAGTACTTAGGCTGCATTGTGAGGGTCGCAACTGTGAGCCAAACGCGTCAATCTAAAAACCCGAAAAAAATAAATTAACAAATATAATAACACACTCACAGACAGCACAAGGGGAGAGCTAGAAGGCCTGGGAGTGAGGTTGCAAGTGATTTGGAGCCATATTTGTTTTTTTTTGTCAATCCAAAATCGGCTAAGCGAGGAAAAAAATGGCGGACGAAAAGCTTAAAAAATTCTGAAACAGGATGAAAATGAGGCTGAGCAAAGCCAGGCATGCATGTAGTGATGTCGCAAACATAAAATTTTTGGTTCACGAACCGCGGATGCGAATTTCATCAAATGTTCGCGAACGGGCGAACATCGGCGAACCGCCATAGACTTCAATGGGCAGGCGAATTTCAAAACCCACAGGGACTCTTTCTGGCCACAATAGTGATGGGAAAGTTGTTTCAAGGGGACTAACACCTGGACTGTTGCATCCCGGAGGGGGATCCATGGCAAAACTCCCACTGAAAATTACATAGTTGATGCAGAGTCTGGTTTTAAGCCATAAAGGGCATAAATCACCTAACATTCCTAAATTGTTTGGAATAACATGCTTTAAAGCATCAGGTATGATGTTGTATCGATCAGGTAGTGTAAGGGTTACACCCGCTTCACAGTAACAGACCAATCTCCCCGTTTAATGCACCGCAAACAACCGCAAACAGTCCCTTTGCACAACTGCAAACTCCCCATTTGCACAAGGTTGGATACCAAGCTAGCCATGTCCCGTTCCTTGTCCTCACTGATGTCATTGAAGGTCTCTTCCTCCACCCAGCCACCAAGGGTCCCGAAAGGTGACAACAAGCCCCCTGGGACGCCTGCTGTGTTTGGTCTTCCACCTCTTCAAAGCCACCTTCCTCCTCTGACTCCTCTTCTTCAGACTCCTCTCTCTGCGTTGCCTCTGTCTGCGTTATTATAAGGTGTGTACTGTTAAGTAGTACTATTCCTATCGGTTTAATCCCTGTTACGTCCACTATTAGTGGACGTGTATATGGCATGGATTTTTGGAAGCGGGAGATGGAAAAAGATGCTTGGTCGGTCCTCCCACTTCAAATTTGGGGCACTGCGCGTGCAATCTTAGGTGCCACCAGATAGGAGTGGTGTGTTCAGTTGTACTATTTATTCCTATCAGTTTAATACCTGTTACGTCACCTATCAGGGGACGTGTATATGGAATGGATTTTTGAAACAGGGAGATGGAAAAAGATGCTTGGTCGGACTTCCTACTTCGAATTTGGGGCACTGCACGTGCAATCTAAGGTGCCACCAGATAGGAGTGGTGTATTAAGTTGTACTATTCATTCCTATCAGTTTAATACCTGTTACGTCATCTATCAGGGGACGTGTATATGGCATGGATTTTTGGAACAGGGAGATGGGAAAAGATGCTTGGTCGGACATCCTACTTCGAATTTGGGGCACTGCACATGCAATGTAATGTGCCACCAGATAGGAGTGGTGTATTAAGTTGTCCTATTCATTCCTATCAGTTTAATACCTGTTACGTCACCTATCAGGGGACGTGTATATAGCATGGAGTTTTGGAACAGGGAGATGGAAAAAGATGCTTGGTCGGACCTCCTACTTCGAATTTGGGGCACTGCACATGCAATGTAATGTGCCACAGATAGGAGTGGTGTATTAAGTTGTACTATTCATTCCTATCAGTTTAATACCTGTTACGTCACCTATCAGGGGACGTGTATATGGCATGGATTTTTGGAACAGGGAAATGGAAAATGATGCTTGGTCGGACCTCCTACTTCGAATTTGGGGCACTGCACGTGCAATGTAATGTGCCACCAGATAGGAGTGGTGTATTAAGTTGTACTATTTATTCCTATCAGTTTGATACCTGTTACGTCACCTATCAGGGGACGTGTATATGGCATGGATTTTTGGAACAGGGAGATGGAAAAAGATGCTTGGTCGGTCCTCCCACTTCAAATTTGGGGCACTGCGCGTGCAATCTAAGGTGCCACCAGATAGGAGTGGTGTGTTTAGTTGTACTATTTATTCCTATCAGTTTGATACCTGTTACGTCACCTATCAGGGGACGTGTATATGGCATGGATTTTTGGAACAGGGAGATGGAAAAAGATGCTTGGTCGGTCCTCCCACTTCAAATTTGGGGCACTGCGCGTGCAATCTAAGGTGCCACCAGATAGGAGTGGTGTGTTTAGTTGTACTATTTATTCCTATCAGTTTAATACCTGTTACGTCACCTATCTTTCCTCCCAATAGCACATTCTATATGTCATCAATCGGCCTGGGTGTATTTAGAGAACCACACTTTAAGGCCCTTAACCACTCACTATCATACTGGAAATGGGCCAAGAAACACAAAGGTTTGTTCCCTGGATCCACCCAAATGACCCCAATTCTTGACCACCCTCAGGCCCCGAAACACATGAGCACAACATCACAACACTGGTAGAGGTCAAGGAAACTAGATAGACTGGGAGACTGGTTAGTAAAGGACCAGATGCTCACCTATGAGGAACTGAGGGACAAGCATGAGCTACCACTGTCAGAACATTACAATTACTGTAGGCTAAGGCATTTCACACATTCCCTGACCCAGAAACAGGGGACACCGGTCTTAAATTGGTTCTCCAAAATTTGTAAAGATAAACCTCTATCAAGGGGGATCATTGGGTCGCTTTACAAATATAAAACATTTTTTACTGGTTGAAGCAACACTGAGGGAAGGACTGGAGTGGGGGAGCCCTGAAGACCCTTCAGAAGCACCGGCGGCAAAATCATCCCAGGAAAGGAGAGGTCGCTTACTGAAGCCTGCCCTAGGGTAACCCAAGGGTGATTGCCCAAGTTAGATATTGTAAATAATAAGCTAATACTGCTGGAGGGATGATAGCTAATAGGACTTTGGTGTTTCCTGCAGATTATCTCTTTACTATTGTCTGTTTTACCATGTTTTAGGTATCTCTTAAATTGCAATCACAGTAAAAAATAAGAAAAATTATTAACCTAAAAAGTAAACTTTCACAAAATGTCTTTATTGTAAATATGTATTTTTGCACAACTGTTATGCGAGACTGATCAAAAATGCTTTATTTTTCATTACATGCTGTACGCCTTCTGACAATAAAATAATTTAAATGCAAAAATTAGGTATTGTTGCAGCGACCAGAAAAATTGATGTTAGTTTGCCAGGCAGAAAGTGCCCTAAAACATTGCATCTTGAACCCTAGTTGGTGGCGGATAAGTCACGCAAGTCATCCGGCATTCAGGGATAAAATACAGCAGCGTGTGGACCATTATTAGCTCAAGGCAGCTCATCTATCAGGCCTTTTTTAATCGAATGTATCGCCCACTGTCAGTCCCTTCAGGATCCATCCCTCATTCATCTTAATAAAGGTGAGGTAATCTAGACTTTTTTGACCTAGGCGACTTCTCTTATCAGTGACAAAACCTCCTGCTGCACTGAAGGTCCTTTCTGACAGGACACTTGAAGCGGGGCAGGACAGAAGTTCTATGGCAAATTGGGATAGCTCAGGCCACAGGGCAAGCGTGCACACCCAGTAGTCAAGGGGTTCATCGCTCCTCATAGTGTCGATATCTGTAGTTATGGCGAGGTAGTCTGTTACCTGACGGTCGAGTCGTTCTCTGAGGGTGGATCCCGAAAGGGCTGTGGCGATGCATAGGACTTATAAAGCTCTGCATGTCCTCCATCAACAACACGTCTGTAAAGCGTCCTCTCCTTGCCGGCGTGATCGTGGGAGGAGGAGGATTATGTTCACCTCTTCCGCTGTTAGATTGCCGTTGTGCTATGACATCACCCTTAAACGCTGTGTAAAGCATACTTTTTAATTTATTTTGGAAGTGCTGCATCCTTTCCGACTTGTGGTAATTCGGTAACATTTCAGGCACTTTCTGCTTATACCGGGGGTCCAGTAGCGTGGACACCCAGTACAGGTCGTTCTTCTTTATCCTTTTTATACGAGGGTCCCTCAACAGGCACGACAACATGAAAGACCCCATTTGCACAAGGTTGGATGCCGAGCTAGTCATGTCCCGTTCCTCTTCTTCAGTGATCTCACTGAAGGTATGTTCTTCCCCCCAGCCACGTACAACACCACGGGTACCAAATAGGGGACAACAAGCACCCTGGGATGCCTGTTGTGGTTGGTCTTCCTCCTCCTCCTCAAAGCTACATTCCTCCTCTGACTCCTCTTCCTCACAATCCTCTTCCAGCGTTGCCGCAGGTCCAGCAAGCGATGCTGATAAGGCTGCTTCTGGTGGTGATGGTGACCACAACTCTTCCTCTTCACGCTCATCTACGGCCTGATCCAGCACTCTTCGCAGGGCACGCTCCAGGAAGAAAACAAATGGTATGATGTCGCTGATGGTGCCCTCGGTGCGACTGACCAGGTTTGTCACCTCCTCAAAAGGACGCATAAGCATACAGGCATTGCGCATGAGCGTCCAGTAACGTGACAAAAAAATCCCCAGCTCCGCAGAGGCTGTCCTAGCACCCCGGTCATACAAATACTCGTTAACAGCCTTTTCTTGTTGGAGCAGGCGGTCGAACATTAGGAGTGTTGAATTCCAACGTGTCGGGCTGTCTAAAATCAAGCGCCTCGCTGGCATGTTGTTTCGCCACTAGATATGTGTAAAGTACGCCATGGCCGTGTAGGAACGCCTGAAATGACCACACACCTTCCTGGCCTGCTTCAGGACGTCCTGTAAGCCTGGGTGCTTATGCACAAAGCGTTGTACAATCAGATTACACACATGTGCCATGCACGGCACATGTGTCAACTTGCCCAAATTCAATGCCGCCAACAAATTTCTTCCGTTTTCACAAACCACTTTGCCGATCTCCAGTTGGTGCGGAGTCAGCCACTGATCCACCTGTGCGTTCAGGGCGGACAGGAGTGCTGGTCCGGTGTGACTCTCTGCTTTCAGGGAAGTCAACCCCAAGACGGCGTGACACTGCCGTATCCGGGATGTGGAATAGTACCTGTGGAGCTGGGGGGGTGCCGTTGATGTGGATCAAGACATAGCAGCAGCAGAAGAGGACTCAGCCGAGGAGGTTATGGAAGAGGATGGAGTAGAAGGAGTAGAGGAGGTGGCAGCAGGCCTGCCTGCAAGTCGTGGCGGTGTCACCAACTCCTCTGCAGAGCCACGTATTCCATGCTTGGCAGCCATCACCAGGTTTACCCAATGCGCAGTGTAGGTGATATACCTGCCCTGACTATGCTTTGCAGACCAGGTGTCAGTGGTCAGATGGACCCTCGCCCCAACACTGTGTGCCAGAGATGCCATTACTTCCTTTTGCACAATCGAGTACAGGTTGGGGATTGCCTTTTGTGCAAAGAAATTTCGGCCGGGTACCTTCCGCTGCGGTGTCCCAATAGCTCCAAATTTTTGAAACGCCTCAGACTCCACCAGTTTGTATGGTAAAAGCTGGCGGGCTAAGAGTTCAGACAAGCCAGCTGTTAGTTGCCGGGCAAGGGGGTGACTTTGTGACATTGGCTTCTTACGCTCAAACATGTCCTTGACAGACAGCTGACTGTGGGCAGATGAGCAGGGACTGCTCAGGGCGATACACGGAGAGGGGGATGGTTGAGAGGGGGCAAGCAGGGCAGCAGTGGTTGACGTGGCTGAAGATGCTGGACCAGGAGGAGGATGGCGGCTTTGACTTTGTGTGCTGCTTGTACTCATGTGTTGATCCCATAGGCGTTTGTGATGTGACATCATGTGCCTTCGCAAAGAAGTTGTACCTAAGTGGGTGTTGGACTTCCCACGACTCAGTTTTTTTTCGCACAGGTTGCAAATGGCATCACTGTTGTCACAGGCAGACACACAAAAACATTGCCACACTGCTGAGCTCTGCAATGATGGCATTCTGGTGGTGGCAACAGCATGCGTTGACTGGCGTGCTGTCTGGCTGACCCCGGGTGCCGATGCATGCAGTCTGACTGTGCCACTAGCTACTTTCGACGACCTCCCCCTGCTTCCAACTCGTCTCCTCCTCCTCTCTGTCTCCGCATCTGAACTTTCCTCCAGTTCTTCTTCTCTTATAGCGGGCACCCACGTGTCATCCACAGACGCATCGTCATCATCAACGGCTTCACTTGTATCTGACAACTCAACAAAGGAAGCAGCACCGGGTACAACATCATCATCAGACCGTACGTCCATGTGTGTAATGCTGCCTGACTGGGACATATCCCTGTTATCTACATCCTCTGGCACTAATGTTTGCGCATCACTCATTTCTTCCAACGGATGTGTAAATAAGTCTGCTGACGGATCAAGTGAAGCGGCTGATGCTAGTGTTGGTGGTGGCGGCAGGCTGGCGAGTGGTAACTGGAGAGGTGCCCGAAGCTAAGCTGGAGGAGGATGGTGCGTCTAGGTTCCGAGCGGAAGCTGTAGAAGATTGCGTGTCCTGTGTTAGCCAGTCAACCATGTCCTCAGAACTTTTCAAGTTCAGGGTACGTTGCCTCTGAAAACTGGGCATTATTCTAGGGCCAAAGGGAATCACAGCACCACGACCACGACGGCCCCTGCGCGGTGGCCTGCCTCTGCCTGTCATTTTTTTTCCGATTAGTGGTACTATGCGTGCAAGCTACTGTGACACCAGATATGAGTGTCACTGTCCACTGGCAAAAGTTGGCAGAGTAGGCGCTGTAGGCCTCACACACACGCCTGTAGGCAGGCAACTGATATTCAATCGATTACAGTAAAAAAAGTGTTGTTTTATGTCACTGTACACTTGGTTGCACCAGATATGAGTGTCACTGTGCACTGGCAAAAGTTGGCAGAGTAAATGCAATAGGCTTCACACACACGCCTGTAGGCAGGCAACTGATATTCAATCGATTACAGTAAAAAAAGTGTTGTTTTATGTCACTGTACACTTGGTTGCACCAGATATGAGTGTCACTGTGCACTGGCAAAAGTTGGCAGAGTAGATTCAATAGGATTCACACACACGCCTGTAGGCAGGCAACTGATATTTAATCGATTACAGTCAAAAAAGGGTTGTTTTATGTCACTGTACACTAGGTTGCACCAGATATGAGTGTCACTGTGCACTGGCAAAAGTTGGCAGAGTAGATGCAATAGGCTTCACACACACGCCTGTAGGCAGGCAACTGATATTCTACCGATTACAGTCAAAAAAGGGTTGTTTTATGTCACTGTACACTAGGTTGCACCAGATATGAATGTCACTGTGCACTGGCAAAAGTTGGCAGAGTAGATGCAATAGGCTTCACACAAACGCCTGTAGGCAGGCAACTGATATTCAATCGATTACAGTCAAAAAAGGGTTCTTTTATGTCACTGTACACTAGGTTGCACCAGATATCAGTGTCACTGTGCACTGGCAAAAGTTGTCAGAGTAGATGCAATAGGCTTCACACACAAACCTGTAGGCAGACAACTGATATTCAATTAATTACAGTCAAAAAAGGGTTTGTTTATGTCACTGTACACTAGGTTGCACCAGATATGAGTGTCACTGTGCACTGGCAAAAGTTGGCAGAGTAGATGCAATAGGCTTCACACACACGCCTGTAGGCAGGCAACTGATATTCAATCGATTACAGTCAAAAAAGGGTTGTTTTATGTCACTGTATACTAGATTGCACCAGATATGAGTGTCACTGTGCACTGGCAAAAGTTGGCAGAGTAGGTGCTGTAGGCCTCACACACACGCCTGTAGGCAGGCAACTGATATTCAATCGATTACAGTCAAAAAAGGGTTCTTTAATGTCACTGTACACTAGGTTGCACCAGATATGAGTGTCACTATGCACTGGCAAAAGTTGGCAGAGTAGATGCAATAGGCTTCACACACACGTCTGTAGGTATTCAATCGATTACAGTCAAAAAAGTGTTGTTTTATGTCACTGTATACTAGGTTGCATCAGATATGAGTGTCACTGTGCACTGGCAAAAGTTGGCAGAGTAGATGTAATAGGCTTCACACACACACCTGTAGACAGGCAATTGCTATTCAATCTATTACAGTCGAAAAAGTGTTGTTTTATTTCACTGAGCACAATAGAAGCTGTTAGGTGTTAGCCTGTCACACACACACGCTGGCAGGCAGGCAGGCATATGCAATTAGATTACACAGAAAAAAATAATAAAATAAAATAAATGATGTTCTAGCCCTAAACAGGGCTTTTTGGGTTGTTGTCCTTGCAGCAGATATCAGATGAGTCCTTCAGGTCTGTAGTGGAAGCTAAATACACAGCCTGGCTATCTATTTCCCTATTAAATCAGCATCAGCTCCAATATATGTCCTCTCTCAGCAAATGTAGCTTCAGAATGACTCTAAAATGGATGCTGTCCTTCAGATGGAAGGCTCTGGAAGGGAGTGTATGCTGCTGATTGGCTGGAATGTGTCTGCTGACTGTGAGGTGCAGGGTCAAAGTTTCCTCAATGATAAAGAATAAGGGGCGGACCGAAAAGCACATGTGTTCGCCGTTCGCTGCAAACGCGAACATGCCAAAATTGATGCCAATAGTCCGCGGGCGAACTGTTTGGGACATCACTAAATGCATGACTTAGAAAATACACAACAGCCAAGACAGTAACACACACGAACAACGCTAGGCACGCCGGACTTTGAAAATAAAACAAACGTCAGTCAGCGCGCGCCACACAAACATTGAGCAGACACACAGAGGAGAAGCACACAGGGAAGGGACAGGAGGGAGATGGTGGAAAGAGACACATGGCACTCCCAAGCACAAAAGTTGCAGGTTAGCAAAACCTGCGATGAGCGGCCCGTACAGTACACAAGGGAGGCTGGCATTGAGCGCCGAAGGTGCTCAAAGGAGCAAAAGCCTCACTTTGTGTGGCAAACAGCATTTTTGACGGGCAAGTTCCTAGTTTATTGTTATAAAACCTTGTGTTTGATATATTGTGTCACTGATGACAAAAGCCCGTTGTTAGATGAAACGAAAGAATGTGCTAAAAATCCATCCCTAAACAAATATGTTTATCACATATATAGTTATGGATCTTATGAATGTTGGTCACGTTTGCAATGTTGGTCACGCACTACGCGAGGGACGAAGTTGCGGGACTGCAATGAGTGCTAAAGGTACTCATTCAGGTGTGGCGCTCATAGAGAGGCCCGTGGGACTTAGGCTGCAAAATGCGGGGCTCGCGCTCATCGGTGTTGGGGAATTTCACCTATACACTAGTTGATTACTGGGGTAGCCCAGAACTCCAGGACGTCCTGGGGACCTGTCAGGAATATGCACACACACAGAGCGTTTCCAAACAGATTCTAAAGAGTAAAAGGTCACATACATACACTGATTAAATATCGGCAGGATATATAAACAAAACTTAGAAAAAAATTATTGGGGGATAGCAGTTTCAAGGATGCATACTTTAGAGATAAGTGAGCAGTTTCTTTCTGAACTAACACAAAGTGATTTTGAGCTAAACTGAAAAAGACAAAATGTAACCCTTCAATTGCGTGGCCCGCATGAGTTAGTTAGCAAGTAGCTTGTTAGTAATCACAGATGTTACAATGTTACTGAACTTGAACTCCAAAAGTGCAGAAAATCTCTGCAGTTTTAATGTAAATAGTGCAGATCCAGGTGAGAATGCATCCGAGGAGCTGGACTGAAAAACACTTCTTACAAGGGTTAATTGACTAATCAATCTATTTAAAACTATCTCACTAGAGCTCCTTTCACAACTGTTCAGACTCGAGATATCTCTGATAATCCGTACATTGTGTCAGGTCACAAATGTTGAAATCAGTCAGATCAAATGTGTCCCAAGGTAAGGTCAGACTGAGAGAGATATCGAAGATAACATGATGTGGTTAGGTTGCCTATATGAAAAAAGTGTGCGTAATTAAAAAGGCAATATTTACCAAATTTAAAGATATAGTACAGCAAATGTATATATATATATATATATATATATATATATATATATATATATATATATATATATATTTATTTATTAAAATCATGTTTAAGGCTGGACTGGATGAATCCAAAGCCAGAATCAATATTGCTGGAAGGAATATTAACAACCTCAGATACATGGATGATACTACTCTGATGGCTGAGTGAGGAGGAACTAAAGGACTTATTGATGAAGGTAAAAGAAGAGTGCAAAAGCTGTCCTGCTGCTCAACGTTAAAAAGATGAAGATGAATGGCAAGCAGCAATCTCTGTTTCTGGCAAATAGATGGGAAAGAAGTGGAGGCAGTGACAGATTTTATTTTCCTGGGATACAAGATCTCTTCAGATGGTGACGGTGGCCATGAAACGAAAAACTTTTGCTTCTGGCGAGAAATTTTATGGCAAGTCTGGATTTACTATTAAAAAATAAAGATATTAGAATATCAACAGAATATAATTGATGCCTTTATTTTGTGGTGTTGGAGAACACTGCTTACAGTCCCTTGGACTGCAAGAAGATCCAATCAATACTGCAGAAAATCAAGTCAAACTGTTCACTGGAAGGTTTGATCATGAGGCTAAAGCTCATATGGTATAAAGCTTTAGCTATTTACATTATCATTCTTACAGACACCAAAAACATCACCCACTCACTGTAGTCTGTGGTTGAACTGATTCCACCTGTTGTCTTATCATACCTCTCCAAACCTCCCCACCTGTGATGCTTACTCTTATATAGTGCAGGTCTCAGCACTATCATCTGCATTTTTCACAGTTGCTACAACACAATAATAACCACTAATTAACACTCTACACAATTTGCATACATCATCCCACTTACTTCCAAACTCTCCTCGTTTTCACTCTCACCCTAACTCATTTACACATGCCACAACAGCACTAAGAAATGTGCCACTTGTCCTAAGATCACATATTTACTAATGTAACTCTTCACCACATCTCCTTTAGATTGTGAGCTGCTCTCAGTCTTTCAATCAATTTGGAAACTTTGGCATAAAAGCAATTTGAAGTACGGCTTTCTGCCATTTCCATCTGTAATTACCCCTTGAAACATTTGGAATTGTTGTTACCTCCTTGGTTTAAATAATGCTGGTCCAAATGGGGACTTATCTACCTTAGAGACCTATATGATGAGAATTAATATATACTATTTGAGAAAATAAAAGAAAATAATAATCTTACTTCATCTCAGTGGTTGAATTATTCCACTTTTCATTGTAGTATTTCTCATTCAGATTACAACTTGGGGAAATTGAGGGACACCACTCAGTTTGAACATATGGTCCTGAGAGATCCCCATTTTTCGATCTCTAATTGCCTAAGAGTAATTAGTTTTTCTAAAGAAAGGCTCAAGACACCATTGATATTAAAATGGGAAGCAGAGTTTGATTGCTGCTGGGACGAGCATAGATGGTATGAGGTTTTTTTTGGACAAAAAAAAAACACTAAAATCAGCTTATTTCCAAGAAACATACTTTAAAATTCATCAAAGGTGGTAGTCCCTAGCTCACTGGAAAAAATCTAAAAAATGAATCTGATAGCTTGTGATGGAGGGGATGTCCAAATAAAGGAACCCAACTTCGTATTTGGTAGAGCTGTAAAAACATACAAACATTTTGGGAAAACAGTTTTACAAATATATCTATAATTATTGGGAAAAAACTTCCTTTTTGCCTGAAACTGCTTTATTTAATATGTTTTCTCATCCTAATTTCTATCTCTGAATTAAAGGGAAGAACCGTTATTAACGTACTGATGGCGGCCAAATTGCTGCTAGTAAATTTGGAAGCGTCCTAATATTCCTTCATGGTCATTATTAGAAACAATAGTGGACCGCAATAGATTCCTCGAATTAGATTCTTTAGAAGACCTTAGCTCTCCAACTAGAGAAGGTAATACCAACTATTGGTTGCTTTGGGACAGATAAAAGGAAAAGGTTATTTATTTTTACTATATTTATTTATTTATATATTTACTTATTTATATATTTATTTTTTCCCTCTCATCTTTGTGCTAACTATAAAACCCCTCAGTAAAAAGTGTGACATGTCCGGCCTATCGAGTTTAGAGATGGCCCGAGGGTTGGGTTTAAGGTGTGGAAGCAGGAATCCCCTTCCTTTCCCTTTCCGTTTTTTTTTTTTTTTTTTTGACATCGTTACTATAATGCTTAAATTGTTATGAACTATGGTTAATTTATAGAAACCATTCATGAATCAACAACTTATTTTTGTTATAGCCCACCATGGCTATGGTAAAATTATAACTGATTAATTTAGATGAGATATGGATTGTATACTTGTAAAAATGTGCAGTATTGTTTAAAAAAAAATTCTGTTTCTTATTTTCCTTTGTTTTCTTATGTTTGGATAAATGTTTTAAGTTCATTTTAAGTTCCTGAAGCTCCTCAGTGCTGAGCTTGTGTCTGTGCTCCTCCACTAACTTTATTATCATCCTTTATTCATAGAGTGCCAACTTATTCGGCAGGGCAACACAGGGTTAGGTACAAGTATAAACAATAACCCCACAATGAAAAATAATGGAAGACCCTGTTTTTGAGCTTTCAATCAAATATACACATTGCTTCCATATCATCATTACTCATCTCCAGGCCCATGGAATTGCCCAGAGACGCAAAGTCCTGCACAATTGGCCTAGGTTCAGTCTCCAAGTTCCTCGGAGTTACAGCTTCTGGCCACAATTTCCTCCAGGCACAGTTCATGGTCTTGTAAGGGACTGCACGCCAGGCCTTATCAATCAGAGGGAAACAGTGAAGAAATGGTCCTTCCAGAACTCTCTGTGTTAACTCAGTATCTGAGGTCACTTATGGAAGAGGGCCTTGGTATAGAGTTTTATAAAGTTTTGAAATGACCTGCTTGTCCATGGGCTGGATCAGAGGAGTTGTGTTAGGTGGCAAGAACTTCAAAGTTATAAAATCAGTAAGTTGTCCTCCAAGCCTGGACGGTGAGCAGGAGCATTGTCCATTATTAACAGCCAGAGGCAATTCTTTCTTTTTCAAATATTTTTTTTTACAGTTTTACAGTGGGGACAAACACTTCACTCATCCATTCCATGAAGTACTGCCTGGTTACCCAGACTTTGCTGTTGGCCCTCCACATTACACTTAACTTGATTTGTATTACAATTTATCTTTTGAAAAATCTTGGGTTCTCACTGTGATAGACTAGTAGAGGATTCATTTTTGATTTTAGTATTCCCATACCGCAACAGAGTCAGTCTGTCCTTCAGCAGCTTGTGTCCTGCCAATGTCTTCTCTTCTTGAGTGATGTAGGCATTGTCTTCTCAAATAAAGCAGTCTTGTCACAGTTGAACACTAACAAAGGTTTTGTCAGCTTCTTTGTCGACACTGGCTGCCTCTCCATTCTTCACCATGCTGTGAATGCCAGTTCTCTTTTTAAAATGTTTAAACCAACCATGACTGGCTTTAATTCTATACAGCTTGCATCACTTGCTGTAGGCTCTACTTTTACTAGATAGGCATGCAATTGTTTTACTTTCTAACAAATTATTGCCTAGGAAATACTATCACCCACTTACTATTTTTCGTTAATCCAAATGTACAACAATTTCTCCACTTCCTCCAATGTCTTTGACCTTTGCTTACTTACATCCTTCACACCTATCGTAGAGATCGCTGTTGTAGGCATTTTGTACTCCACAGCGAGATCACACGGCTACTATGCTCATACTTGGCTATTATCTCTTTTTTTCGTTATATGGTGGTTCTCAATATTTATTTTCTGCTGAGTGATGTCACTAGTCTTTTTCAAACTCATGATGTAAGCTCAAGCTACACTTTGGTTCTTGTAAGCACAAGCTACACTTTGGTTCTTATAAGCACAGGCTACACTTTGGTTATTATAGGCACAAGCTATATTTTGGTTCTTGTATGCACAAGCTGCACTTTGGCTCTTATAAGCACAGGCTGCACTTTGATTCTTATAAGCACAAACTGCACTTTTACTCTTGAAGGCACATGCTTCACTTTGATTCCTGTAGGCACTGGCTGCACTTTGGTTCTTATAGTCACAGGTTACACTTTAGGTCTTACAGGCACATGCTGCACTTTGATTCTTATAGATACAGGCTACCTTTTTATTCTTATAAGCACAGGGTGCACTTTGTTTCTTTTAGGCACAGGCTGCACTTTGGTTTTTATAGGCACATGTTGCACTTTGACTATTATAGGCACAGGCTGCATTTTTATTCTTATAAGCACAGGCTGCACTTTGATTCTTATAGGCACAGGCTGCACTTTGGTTCTTGAAGGCACACTATGCACTTGGGTTCTTGTAGGCACAGACTGCTCTTGGATTATTGTTGGCACAACAACACTATGCCACAGTACTTTAATTAACTTCCTGGAGACACAGGATGCGGGTGGCACTGGCGCGACAAGTATAGAGTTCCGAACCAATTTGTTCTCATTAAGACTTGTTGAATACTGAAAACGAGGAATATTGTTCTTGGTCTTTATTTGTTACTAGCAAATTGCCCATCAAAAATGACGGCATAAAATGTAAATGCTGGCAATGCTGTTTGCCACCAAATGTGAGCACCTTTGGCTCTCATTGCAAGCCTCTCCCCCTGTCTACTTCCTCCCTTGTGTCTCCTTTCCCCCTCCTCTCCCTCCCCTGTGTCTTCTTTTCCCCCTCCTCTCCCTCCCCTGTGTCTCCTTTCCCCCCTCCTCTCCCTCCCCTGTGTCTCCTTCCCCCCTCCCTCCCCTGTGTCTCTTTTCCCCCTCCTCTCCCTCCCCTGTGTCTCTTCCCCCTCTCCCTCCTCTGTGTCTCTTCCCCCCCCCCTCCCCTCACCTATGTCTCTTCCCCACTCCCCCCCCCCCCCTGCAGTTTCAACATTGCGTTACCAACAACTTTTGGTAAGTCTGCATTGCTAACAACTATATATGTGATATATATATGTGTATATATGTGTTCAATGCAACTGGGCCCTACTCCGGGCGTGTGGCAATTACTTCCGGACAGAAATTAGTCTATGCATGAAGAAGAGCATCTCAAAAGGTGACAGTTTGGAGCAGTTCAGCATGCTGGGGATGTGTATCAGGGAAGAGTTGAGAGAGCGAGAGGTTGCAAAGTGATAGCAAAGTACGGGGGGTTTCTGTGAGGGGGAAGCAATTAGAATAGGGATGGGTGCTATGTGAGGTGGGTGCTGAGAGGGGTTGCGTGCTGTGCTGTGATTGATGCTGACAGGGGCTGGCTTCTGACATGGACCGGGTGCTATGTAGGGATGAATGTTAAAAAGATGTAACAAAAGTTAACAACCCCCCTTGGGGGGGGGGGGGGTTGCATGGGGCTCTCTATTCTCTAGCTCTGACACAGATAGGGCAACTACTATCTAGGTGACGTGAGTAGTCAGTTTGCTTCACTCCTAATGATTGGATTGAATAACACAGTTTATTGGCATTGATATAATACAGGAAAAAACTGAGCATTTCCAGAGAACTAATTGTTTGGGTCACAAACTCAATGACTTTGTTATGTTACAGCTAATAATTATAGCAACAATTTCCTGGATAATTGCATGCTAAGAAAATTATCTAGTACTCTATTTATCTAAATTTCTTGCATTTGCCATTAGGCCCCAGGACATTGTACAGAACATGATTGTACGATATAAATCAGGACAAACCATCGTAACACATGATAAGCAAAAATCTCTAATATATATTCCTGATTATTATAGACATAATTTCCATATTGCACTTAAAAGGATTTGTTTAACTTAATCCAAAAATTGCCTCTGTACTCAGAGCATTCTGCTATATGTTTTTTAATAATTTCCATTGTTGGTCGGTGGATCAAAAATGCTGATTGACATGCATACTTTATAAAAGTGTAAGAAATGCAATTCTTATTACTTATTACCTAGAGATTTAAATTATACTATATTTGGAACATGCACAGTGTCCCTTTTTAAGTGTATTGGTAGAAAATGAAATGAGCTGCCCCAGGGTTCATATTTGGTTTGTAAGGAAACAAGAGCTCACTTGATACAGCTATATATTTCTAATATATTGTGAAATTGTTCATTCCATCCTTTTAAATTCACTAAAAATACAACTTAGTATTTTGCTGGAATTTAGCAAAGTATATATGAGCCTCATTCAATTGCAAGGCTGCAAGTCACAGGATGTAGGCTGTAAGTCTGCGGGCCCGCAGCGTCCTAGACTTAGCTATTCAATTGGCCAAGCCATTCCATTGTATGTAGCATTTCAGGGCGTGAACATGATCAATTAAGCAAGCCCGTAACTTCTGATGCAGAAAACAGCCAATAGAAACTGATCCCGTCAAAATTACGTCAGTAAAACATGGAGGTGACATGTCAATCAACTAGCGATTTCGTGTCCAGTTTGCAATCAGACCCGCAAACCCGCATTTTACAAATGTTTTAAATATGAATGAAGCCAATGTAATAGTACTGTGGGTGGTCTGATATGTATTAACTCATTGATGACCGAGATTGATATAACCCCAAAATGACACATTAAAAATTATACTTAATATTCCCGATTTACAGGCTTGAGACTGTTCTGTAATTAATCCTAATGTCTTACATTGTGTTCCCCATCATTTACATTGCAGCATTGAATTTATATTTTCATTTACAGTGCTCCAGACATGTCTTTAACCCGATCGGACCCCGCAAAAAGACACCAATTGAATAGCAAAATAACTTACAGCCTCCTTTACGGAAGCCTGCATCTCCTGAAGGCTCAATTGAATGAGGTTCTATGAGCCTCATTTAATTGAGGCTTCGGGAGATCCGGGCTTTGGAAATAGAGGCCTTAAGTTATTTTGCTATTCAATTGGTGTCATTTTGCGGGCTCCGATCGAGTTATGGGCTCCAGGCTGCGATTCATTGCGGTGGTTCACATCGCAAGTTAATGCCCTTCCAAGCCTTTGATCTTTCACGGCCGCAAGAGTTCCGAACGCTGAAATCGCAAATCGATATTTAATTGCTCTGATTCCTCTTCGCTAACCACTCCGTCAAGCCCGCAAATGGCAAAAGTCGAACCACAAGTTGCGGGTTCCAAGGAGGACTCGCAAAGGGCTTAAAGACATGTTCGGAGCACTTTAAAAGGAAATAAAAAAACAATGCTGCACTGTAAATGATGGGGAACACAATGTAAGACATTAGAATTAATTGCACAACACTCTCAAGCCCATAAATCTGGAATATAAAATACAATTTTTAATGTGTAATTTTTCGGGTTATATCAATCTTGGGAATCAATGAGTTAATAGATATCAGGCCACCCACATGGACTAGAACATTGACTTAATTTAATTTTAATTTTGTTTTGATTTGCGGGTTTGAGGGTTTGCAGGTCTAATCGCATATAGGAGCCCGAATCGCTAGTTGATTGACATGTCACCTCCATGTTCCAAAGCCATAATGTTGACTGGCTCCATTTATATTGGCTGTTCCTGCATAGGGAGTTACAGGCTTGCTTAATTGATCATTAACCCTCCTCTAAGTAATAAAGCCCCCTCTAGCTAATAAACCCCCCTCTAACTAATTAACCCCTGTAACTAATTAACCACCCTCTAACTAATTAACCTCCCTCTAACTAATAAACCCCCTTCTAACTAAATAACCCCCCCTAACTAATTAACTTCACCCTCTAAGTAATTAACCCCCTTTAACTAATTAACCCCATATAAGTAATTAACCCTATTTAACCCTCACCATGCCTAATTATAGTACTATCTAGTCCTATGTAACGCTAGCTGAACCTATTTAACCATAACTGGTCCTAGTTAACCCTAACCAGGCCCAATAACCATATCTAGTCCTATTTAACCCTAACTGGACCTATGTAACCCTAACTGGACCTATGTAACCCTAACTGGACCTAATTAACCCTAACTGGACCCAGTAAATGCCTATCCAATTAACCCCCCTCTACCCTATCCTATTAACCCCTACACCACGTTCCTAACCCCTTAATAAAATCCCTAGCACCCCATGAAAAACAAAAAATAAAACCCCCACTAATTACACAAAATAAAAAAGCACTAATTACACAAAATAAAAAAGTACATTACTGAGAATAAAAGAAAACTACATTGGCTTCTGATTGGCTAATATAACTGTCAATCATATTTCAGCCAATCAGAAGGAGCAAATGTGTGAGCCAATCAAAATGGGATAACCCCTATATCCCATTTTGATTTGCTCCAAGCATCTTCGCCTTCTGATTGGCTGCAACCTGATTGACAGTTACATCTGCCCATCAGATGGCGCAGATGTTTGGAGTCAATCAGAATATCCTATTAAGATTGGCTGACAGCAATAACACCTTCTGATTGGCTAATGTGATTGTCAATCAGATTGCAGCCAATCAGAATGGGATATAGGGGTGTATCCCATTTTGATTGTCTCACACATTTGCGCCTTCTGATTGGCTGAAATATAATTGACGGTTATATCAGCGAATCAGAAGGAGCAAATGCTTTCAGCCAATCAGAATGGGATATACCTCTTTATTTCATTCAGATGGGCTGAAATCGAATTGACAGCGATTTCGGCCAATCAGAAGGCACCATTTTGGATTTTGTATCAGAGCATGCGCGGAAACCTACATTTGCGCCAGGGAGCTCCTCAAGGGAAGAGCTCCGTTCGTTTTTTTTCGTAGGGGCATTTTGGACATAACCCAATTTAAATTACAAATTGTATGTATTTGTTTAGTAACTGTAATGTTTTTTTTTTTTTTTATGTGTGACAGGACCTGTGGACAGTTTTGGAGGGCCCTGTATGGGATGAAGGACAGAAGACCAGCATCGCTGGAGGGGCATTTTGGCCAGGTAAGTGGTATAATTTACTCTTTTCTGTTTTTTTTTATTTTGTGTAATTAGTGTTTTTTTTATTTTCAGTAATGTAGGTTTTTTTTAATTTTCAGTAATGTAGTGTTTTATTTTGTGTAATTAGTGGGAGCTAGGGATTTTATTAGGGGGTTAGGTAAGTAGCGTAGGAGTTAATAGGATACGGTAGAGGGGGGTTAATAGGATAGGGGTTTATTGGGTACAGTTGGGGTTAACTAGGTCCAGTTAGGATTAACTAGGTCCAGTTAGGGTTAACTATGTCCAGTTAGGGTTAACTAGGTCTAGTTAGGGTTAAATAGGTGCAGTTAGGGTTACATAGGACTAGATAGGGTTATTGTGTCGAGTTAGGGTTAATTATGACTAGATTAGGGTTATTGGGTCCAGTTAGGGTTAAATAGGTCCTGAGGGTAAAATCCCTTTTTAAGTGTATTCATAGAAAATGAAATGAGCTGCCCCAGGGTTCATATTTCGTTTGTAAGGAAACAAGAGCTCACTTGATACAGCTATATATTTCTAATATACTGTGAAATTGTTTATTCCATCCTTTTCAATCCACTAACAATACAACTTAGTATTTTGCTGGAATGTAGAAAAGTATATATGAGCCACATTCCATTGCAAGGCCGCAAGTCACAGGATGTAGGCTGTAAGTCTGTGGGCCTGCTGCGGGCCGCAGCGTCCTAGACTTACGGTGCTATTCAATTGACCAAGCCATTCCATTGTATGTAGAATTTCAGGGCGTGACCAGGATTAATTAAGCAAGCCCGTAACTCCTGATGCAGAAACAGCCAATAGAAACTGATCCCGTCAACATTACGTCAGTAAAACATAGAGGTGACATGTCAATCAACTAGCGATTCGGGGTCCGATATGCAATCAGACCCACAAACCTGCAATTTACATTTTTTTTAAAATATGAATGAAGCCAATTTAATAGTACTGTGGGTGGTCTGATATGTATTAACTCATTGATGACCGAGATTGATATAACCCCAAAATGACACATTAAAAATTATACTTAATATTCCAGATTTACAGGCTTGAGACTGTTCTGTAATTAATCCTAATGTTTTACATTGTGTTACCCGTCATTTACAGTGCAGCATTGAATTTATATTTGCATTTACAGTGCTCCAGACATGTCTTTACCTAATCGGTGCCCGCAAAAAGACACCAATTGAATAGCAAAACAACTTACAGCCTCCATTAAGGAAGCCTGCATCTCCTGAAGGCTCAATTGAATGAGGCACTATGAACCTCATGTAATTGAGGCTTCGGGAGATCCGGGCTTTGGAAATAGAGGCCTTAAGTTATTTTGCTATTCAATTGGCGTCATTTTGCGGGCTCCGATCGAGTTATGGGCTCCAGGCTGCGATTCATTGAGGTGGTTCACATCGCAAGTTAATGCCCCTCCAAGCCTTTGATCTTTAACGGCGTTCCGAAGAGTTTCGAACGCTGAAATCGCAAATCGATATTTAATTGCCCCGATTCCCTTTCGCTAACCACTCCGTCAAGCATGCAAATGGCAAAAGTCGAACCACAAGTTGCGGGTTCCAAAGAGGACTCGCAAAGGGCTCAAAGACATGTCCAGAGCACTTTAAGAGGAAATAAAAATTCAATGCTGCACTGTAAATGATGGGGAACACAATGTAAGACAGAATTCATTGCACAACACTCTCAAGCCCATAAATCTGGAATATAAAATACAATTTTTAATGTGTAATTTTCGGGTTATATCAATCTCGGGAATCAATGAGTTAATACATATCAGGCCACCCGGGTGTTTTTTTTTTTTTTTTTCAGTAATGTAGTGTTTTATTTTGTGTAATTAGTGGGAGCTAGGGATTTTATTAGGGGGTTAGGTAAGTAGTGTAGGAGTTAATAGGATAGGGTAGATGGGGTCAATAGGATAGCGGTTTAATGGGTACAGTTAGGGTTAACTAGGTCCAGTTAGGATTTAATAGGTCCAGTTAGGGTTAACTAGGTCCAGTTAGGGTTAAATAGGACAGATTTGGTTATTGGTTCCAGTTAGTGTTAAATAGGTCCAGTTAGAGTTAAATAGGACTAGATAGTGTTATTGGGTCCAGTTAAGGTTAAATAGGTCCTGTTAGGGTAAAATAGGACTAGATAGGGTTATTTGGTCAGTTAAGGTTGAATAGGACTAGATAGGGTTATTGGGTCCAGTTAGGTTTAAAGAGGTCCAGTTAGGTTTAAATAGGTCCATTTAGGTTTATTAAGTCCAGATAGGGTTAAATAGAACTATATAGGGTTAAATGGTTAGCGATAGGGTTAATTAGGTATCGTGAGGGTTAAATAGGGTTAATTACTAATATTGGGTTATTAGAGTGAGTGGATGCCTGCCTGAGTGTGTCAGTGTGTGCCTGAGTGAGTGAGTGTGTGCTTGCCTGAGTGAGCGAGTGCATGCCTGCCTGAGTGTGTGCCTGCCAGAGTGAGTGTGTGCTTGCCTGAGTGTGTGCCTGCCTGAGTGAGTGTGTGAGTGCCTGTCTGAGTGTGTGCCTGCTGAGTGTGCGAGGGCCTGTCTGAGTGAGTGCCTGCCTGAGTGAGTGCCTGCCTGCCATAGTGAGTGCCTGCCTGCTTGAGTGCCTGCCTGCCTGAGTGTGTGCCTGCCTGCCTGAGTGCCTGCCTGAGTGAGTGCATGTATGCCTGCCTGAGTAGGTGCGTGCGTGCCTGCCTGCCTGAGTGTGTTCCTGCCTGCCTGAGTGTGTGCCTGCCTGTCTGAGTGTGTGTGCCTGCCTGAGTGAGTGTGTCCCTGCCTGAGTGGGTGCCTGTCTGAGTGTGTGAGTGTGTTCCTGTCTATGTGTGTGTGTCTGCGATGTAGATAAAACAATCAGTGATTGAAGGGACAGAAATCTAAAGGAAAGGAAAGTGTCTGACATCATGTGACATCCCACAGTAGGGCAGACTTCAGGTGATAACTGAGCATGTCTGCACAATCAACAGGCAAAAAAGAAACATTGTATAAGTTATGTTAATTATCCCTGGGAAATTCTGGGGGTGTCAACATTGAGAGAAAACTCTTTGCAAATGCAAGAAATTCAGCAAACTTCAAGCTAACGGTTTGACTGTTTATTTTTCTATCAGATGCATTAATAACCCAGCTCACTTTAATATAGCTTTAAGGACCTTTAATTTTAAATGCTTTGGGGATCCCGCAGCAAGGGTTAATGTTGGGACCCTCATGGGTAGTATAGGGCAGTATAGGGGGGAGGTTAATGTTAGGTGCCGCAGTGGTACTTACAGTACCCCCATGGCATGGGGTTAACAATTTGTGTGCTGCGGGCCCTTTAATGGCCCGCTGTGGGGATTTTAAATGTTTAAATGCTGCAGTGGTTCCAATCGGGACCCCTGCATCATGGGGTTAATGTGGGGACCCTGCGGGGTTCCCGATCAGGACCCCTGCATCATGGGGGTTTGATCTAGGAGTGGGGGGTGTTAGGTTCAGTGGGGACATTTCGGGGAGCATACGTAAGGGCTCCTAAAGCCCTTGCGGGTCCTCTCTAGCACATGCAGGACTTCATCCTTTATTTGCGATTTGCAAGTTAGGATACGTTTGCAAGCTTGGGGGAATCGGGCAATTGAATAGGGATTTGCGATTTGAGTCCTGGAAATGTGACAGTGGTGTAGCTTGACGGTTGAGTTTGACGGCCGCCATTTTTGGCAAGTCCGTAACTTGTAATCTGATCCAAGCCCTCAAAAAAAGCCAATTGAATAGTAAATTTGTCTGCGACCTCACTTGTGGGCCATCGGATCTCAAATTTGCAATATGTTTTTCAAATACAAATTTTAATTGTATCTGTAACTTGTGTTGATACCACGGTCATTACAATTCCCTGCCACTAGAGGACCTCAGTAATCTAATGACAAGTTTTATCACTGACCACTAGGTGTCACTGTTGCAGTGTGAATTCAGGTAGGAACTGAAATGGCAAAAATGCACCTATATTAATCCAAAAATCCACAAAATTCAAAATAAGAATCAGACAGAAGCAGACAACATTGGACAAGTTCTTTGCTAAATCGAAAGAGAGTAAATTGTCAGGGAAGGGGAAAAAAGACATTGATTAACAGAATTGGAGTTACCTGATGTTTGAATTGAAGGTGACTCCCCTTTTAGACAAAAAAATTATTCTTTATTACTATGATTCAGTATTTATCTGTCTGTTACCTCAGGGAAGGATTAATGATGAATATAGAGGTTCCACTGTATGTTGTTGTTTTAAGAGAGGTAGTTTGTTTTTTCTTTTTCTTCTTTATTAGATCATGTTGTTTCATCTGGAGATGCTGCATTTCCTTTTCTCATTGTTTGGTTTCATGTGTGTAATCCAAAGATGGATTACATTAAAACATAATTAAAACATATATTCCCCAACACCTCCCTTTCTTGCATTTAGACAGCCACCAAATCTGAGATAAACATTGGTCAGCACAAGATTGGCGAATGAACAGCATAACAGATCAAATGGTACCAAACCTTGCAATAAAATCTGCTGCAAATCTGTAAACAACAAGGACTATAACATCAGATGGTCATATACATGTACATACTCCAATGTGGTGTACATAATACAATAAACTGTATGTGAGAGGGGGTGCTTTAATGGGGGAAACCAGCCAAAACTGCACCTGAGGATGAATCTGCACAGACTTCCCATCAAAAAGCACAATTATTGTACCCCAATTGTACACCATTTTACCCACAATAACCGTTCCATCCAAAACCTGAAAATCAAAATAATTAGAGGGAATTTCAAAATTATCCAAGAGCGGAAAACTTTCAAATTGAAAATTATTACATTTTTTAATACTAAAGATACTGGGCTTAATATTGACCTAGGATTTCTCGGTTTTCTGTTTTATGACACATTCCACATTGGTTTGTGCAGTAGAATATTGTAGAGAGTAGTTTACTACAATAATCGTTTCACATATGGTGGGCTGAAGAGTGATAGAAGCCCCCCACCGTACAGAGTAGAGTATTACATAAAAATTAATAGTACATTTGTGATTCTATTTGAATGTCTCAAAAATAATTTAATAAACGTATTTCTTACTCAAGTTTCTCAGAAATACAGTTGATGCACTGCACTCTGGGAAACTGGGCGGAGACATGCAGATGAGACCACAATGCACGCTCACGCTATTAATCCGAAAACTACTATATATTTGCTCCTTTTAGGGATGTATATATATATATATATATATATATATATATATATATATATATATATAAAACAGTTCTACGAGAGATTTCAATGTAATCCATCTTTGATTTGCAAATTGATCTGCCAATAGAACATTCATCCTTAATGACCAATTGTGATAAAGAGTGGTTGGCTGGTTAAAGGACAGTTGTTATCAAGGCCAAAGTTAAATCTTGGGATTTTCGGTGGCTATATAAATATTGAAGGATGGGCCTGGTAAAATAGGTAGATGCCCAGTTCTATAAAGGGCTTCCACATGGACACCTATGATGATGCAGGACCTTCTACCCAATGTGTGATGACAATGATCACTTGGCATTGTATGAAACCAGTTGGGAATACTCTGCATCGTGTAGCGAGGAGCAAATAGTCAGCAATATGTAAAACCTGATGTGACTGCCCACCATGGACATTGTGTGTGAGGGACCAGCGTGTTATATGAAGCCACGAGGGGTATACAACTGCCAAAGAGCTTTCCCCAACAGTGCAACAAGCATCGGGAACCTTTAACTTGATTACAGCTGTGAATTCGTACTAGTGTGCATTTTCGTTTTTGTTTAATGCAACTTGCTACATCTGTTCTTGAGAAAACATTTTTCTGCTTATAAATAAAATTATAATTTTTAATAGTGATACATTGTTTATTTCCAGTTATGTTGCTAGCTGATCTTAGGCAAAAATAAATACATCTTTATATTTTGCAACTTGCTTTCTTGCCTGCAGCTGTCTGTTACTATCTCAGATGGTTGTGTTCTTGTAAACTAATGAAGATGTCTGCTTACAGCACTTGCAGATGTAACTGCCACATTCCCAATATGTAGTCAGACACTTCCTGAGTATTCACAATCTCCTCTCACCTCATGAAGTCGATCTAACGAAGCCTAAATAGAAGATTTCACAGCAGCAGAATTGAGTCCATTGGAAAACGTTGCATATTTCTTATAAGTGTAGAATTAAAAATATGATCAAGATTAAAATTATAGCTACACTTTTATATTAGTTCCGACTGACAAAACTAGACATTCAAATTGTTTCAATAAGTTTGCTCCATTTTCAGACGGTCGGCTGCAGTGGTGCTGGAACTTAAACAAATAATCAAGATCTGGCTTCACATTAAAGCTGTGTAATCTCGCCATTCATATGGCTGTTTCTCAATAATGATAATGAACATAAAACACTTTAATAAACAAATGATTAGCTAAGTAGTGTGCATGTTTGGATAACCGTGACTGCCGTGTAACATGCTACATGAACCGCAGCCAGGATTTATGGATAACACTGCAGGGCTGGTGGATTCATGGATAGATGGATGTACGGATAGATGACACATGGATGTATAGATGATGCATGGATGGATGAATGGTTGGATAGATGGTTCATGGATGGATAGATGATACATGGATGCATAGATGGATGGATAGATCTATAGATGGGTGGATAGATGATGCATGGATGGATGAATGGTTGGATAGATGGTTCATGGATGGATAGATGATACATAGATGGATGGATGGGTCTATAGATGGGTGGATAGATGATGCATAGATGAATGGATGAATAGATGATGCATGGATGGATGAATTGTTGGATAGATGGTTCATGGATGGATAGATGAAACATAGATGGATGGATGGGTCTATAGATGGGGGGATAGATGATGCATGGATGGATGAATGGTTGGATAGATGATACATGGATGCATAGATGGATGGATGGATCTATAGATGGGGGATAGATGATGCATGGATGGATGAATGGTTGGATAGATGGTTCATGGATGGATAGATGAAACATAGATGGATGGATGGGTCTATAGATGGGTGGATAGATGATGCATAGATGAATGGATGAATAGATGATGCATGGATGGATGAATGGTTGGATAGATGGTTCATGGATGGATAGATGATACATGGATGGATGGATCTATAGATGGGTGGATAGATGAATGGTTGGACAGATGATGCATGGATGGATCTATAGATGGGTGGATAGATGAATGGATGAATAGATGATGCATGGATGGATCAATAGTTGGATGGATGAATGCATTGATGGATGCCTAGATAGATATAGAGATATATATTTGCAATATAATATAGCCATATTATTAAATATACTTTCAAAATCATCAATGAGTTAAAGATCCATATTCCAACTTTCTACAACTTCCTATTGTGCAGGCAGTGCATGCTGACTAATTAAAGGCTCATGGGGGAAGATGGAGGTCATCTGGAGCATATAACATAAAAAATCCTTATGTGCATGTGTAACCTCCCTCAACATGCCCCTGTTGAGATTGGTTGCTTGTCCATATAAGATGAATAACACATGCATGAAACAAACCAGGGCCCCTCTTTTTTACAGATCCCCATGTAACAGTATACCCCTGTATACCCCTGACCCTCTGTGAATACAGGTGAAGTACATGTCCCTGTGGAATGTAGCTGGTCAGGATCACCTCTGTTCCATCTACTGCATAGGTGGTGTCTTGAAGACAATCGGACATTTCCATTTCCTGGGTAGCAATACCCAGTATTGCATTTATTTGTATGAAAGGACTCTCAATCCATCCCAAATGGAAGTTATACTTAAGGAGCACAAAACACTTGCTGTACATTGTACTAGCCATTTGTTACAAAATATAATAATCCATTTTTGCTGAATCCTTATGTAAACGTGTTGTTCCTGAATACTAAATTGATATCCTAATTAGGATTACAGTCATGCATTCAAAAATAGGGCCTTTTTTGCATAAAAATTAAGAATTCCAAAGATTAAGAAATTAATGTTTAACATCTCTGCAGACATTTGCATCAATACCAGCACCACCTTCTGACAAATTCTGGTTAGAAATCATTGCACCAGCTGAGTTATGGAGCTCTATGTAAATATTATTTACTTACTGCAAGCTGATTCTCAGAATTTGGATGTTCTGATAGGGCGGTACAATGGCCCATCCACAGTACTACAAGTACTTTTTTGGTTTCTAAGTTTGCTTGCTCATTTTTAGTAAAGCCTGGTTTTATTTCTCATTAGAGGAAATTGTAAAAAGTTTCTCATTCCAGTTGCTGACTTTTCAAAGCAAAAATTAACTAAAGGGCCACTTAATTCAGTTGGACCACATCACAGTAAAGCATTCAGAACTTTTGAAATACGTGCATTTTTCACTGAGAAATCAGACTAAATAAAATCTGTGTTTACATGTGTAACAGATTGCCCACTTGTTTTTGCATTACTGCAGCCAATCAGGTTTTAGGGGTGCCCCCCATTTAAAAACAATAGTAAGAATACTTATATTTATGTTTATCTCTTTTATGGCAGAAAATTCTGGTTTCTGTTCTCTTGCCTCTGGGAGTTCGAGCAATTCAGACCAATGTAGGGGGGTCAGTGCTCTGCTCTGGTGCTGCAACTCGTACAGTGATCAAAAGAAAAAAACTAACCCAGTTATGGGTTAACTGTGCAGTGTTATCTAAGTCCACGGAAACCTGCTATCAATCACTGTATTCCCCCATAGACAATCAATGCAGGATGTGCTGATTCGGCTATCTGTTATTACTCATGCAGCAGCCAGTAGGCAGAATAGATTTGTATGTAAACAGAGACTTAAAACTTTTGATTTTTTTAGCTGTTAGTGTAATAAAAAATATAGATCCTTTCAACATACCATCTTGTGCTCTTTCACACCATGAAGACACTTACAGTGAGGTAAATGGCCCTTTAAGCACTAATTTGGGAGATGCGACATGATGGAGTCTCTTTGCTTCTTGGAGCGTTAATATCCAAGTTACAAAACGTGTGGACGGGAGTTGAGATGTAAAGTAAAATTTGTCGCTTTCAGCCTTGTCTCCAACCGCCTCCAATTAAGAAATCAATTTCCTCCGAAGGAAACTCATTTGACGCCAGATGCCGGTGGGTTTCGGTTTCCATGGTGTCCTCAGAACTCGGCTCTTCCATCAGCACCAGACCATCTTGGGCTGTGAGTCATAAAGGACGGGAGGGTAAAGCTGGCGACCCGTAGATATAATACCCGACATCGCTACTGTCACTCAGATTGAAATCAATACAACCAGATCCAGGTCCAATCTGCGCCCACCCTGCAGAATCAGAAATTTAAAGGGATATGGAAGTTTCCTGGATATTACTACGTATATATATCTATTTACTTTTATGTACTTTATTAAGAATTGCTTATAAGCTGTTCTTACTGATTAAGCTCAAACATATAGTGCCTGTATGGGTCTGCCCTCTGCAGCTCATGAAGACACAGACTCTGTAGTAGTACTGACAGTGAGGTGTGTCATACAAACCAATCAGTGATGATCTTTCATCAACATGCTCCATGATAGGCTAGGACACTACACTGCAGAGTCTGTGTCTGCATACGCTGCAGAGGGCAGACCCATGCAGGGACTATTTATTTGAAAATAAAAAAAACAGAGCTTAGCACTGACTCTGCAGGGCTAGATGCTCAGTCTAGTGTCCTAGCCTATCAGGAACTACATCTTAGCGCTGTGTTGCAGAATATTGCTGAGAGTTGGTCAATGATTGGTTAGTATGAGACACAGAACAGCAAGTACAATATACAGTGCCTCGCAAAAGTATTCACCCCTGTGACTTTTTACCTATTTTATTACATTACAGCCTTAAGTCCAATGTTTTGTTAATCTGAATTTTATGTGATGGATCAGAACACAATAGTCTAAGTTGGTGAAGTGAAATGAGAAAAATATATACATAAAACTATTTTTTTGAAATAGAAAACAGAAAATTGGCATGTGCGTATGTATTCACCCCCTTTGTTATGAAGCCCATAAAATGCTCTGGTGCAACAAATTACCTTCAGAAGTCACATAATTAGTGAAATGATGTCCACCTGTGTGCAATCTAAGTGTCACATGATCTGTCATTACATATACACACCTTTTTTGAAAGGCCCCAGAGGCTGCAACACCTTAGCAAGAGGCACCACTAACCAAACACTGCCATGAAGACCAAGGAACTCTCCAAACAAGTAAGGGACAATGTTGTTGAGAAGTACAAGTCAGGGTTAGGTTATAAAAAAAATATCCAAATTTTGGTGATCCCCAGGAGCACCATCAAATCTATCATAACCAAATGGAAAGAACAAGGCACAACAGCAAACCTGCCAAGAGATGGCCGCCCACCAAAACTTGGACCGGGCAAGGAAGGCATTAATCAGAGAGGCAGCACAGAGACCTAAGGTAACCCTGGAGGAGCTGCAGAGATCCACAGCAGAGACTGGAGTATCTGTACATAGGACGACAATAACCCGTACGCTCCATAGAGTTGGGCTTTATGGCAGAGTGGCCAGAAGAAAGCCATTACTTTCAGCAAAAAACAAAATGGCACATTTTGAGTTTGCGAAAAGGCATGTGGGAGACTCCCAAAATGTATGGAGGAAGGTGCTCTGGTCTGATGAGACTAAAATGTAACTTTTCAGCCATCAAAGAAAACGCTATGTCTGGCGCAAACCCAACACATCACATCACCCAAAGAGCACCATCCCACAGTGAAACATGGCGGTGGCAGCATCATGCTGTGGGGATGTTTTTCAGCAGCCGGGACTGGGAAACTGGTCAGAGTTGAGGGAAAGATGGATGGTGCTAAATACAGGAATATTCCTGAGCAAAACCTGTACCACTCTGTGCGTGATTTGAGGCTAGGACGGAGGTTCACCTTCCAGCAGGACAATGACCCCAAACACACTGCTAAAGCAACACTTGGGGGGTTTAAGGGGAAACATGTAAATGTGTTGGAATGGCCGAGTCACAGCCCAGACCTCAATCCAATAGAAAATCTGTGGTCAGACTTAAAGATTGCTGTTCACAAGCACAAACCATCCAACTTGAAGGAGCTGGAGCAGTTTTGCAAGGAGGAATGGGAAAAAATCCCAGTGGTAAGATGTGGCAAGCTCATAGAGACTTGGCCAAAGCGACTTGGAGCTGTGATTGTCGCAAAAGGCGGCTCTACAAAGTATTGACTTTAGGGGGGTGAATAGTTATGCACATTGACTTTTTCTGTTATTTTGTTCACAATAAAAAAAAACATCTTCGAAGTTGTGGGCATGTTTGTAACTTAAATGATGCAAATCCTCAAACAATCCATGTTAATTCCAGGTTGTGAGGCAACAAAACACGAAAAATGCCAAGGGGGGTGAATACTTTTGCAAGGCACTGTAGTCTGTTTCTTCATATGAGCAGACCCATACAGGGACTATTTGTTTCATTTTAGGCAGTAACAACAGAGCTTATAAACAATTCTTAATAAAATAAAGTACATAAAAGTAAATAGATACACAGGGATGTTATTAACCTAGTAAAATTAATTTCCTACAGTACTGATTTATTGGATCTTCTTGCAGTCCAAGGGACTCTAAGCAGTTTTCTCCAACACCACAATTCTCCGGCGCTCAGACGTCTTTATGGTCCAGCTCTCACTTCCGTATGTTACTACTGGGAATACCATTGTACTAATCATTCAGACCTTTGTTGATAGTGTAACATATTTGCCTTTTAATAGCTTGTCCAGACTTGCCAGAGCTTTCTTCCCCAGAACCAAATGTATTTTCCTTTCATGGGTACAGTCACTATCTGAAGAGATCTTGGAGCCCAGGAAAATAAAATAATTAGACCTATCTATATGAACAAATTGTTCTGGACACCTTTTCATTCAGTCAGTTTATTATTTTATTATATTTACATATTTTCAGGAATAAACACAGAGACAATGTATTTATCCGGTACACAGCAGCATTTACACATGGTAATGCCAACTGGCAAAAGGATCTTGTTATGACGAGTAGTATCCTGGAAACTGCCTTAAATTAATTTAATTTAATTAAATTACTAATTATAGGGTTAGAGTTTCTAAGCAAGGTTTAGTGACAGCAGCAGTGTGCATGATAGTCTCATATTTACAATATCCTCTTTGGAAGAAGTAGACTTGACTAAGGACACAATGTTATAGAAGGTAAATATAAATAGTGTTTCAATTAGTAACTATTATATACAATTATTCTTCACTGGGACTGCCGTTGTGTCAACATTGTTCTTGCACCTGATAACATTTCAGTCCTATTGAATGCACTTCTACTAAGAATTGCCACATTTTAATAGAAGCAGCTGAATAATGAGTCATATAGAACTGACAGAAGATAAGAACCAATAGGTGCATCAAGTCTACCTTTTGTATCTACATAAAAAACTTGATTTAATAAATCCTTACAGCCTTATGTGTATCCTTGAATTTCTTAAGTACAGTTGTTCTGCTACTTCCACTGGACGTTCTTTGCATTCACAGCCTTTAGGGGTGGAGCTACCAGTGGTGCAGGTGGTGCAGTGCACCAGTGCCCTGTTCTGGGAAAGGGGGGTCCTATCCTGTTATGGTAGCACAGCACAAGACAGCAGCAGTGGCGGTGAGCATACTCTAGATGGCACTGCTGATACTCCGGTGCCATATCAGAGTCAAGGCTTAGGTAAATAGTGAGGGTTAGGGTGAGGGTTAGTTCAAGAGTTAGGCCAATATCATATCGGCAGTGCCATCTAGTGGCTGGAGGCCGCACTGCAGGGGAGGACCTGTCCCGACAACATAACAGGATAGATCCGGGAGGGGCACAGTATTGTGCATTTTTTTTACATTTTTTTTTTTTTATGTAGTGTAAGAATTCAACCCGCCACCACCCTCCCTGGGAACTCATGGGCCTCCTTGTCCGTATACCCCCCTGCCTGTTTAAAAAAGAGCATTTCTGCTGAAGCTCCAAGAGGTGGCAATGTAGAGCAGTTCAGTACTCTGGGGATGCGTATCAGGGAAGGGATGAGAGAGCAGAGCTGGATAATAGCAGGAGGATAGGTTCTGTGAGGCAGGAGCAACATTTTGTCTTTGCACCAGGGCCCTCCATTCTCACCCATTACCACTGAGAGCCTCCTCCCCCTTTTAGAAGATAATTAAGGATACAAATGGTATTTTCCATTAAGGCATAATTGTGCATAATATTTAATAATATAAAAGCTCTATTTGTGCTTTTCAAAGTTTTTTGCAATTATGCCGTGTGTTTCTTTGAAAGAGCTTATCATAAATATTGAACTATAGTGTTCATTTAAAGTACAATGACATAGGCCACATTTTTTATGGTATTTAGCATTTCCTTAAAGGTATACACTTGTTGGAATGTAAAGATTTTTAGTAGAAGGCAAAGCTGTGATTCCAGTATGTAAGATTATAAGGATTTCACTCATCGGTTACATTTCCAGCAGAGTTTAGTGAATCTTGGCCTACTGTTTCTCAATAGAAGGTACCAGTTCTAAATACATGTACACACAAAATGAGGATTTTCTGTTTTTTTTCTATGAATGGGTCATGGTATATTCCATTAAATGTATATAGAAGTTTCCTGCATTATGAATACATCTGGTAGAGGAGAATTAGTAGTGTATGAAAACATGTTTTACATGCAAAATCCCAAAATAAACATTAGTAAATTTACCCTAAAGTTTGCAAAATGTATTCCGTTTTGGGAAGGCACACCCCTGACAATCTGAGCTAAATTAGCATAACATTCATAGTTGTGGCCAATCAGAGGCAGGTACAACAATGTATCAGTTTCCCTCTCACTGGCTGAGGGAAAGCTGCAGCCTATTGGCTAGGACACACCTCTGCACAGCTCATTGGCTAGGACACTCTGCCTACATAGGTGCCTTGGGGGTGTAACTCACACAAGAAATTTCTAATGTACTTTGAATTACAAATATACAGAATTCCTCAATGAAATGTTCTGTTATGAGATGCAGCCAATCAGACAAGATCCCACAAACTACTATAAACCTTTAAAGAGTGTAATTGAGTGTGGTAGAAATATGTTCCACTTTTGCACATGCTCCCCACAGTGGAATGAGAAAAATAAATCTACTTCCTTTTTCTTCAGCTAAGACTGTCTTTTGCCTTTGGCTCCTCTTCTTGGGTTCCAATAAGATATGGGCCAAGCGACCACTTCAAAATTCATAACCCTCTTTATCTAATCTCTCACCAAGCATTAGATCCGATGGATGTGATGATCCAATGGGCTTCATTAGCATTAATGGAAGGTCTGAGTAGCCAATCACAAACAGTACAGCCAAGGATGTGAACATGGCTGCCATTCTAACTGCCTACTTGACTACTATACAGAATGTAGGTGACTCGACAGGTTATTTATTGGACTTTTCTTCATGGGACTGAAATCTTCTAATAAAGTCCCTTCTTTCCAGAGTAACCATTTATTAAATGGCTCTACAGTAGCTTAGTGTAGCCTACAAAGAAGGCTTAAACACATTAACAAATTTGATTTCCCGGCTAGCAGATACGTGATAAGTACATTTATATTCTACTTTGCAGTAAAAGCTACTTTACATAACTTTACACTGAATTATAGCTTTGGATAAGACCATCCAACAGCTCAACTATCTCTCCGTTATGAAGTCCAACTCTGTACACAGTCCAACTAAAGATAGGACATACAGTATCATGTTCCATCAACAGAAGAAGACACCTTGATCTTGATGTCCATCCCTCCGTGTCAAGTTATAACCTCCATCAATTCGTACTTATGCCCATCTGATTCTGACCTCCTCCTGGTAGGACAGATCTTGTTCATTAGCTGCTGAGGGTCAAGACATGCCATCGTTTCACCAGCTCCTTGGGCTTGTTGAGCATCTCATTCCAATGTTCCAGCTCCCTACCTCTAGTATACATGAACGGTCCAACCACAACTCGACCCACCAAGTGGGTTTCTGTGGAGAGAATGAGATAAACAATCAAAAAGGAGAAATATAAATCATTAAAGGTATCCAAAAATCATGCAATTTCTATTTAAAGTGACATGGAAGTCACCAAGACGGCTTTGCTCCATCAGATAGAGACTTGAAGATCATGTGGAAAAGCTGTTTACATTTTTAAAATTGATCAAGAGTTGACATAAATATTGGCATTTTTCCTTTGCTCTACCTCTTAGAGCTAAGGATTCTGGGTATTGACATGCAAATGAAGCTGAGAACGTGCAACCTTTTTTTGTCCTAGACTGACTACATTGGTTAACCATTTAGAACTATGGACCCTGCTCTCTAAGAACATAGCCATGGATTAGGGTACAGTACAAGCACCCACTTACAGATAGCTGTTTCGTCCTTTTATGGGGCTCATCAGTGTGAGGTTGGTTCTAGCAACAGTGAAGTGAAGCTGGAGAGAGTCCTTAAACCAGACACTAAATATAATATGGTGGGAAGAAAGGAAATGAATGGGACTCTGTCACCCCAAAATCGAAGGTTTTTTTTTTGTGGTTATTCTTAAAAATCATGAAAAACTGGTTGTATGTTGTGTCATTCATATTATTCTAAACTGAATCAATCCTAGGAATTCCATGTTGTTATTGCTGCTGTATTTATATGTAAATGAGCTTGCGCATATTAATTATTCATGTGCTAATTGTAATTACAGTTTTCTTGTCTGCGTCTGTAGTGGTCAAAATAAAGATCCACAGTGTTATCTGGCAGTTTGACCCCTCTCCCACACTTATCAAGCACTCTGAGCTGCGCATTAGTGTACTGAGCTGCACAATCAATTCTAAATATTTCAGAAATGATTTACTGTAGAGATAACTGCTAGTACAACGTATATCCAGTTTTAATGTTCTTTTAATAAAATCAACTTCCTGTTGGGGTGACAGAGTCCCTTTAAAAACTAAATTTTGGAGTACAGATTCATAATATATACAGCAGATTCAGGGGTGGATTATGCAAATGTAAGGTACAATAAATATCTTAGGTTGTGAATATTATAAGTGAAGCAATGGCTCTTATACTAAGAATATTCTCACATGTCTATAAATAGTACTTATGGTTTTTACTGATATATTATTATTTTACATAAAGAACCTTGTTATGTATTATTAATTATACTTATCACAGCGCTCCTGATGTGCACTGCCCTTCTCTGACCTCATTATAATAAGGACACGTTAGTACATTGAAGCTTTCAACCGCAAGGAGCAGCAAACCTTCTTATCATTTTGCTTGCCGGCACTTTGAATTTTAGTAGATCCAGCCTTTTATCATGTAAAGGGGGCAGGAGGAGGATAGAAAGGTTTCAGCCAGACAAATTGTTTTTATTTATTTTAATATCTTCTATGAAATATTTATTAGTATAAAGGTAAATGGTGTATCTCTTTAATAATTAAAGGGATACTGTAGTTCCCCCTTGCCCAACCCGTCTCAGCTTCCCTGGGCCTCCCTGATCCCCCCTGCATCCCTTCTGGCTGGAAATTGGTCTGTGCCTGTTTGAATTATAGCATTTCTACTAAAGATGGCTGTCATGAATCACCCAGGGGCCATATTGGATTTGGCGTGAACTATGCTGGGGCCATCTTGAGACTGGCAGCAGTGGCCTATATTGGGACTGGACTGTTATATACCAATCGCCACCATCTGTATATTGTGTTATGGGGGATAATATGTTAGTGTTATATTGTATATTGTATTGGGGAGTGATAGTTATGTTTTAATTAGTCAACCCTCCCCCATTGTATAAACTCTCAGTCAGGAGTTGGCCATATGGTCTTTAGAGTAAACACTTGAAGTAATAGTAAGGCCAGAACAAAGGGGTCTTTACAGACATTGAGGCACCATAACCCCAGGGGGTCTACAGGGATTCTCACTCAGATAATCAGGGCAAATTCCAGAGGACAGGTAGATGTTTCTCCCTTGAGAGCCACACACCAACTGAATTAGGTAGCCACACCTAGTGGGCAGACCTGGGAGGAGTCTCATGGTTCCCTGCCTGATTGGCCAGAGGCAGTTAGGGGCTGACTAAAGATAGCCCTCCTGGTGATTTTGTATGCCTGTTTAAAAGATGTTGTTTTCCCAATAAAGTTGTTCATAATGTTCATCAAGACTTTGTGTGCAGATGTATTATTTACCCAGGGACTTATGATTGCAGTAAGATTCGTCAGACTTACTGTTAATATTGCTCAGTCTAAACCAAGGGCTGAGACATGATGTTCCTGTAATCAAAAAGGCTCCAAGGTCCAGAGTAACCCAAATCAAGTCAGCAGACCCCAGCCAGAGAGTGGGTCGTGATAATGGCAGTGTGGCACAATTCAGCATGCTGGGGATGTGTATCAGGGGTGAGATGAGAGAGCAAAGTACAGGTGCATGGGTTCTGTGAAGGAGGCGCAAAAAATATAGAGATTGGTGCTGTGTGTGGTGGTTGCTGAGAGAGTATCGGTGCTGATAAGGCTTGTATATTATGGGCCCTATTCTATTGCCCTATGTGTAAATGTATACACACGTAAAACTGCTCTTAGTATTGTCACATATTCTATTGGCTACTCGCAATCCGATTACGAGTTCCCCGCCCACAATCACTACGGGCCAACCAAAGATGCAAAACCGGCCTTAGAACTCCATTGGTTTTAGCAAAGCTCGGATATTATGAGCTCTAAATAAATAAAGTTACACAAAATCTATATTGTATTAGACCCGTAGCTCTAGCTCCCTAACAAAGTCTGACCCGAACCTGGAAAAAGTATCAAGTCTGTCAAAAATATTATGAGTACTAAATAGGACCCGCAAGGGCTTTTTCAAACATCCATTAGAGCTGTAGCAGCAAGAAAACACACAATACTGTACAATAAAAGCAGGGAAATACATGGAAATACATATGAATTAATTGCACAACAGTCTCAAACCCACAAATATGCAATAAAAAAAATGTTTTAAATGTTATTTCTGAGTAATCTTGATACCAGGACTCAAAGGGTTAATACATATCATTAAACCCACATGGACTAGAACAGATGCTCTAATGCATTTTATAGATTGCTAGATCGCGAGCATGATCAGCAAATATTACTTATTGGCATTAATTCTTAGCCTCCGATTGCAGATTACGTGTAACTTCCATGTTTTGCTGACGTCATGATGCCGGTCTCATTTACTACTGGCCGTGTCTAAGAAGTAAATTACGGGCTTGCTTATCAGATCATATGATCAAGCCCCCCGAAATCAGATGTAAAAGCCTGGATTTACTTGTTTAGGAGGTAAATTGTGAGCTGGAGTCAATAGAATACATCTAAACATTTATCAAATAAAAACACCCACAGCCAGAATTAGGAGCTAGAGAGATTTGCGAGCAGCTAATAGAATAGGGCCCTATATAAGGATGGATGCTGAGGGATGGGTGCTGTGTGGGAGCTCCATCACTGCCCAGATGTGCTGTCATTAAAGGGGTCGATATCTCCTTTCCTGACATTACTTGTCTGCCTCCTTCCCTGCAGTGGCTATTGTATGCAAACCTCCACTGATCAGAAAAAAATTAGGATAGCATCCTGGGCAGATCCTGTTTCACCCAATGGGCTCATGCACAACAGCTGGAAGCTATAATGCTAATTTCAAATGTCAGTTTAAAAGCTACATTACATTTTATGTTCTTCAAATATTTACTGTTTTGCTAATCAGTAACTAAATAAACAAATTAAACCTATTTCAGGTGAATATCAGGTGGGTATATAACAGGATGTGTTTGCTGGAGATGTTCCATGTGGAAAGAGTGACTGGACTCGTGTTGTTTACTTTAATGAAATAAGGGAAAAGTGAAGGTCGGAGACACAGCTGACATAGGGCGAGAAATTCTCACCCGGATTAGTCATTTTCACCTAGTTGTAAATAGTAGATATTAAAGGGACCACGCAAAATATTCCATATTTGTTATAATTGAATGTTATTTAATGTTTTGAGTACTGCGAGCTCTATGCACCAATTGGGAATGCTTTCTGATAATACTATTGTAAGATTGAAATGCTACTAAGTTACCAGACTTGATATAAACGCAGGTTTTGGTGCTATGAGGGTCACCAACAGTCCAGGATTTCAGTCTCTCTCTGTATGAGCCCAGGTGGAAGAACCAGAGTAACTCAGAACATAGTATTCCGTAGATCAATAGATATTCAAATCCTGGACTGTTGGCGGCCGTCTTAAGACCGAGTTGCCCATCACTGCTCTGTACAGTACAATGTTGTTACAAGACACGAACATATTACAAACATTGAGCCTCATTCAATTCGGAGGCCGCAAGTTATGGAGCATAGGCCGTATGTCGGCGGGGTTCCTGCGGGCCCGCAGGGCGCACGAGTTAAGGTGCTATTCAATTCGGCATGGCCGCAAGTTAGGGGCCCGATAGCGAATTTTGGAAACCAAGCCATCGTATGTAACATTTGCAAGCTTGGACATGATCATCATGATTACTTCAATGAAAAATGGAGGATGGATTTCAAAGTCCTACTGGCTTCAATTACGAGTTACGATATGATGCAATATTGATAAAGCCGTAATGATATTCTATTACATGCGTGTTGATTGCCGGGATCAATATAACACGGAAATTAAACATGAAATAAAGTATTTTTCTTTACCGATTTGCGGGCTTGAGAATGTTGTGCTATTAATTCTAAGATCTAACATCACTTTCCGTTTAAATGAAACAGCAGTAGAGTGTGTATATGTGCATTTAAAGTGCTCCGGACATGTCTCTAAGCCCTTTGCGAGTCCTACGTGGAACCAGTAACTTGTTGAGTGACTTTTGCCATTTGCGGGCTTGGCGGGGTGGTTTGCGAGGGGGAATAGGAGCAATTGAATAGCGACTTGCGATTTTAGCGTTTGGAACTCTTCTGGCCGTGAAAGATCAAAGGCTTGGAGGGGCATTATCTTGCGATGGTAACCATCGCAATGAATCAGAGGCTGGAGCCCGTTACCGGACCGGAGCCCGCGAAAAGACGCCAATTGAATAGCAAAATAAGTTAGGGGCTCAATTTTCGAAGCCCATATCTCAGGAGGGCTCAATTGAATGAGGCTCATTGTATGTTATAAAATGCCTTCATGTAATGATACTCCAGTATTGATAAGTCACTGATTTCATGCTCATTAATGATAACTTTAAAAAAATAGATTTTTGGGATGACAGAGTCCATTTAAATGCTTCACAAACAAGTGAAGCTTTTTCAAAACCTATAATGGTTTATCTCCAGACTGACCACATAAAATAATGGCAGCACAAACAGTCATTGGGCTTTTAGCTGATTAGGGATTAATGTCAGACATTATACAAAAAGTATATATATATATATATATATATATATATATATATATATATATATATATATATATATACATACATACCGTACACCCCATTTTTCGTGTTTTGTTGCCTCACAACCTGGAATTCACATGGATTGTTTGAGGATTTGCATCATTTAATTTACAGAACATGCCACAACTTTGAAGATGTTTTTTTTTTATTGTGAAGCAAACAACAAATAGGACAAAATAACAGAAAAAGTCAATGTGCATAACTATTCACCCCCCTAAAGCCAATACTTTGTAGAGCCACCTTTTGTGGCAATCACAGCTCCAAGTCGCTTTGGATAAGTCTCTATGAGTTTGCCACATCTTACCACTGGGATTTTTGCCCATTCCTCCTTGCAAAACTGCTCCAGCTCCTTCAAGTTGGATGGTTTGCGCTTGTGAACAGCAATCTTAAAGTCTGACCACAGATTTTCTATTGGATTGAGGTCTGGACTTTCACAAGGCCATTCCAACACATTTACATGTTTCCCCTTAAACCACTCAAGCTTTGCTTTAGCAGTGTGTTCAGGGTCCTTGTCCTGCGGGAAGGTGAACCTCCGTCCTAGCCTCAAATCACGCACAGAGTGGTACAGGTTTTGCTCAAGAATATCCCTGTATTTAACACCATCCATCTTTCCCTCAACTCTGACCAGTTTCCCAGTCCCGGCTGCTGAAAAACATCCCCACAGCATGATGCTGCCACCACCATGTTTCACTGTGGGGATGGTGCTCTTTGGGTGGTGTGATGTGTTGGGTTTGCACCAGACATAGCGTTTTCTTTGATTGCAGAAAAGTTCAATCTTAGGTGCTCTTAGACCAGAGCACCTTCCTCCATACATTTTGGGAGTCTCCCACATGCCTTTTCACAAACTCAAAACGTGCCATTTTGTTTTTTGCTGAAAGTAATGGCTTTCTTCTGGCCACTCTGCCATAAAGCCCAACTCTATGGAGCGTACGGCTTATTGTCGTCCTATGTACAGATACTCCAGTCTCTGCTGTGGATCTCTGCAGCTCCTCCAGGGTTACCTTAGGTCTCTGTGCTGCCTCTCTGATTAATGCCCTCCTTGCCCGGTCCGTGAGTTTTGGTGGCGGCCGTCTCTTAGCAGGTTTGCTGTTGTGCCATGTTCTTTCCATTTGGTTATGATAGATTTGATGGTGCTCCCGGGGATCATCAAAGATTTGGATATTTTTTATTACCTAACCCTGACTTGTACTTCTCAACAACATTATCCCTTACTTGTTTGGAGAGTTCCTTGGTCTTCATGGTAGTGTTTGGTTAGTGGTGCCTCTTGCTTAGGTGTGGCAGCCTCTGGGGCCTTTCAAAAAAGGTGTGTACATGTAATGACAGATCATGTGACACTTAGATTGCACACAGGTGGACATCATTTCACTAATTATGTGACTTCTGAAGGTAATTGGTTCCACCAGAGCTTTTTATGGGCTTCATAACAAAGGGGGTGAATACATACGCACATGCCAACTTTCTGTTATCTATTTCTAAATAGTTTTATGTATATATTTTTCTCATTTCACTTCACCAACTTAGACTATTGTGTTCTGATCCATCACATAAAATTCAGATTAACAAAACAATGAACTAAAGACTGTAATGTAATATACATATATATAATATAGATATACACATATATGTACAGACACACACATGTGTATAAATATATATATATATATATATATATATATATATATATATATATATATATATATATATATATTCACTGCACAGTCTGATATGTATCTCCATATTTCTCTATGTCATGTAATTAAATAGCACATTTGTGTTCACATTTAAAAATCTAAAATAAATGTAAAAGAAAATAAATTCTGCTTAGAATTCTGAGAAATATAGTATTTACATTGCACTGTAGGAAAGTGGGCGAGGACATGCAAATGAGGCCACATGTAATGATACTCCAGTAACTTACTGTCTCCCTCTGTGTTCTGCAGCACTGACAGACTCAGACTCGCCGTGTCCAGCTCTATTTGCTCCAACTTGAAGCTGAAAGTATCGTTGTAAACTGGGTTTGGGGTCCCCAGGACCACCGCTGTCTTCTTACACTTTATAAACCTGTTGTGATTCATGAGAGACACCTTGACGAAAGCCGAGCCTGCAAATAGAACAATTTAGATGAATACAGCACAATATTGTTCAGCTTTTAGGGAGTTCAGGCTTCACATATAAATATAAATATAATAATGTATTTAATGTATTAAATGGGGCCTTGCAGATATTAATAAATCAAATAAGTTGATTTAAAGCCTAATGTTTTAATAAATACACACCATAGGTATACTAACTGTATATAATTCACCCCAATTCACCCTAAACACTCTGCAACCACTGTTGGAAGAATGCAAGCTGGTGGCGGCAGTGTTATGGTCCTGGGAATGTTTTCCTTGCATTGTCTGGGCCCACTCATACCTCTGGAAGGTGCTCTCAACCGTTTGGGTTATCTAGGTTATCTATCCATACTTGCGGATCAAGTACACCCATACATGTGACTGTCTTGCCTGGAGCTGGTGGGATCTTCCAGCAGGACAACGCAACCTGTCATATGGCCAGAATTGTCCAGGAGTGGTTGGAGGAGCATGACGAAGACTTTCAAGCACTTCCCTGGCCTCCAAATCCCCCCAGACTTGAATCAAACATCTGTGGGACCACCGTGATCGCCATGTTTGCCATGTGGATCCTTCACCATGCACTCTTCAGCAGCAGTCTGCATGGCTCCAGATACCCTTGCCAACCTTCAAGAATCTTATTGACTCAATACCATGCCATCTAGGCGCTGTCCGTGCGGCACATGACCTTTATTCGGGATATTAGCTGGTGGGATATTGACTGGACCATGTATATATATATATATATATATATATATATATATATATATATATATATATATATATATGTATATATATTGTACACCAAATGTTTTCTCTGGCAGTAAAGATTAGAGAATTGTGATTTTACAGAGTGGGTGGTGTGCGCACAATATTTTCAATTTAATGTTGCCAGTACAAAAATACCCATAGGCAACCTGGGCTTTTATCCAATAAATGTCAGGAGCACCTGGCAACAGCTGAAGGAGAGGTGTGTAAAAGATAATCATAAACATGTATTTAAAGGAGCACTGTATATCAGGGAATACAACATAAGTTTGTGAAGTATGTGATAAACTAACAAGTGTAAGGCATTTTTTTGACAAGGCAGACAAGATGGAAATGTTCTTTATGCAAACAGCATTTTAAAAATGTCTTGATAGCTTGGAGGCTGATGGCTGTTCTTATCCCCTGAAGAGGGGAAGAAGAATGGTGCTGGATTTATTAAATCATTGGATCTTTAAATAATTTGACACCTCCCCACTGCCCCTGCTCGTGCTCAGAAGCAGGCAGGCAGCTTATAATTGCAAGCCCTGTCCTGCAGAAACACAAATGTCCCTCTTCATCAGGATGCCTCCATGGTCCAGTAGAGAATCAACATGTATGCTTCTATCTAAGTAAACGCCATATTCATTTTTCTTGCCTAATTATACGGTGTTATCATACAGTGGTCACCTGTAGGACTGAAGTTACCCTGATTAAGGAGTAGAAAAACAACCCCACAAAAAAACTAATGTGGTGACCCTGACACATTCCTGCTTCTTGTTTTTTTTTTCTTTTTTCTTGTTGTTTTTCTACTCCTTATTACGTGGGGATATTTAAGGCCCTTATTTAAATCTAAGAACTTGTACAGACACCTGCACACGTGACCAAACAGAACTCACTCTTTTTATACATGGCTCCTTTTAAGCACATGCTCACTGTATTGCACAGCTTTGAGCAAAGCACATAATTGGATTATGCATATGGCAGGAACCCACTCACAGACAGTACTGTTTCAAGGTCAATGCCTCTCATCAGTGTGGGGTTGGTTCTGGTTTGTGCAGTACATTTTGTGGGATGGAGTTTTCCAAAATAATAATTTAGTTTATGGTGAGCAAGAGTAAGCAAAGCTCCCCACCGTACAGAGCACCAAAAAGATATAGTACATTTGTAAGTCTAAAAATAAGTTAAAACTAAAATTTCTCGCTCAAGTTTCCCAAAAATACAGTATTATTCTGCACTCTAGGAGACTGGGTGAGGACATGCAGATGAGTATACAGTGTATTTTACTCTTAAATCCAAAACACCCTTTTATATATGGCTACTTTGAAGCATATGCACTGTGTATAAAATAAAAATATATATTAGTTTTTGTTTCTAAATTCACTGATATATATCATGCATGCAATTCCCTTGCACCCAGGGTAACAGATTCCTATAACCTCTCCTTCTTCACCTTGCATAAGACCGGCACAGCACGTCTGTCCTGAAATTACAGCAAATTACAGCAAGGAATTCCTAATTATATCACTTCTTCCTCCCTCCTGCTGACCATGCTTCTCTTTTCCGTGTCTAATCAAATCATGAGAAACCAGACATTACAAAACCAGGATGACTGAAGGTGAAAGGATTCCTAGCGTCAGCAGCCAAGGTACAAAAAGCATATTAACTCATTTTAATTTTGTCTTTTATTACTTGCTGGTGGCTCAAGACAAATTATTGATACTATGTAGAGTTGCAAGGACATGGTAGTTACGAATTGTCGGTCATGCCATGTTAAACGTTGCGAGGCTCGCAACCTTTTGAAAAAAAGGCTTTAACAGCCGCCATTTTTTTCAAGCCTGTAACTCGGAAGCTGTCGGGAGACCGCCAAAAGTCACCAATTAATTAAAAAATCAACGTACGACCTCACACACAGAACTGGGAGGCAGCAAGCCTGTGAGTGAGGTTGCAAGCTAATTTGAGGCCTAATTGCCATTTTTAGAAGATCGAAAATCAGCTAAGCGAGGAAAAAAATTCTGCCCGTAAACCTGTAAATGATTTTAAAAAGGCTCAAAACTAGGCTGAAGGCTGAAAGTGTTAGCCACTCATTAAGGCTCGCAAGACTTTGAGATAAGAAACTACAGCGCTCATCATGCGGCATGCAAGTCTTGAGCAGGGAGAGAGAGGAGAAACACACAGAGGGGGAGAGGGTGAAAGAGACACAGGGGAGGGAGAAGGGGGAAAAGAGACTCGGGGAGGGAAATAAGGGGAAAAAACACAGGGCAGGGAGAATGGGGGAGGGAGAGTGGGGGAAACAGACACATGGAAGGGAGAGGGGGAAACAGACATAGGGGTCAGAGTTTGGGGAGAGGCTCACAATGAGTGCCGAAGGCCCGAAAGTTGTGGGTTGGACGACGCATGAAATGAGCAGCAAAGCGGAGGAGAGGCTGTCAATGAGCGCAAAAGGTGCTCATTGTGGAGCTTGCGATGAGCGCAGAAGGTGCTCATCACAGGGCTCTCGATGAGCGCCGAAGGTGCTCATTGCACGGCATGAAAGTGGCGGGTTGAACGAGGCCTGCAATGATCCGCGAAGCCGTAGCCCTTTGGTGCTCAGCACGAGGCGTGCAAGACTTTTAAAATGGCACTCATTGGCAGCCTAAGGCGCTCATTGCCAGGCACACAAGACTTTGAAAAAGTCTGGCAATGAACACCAAAGGCGCTCAATGCCAGGCCCTCGATGCCGCAAGGCACGCAACACTGTAAAAAAATATATGACTTTAACGGCCAAAGGCGCTCTTTGCTGGGCTCGTGGTGAGCGCCGAAGGTACTCAGCGCGAGGCCCGAAAGTTGCGGGTTGGACGACGCATGAAATGAGCGGTAAAGCTGGGGAGAGGCTTGCAATGAATCGCTACCTTGTCATGGTAAAGAGGCATGTGTACTCTAATGCTGTGAGCTATACCATGTGGGGTCACCCAAGATCGGCAGGTCATAGCAGAGAAGTCAGACAAATCGTGGTCCACTGGCAAAGGACCTAGCACCCACTCCAGTAACTTTGCCAAGATAAGGACAAGCATAACCAGATGATGGCTTGGCTTAAGTTTTAAACCAATCACTACTGTGTATATCCACTTCTGGATCGTTACCTTGTTTTGGTGAAGGGGCTTGTGTACTTCAATGAAGCTGTCAGCTATACCATGTCATCCAAGATAGGCAAGTCATAGCAGAGAGGTCTGACAAATCACAGTCCACTGGAGAGGAACTGTCAACCCACGCCAGTAACTTTGCTAAGATAAATTTAAGGATAAGCATAACCAGATATGGCACTGGAATATGATATGGCACAGAAAGATAAGCCTCTCAGGTCAGAAGGTGCCTACCACATTACTGAGGAAGAGCAGAGGGCAAGTACAGGTAACACCAGATCTAATGAAGTGGTTGGGTCAAAGCGGAGAGGACACTGAGCTGTGGATGTGCCTGGAGGGGGAAGGAAAGTCTGGAGCTGCAAAGACCAATTCAGAATAGGAACCTGGATTGTTAGAGCTAGGAACCAAGGCAAACTAGATGTGGTCAAGCATGAGATGACAAGGTTAAACATTGACAACCTGGGAATTGGTGAACTTAAATGGACTGGAATGGGACATTTCACATCAGACTGCCACCAGATCTTCTACTGTGGTCAAGAATCCCGCAGAAGAAATGGAGTAGCCACCATAGTCAATCAAAAAGTGGCCAAAGCCATGCTCGGTTACTACCCGATAAATGACAGATTGATTTAAATTCAAATTCAAGGCAAGCCATTTAATATCACAGTGATCCAAGTCTAAGCACCAACCACGGATGCTGAAGAGGCTGACGTTGTCCAGTTCTATGGAGACATTCAACACATCATAGATATAACACCAAGAAAAGATGTTACAATCATCATAGGAGATTGAAATGCTAAAGTAGGGAACCAAAGAACACCTGGAATAACTGGCAAATGTGGCCTTGGAATACAAAATGAAGCAGGTCAGAGATTAGAAGAATTCTGTCGAGATAATTCTCTGGTCGTAGCAAACACTGTCTTCCAACAGCCTCCGAGACGATTTAAGGAACTAGGCATTGAAGATAGAATGCCTGAAGAACTAGACATGGAAGATAGAATCTCTAAAGGACTAGACATGGGAGATAGCATGCCTAAAGGAATAGACATGGAAGATAGAATGCCTGAAGAACTAGACATGGAAGATAGAATCCCTAAAGGACTAGACATGGGAGATAGCATGCCTAAAGGACTAGACATCAAAATAGAATGCCTAAAGGACTAGACATGGGAGATAGAATGCCTAAAGAACTAGACATGGGAGATAGAATGCCTGAAGAACTAGACATGGGAGATAGAATCTCTAAAGGACTAGACATGGGAGATAGCATGCCTAAAGGAATAGACATGGAAGATAGAATGCCTGAAGAACTAGACATGGAAGATAGAATCCCTAAAGGACTAGACATGGGAGATAGCATGCCTAAAGGACTAGACATCAAAATAGAATGCCTAAAGGACTAGACATGGGAGATAGAATGCCTAAAGAACTAGACATGGGAGATAGAATGCCTGAAGAACTAGACATGGGAGATAGAATGCCTAAAGGACTAGACATCGAAGATAGAATCCCTAAGGGACTAGACATTGGAGATAGAATGCCTGAAGAACTAGACATGGGAGATAGAATGCTTAAAGGACTAGACATGGGAGATAGAATGCCTGAAGAGCTAGACATGGAAGATATAATCCCAAAAGGACTAGACATGGGAGATAGTATGCCTAAAGAACTAGACATGGGAGATAGAATGCCTAAAGAACTAGACATGGGAGATAGAATGCCTAAAAAACTAGACATGGGAGATAGAATGCCTGAAGAACTAGACATGGGAGATAGAATGCCTGAAGAGCTAGACATGGAAGATAGAATGCCTTAAGAACTTTGGACCAAAGTTTGCAACATTATCCAGGAAACAGGAACAAAGAATATCCCCAAATAAAGAAAACTAAGGAGGCAGGTCAGCTGTCTGATGAGGCTTTGAAAGTAGCAAAAGGTAATAGAGACAGGAAAAGATTTGTCCACCTGAATGCAGAATTATCCTTTTGACTGTAAAACCAGCTAGGCAAACATACCACCTCTCCCGTCATTTAGCCAATATTAATATAAAGTGTTTCTTATAGGCCAGGTTTAGTCACTTTCACTACTACTAACACTGTACATGTATCTGACTGTAAGCCGATGAATATTTTGTGTTTCTGCGTTTCGTATAACAAGCGACCTATTTTACATTATATCACAACCTGGCAGAGAAATCATATTTCAGACATTTGTATCCATGATTAAAAAGCATCTGCTGTTATGATTAAACAGCATCTGTTCTTCATCTTCTAGCTCAGTCTGGATTATTGAAACATGTTTGGACTGTTATAAAACAATAATATTACATTGTTGCTTATTAAGAACAACATATTTATAAAATGATTTTCCTGTTGTACATTTTAACAATAATAATAATTCATCTTATTATAGAAGTGATACCTGGGGAGATATACTGAGCTATCACAGTGTCTCAAGAGGGATGTGAAGGGCTGCAATGGAAACCATTGGAAGTAGAGCATGAAAAGCAGGCCCTGCAATGATTAGTAAATCTGCCGCACTATATGGAATACATGGCTCTGAGCCAGAACAAAACTATGGAACCAGAGAACCACAACCCCTAGGTTTGCTAATGCTACACATAGGTGTATATATATATATATATATATATATATATATATATATATAACTTTGAGGCGAGCAGTTGAGGCATGCAACTGTGCGGCCCATGGGACTTAGGCTGCAATGAGTGCTGCCGGCATTGGGGAGCTACAGCTCATTGAGGGAACCATGAATGCCAACATGTATTGTGACATACTGAAGTAGAGCATGATCCCCTCCCTCCAGAGACTGTGCCGCAGGGCAGTATTCCAACATGATAAAAACCCCAAATACAATTCCAAGACAACCACTACCTTGCTAAAGAAGCTGAAGGTAAAGGTGATGGACTGGCCAAGCATGTCACCAGCCCTAAACCCTATTGAGCATCTGTGTGGCATCCTCAATCGGAAGTTGGGGGTGCGAGGTCTCTAACATCCACCAGCTCCGTGATGTCATCATGGAGGAGTGGAAGAGGACTCCAATGACAACCTGTGAAGATCTGGTGAACTCCATGCCCATGAGGGTTAAGGCAGTGCTGGAAAATAATGGTGGCCACACAAAATATTTTCAGTTTGGGCCCAATTTGGACATTTCCACTTAGGGTTGTACTCACTTTTGTGGCCAATGGTTTAGACATTAATGGCTGTGTGTTGAGTTATTTTGAGGGGACAGCACATTTACACTGTTATACAGGCCGTACACTTACTACTTCACATTGTAGCAGAGGGTCATTTATTCAGTGTTGTCACATAAAAAGATATAATAAAATATTTACAAAAATGTGAGGGATGTACTCACTTTTGTGAGATACTGTATATATCTGTGTGTGTGCAATTGTTTACTGGCTCCAACAAATTCCTTTTTGGCTCTTATAAGTTCCCCACAAATGTCACACTTGGGTGACAACCTGCTACATACACAACTAGAATTATCTATATATTGTAACAGAGTCAAGCAAGGAGTGCCCCTAAAGGTCAGTTTGACTAAAGGTCCTGGAAGATTTCTTAGCAGAGAAAGAGTTAACTCAGGGCACTGATCAGAGCCTAATTGAAGCCCAGGTATGTACTCCCTTTAGACAACATCAGAGAGATGGATGGAGTCCTCACTTAGGCTCTGGTCTAAGCAGTGTGTGGAGTCTGCTGAAAAAGGCCCAGTTGGTGTGATGCTGTTAGCAGATAGAGCAAGCTAGAGAGAAAGGCTTGCTTACTGCTCCTGGGTGGCTCTCCAATCAGGCTTGGCTGGCCTAGCACAATTTGAGTTTGTAAAATTCACAGGGCAGACTGAGAAGAAATCTGCTAGCAGGATTGATGCAGCTTGCAAAGACACAAAGACTGAGGCTACATCAGTGAAGCTGATAAGCAAACCCGCTCTGAGAGACTTGAAGTCAGGACTTAAGGATTCCAGGCCAGCGACTTTTGTTAAAGTACAGAACTGTTTGTTTCTGCTACTTCCCAGAATAGCTGGATGAAAGCCCCTGTTAGTGAAGGAACTAACATCTACTACAGTTAAGGTACAGAGCTCTGTCAGAGCTAGGTTTTTTGTTTACCTTTTTGTATTATGATTTGTATCCTGACTTTATTTAGTAAAACGCATTGAAATCCTCCTGTTATTTAAATGAAAAGGACAGAAACACTACTAATGAACAGTCTTGTACGGCCATCTTTGTCACAATATATATATATATATATATATATATATATATATATATATATATACAGCTTGAAACAGCTGTACATGGATTGGATACTCAGCCTGTGTTTATTCCAACCTTGGCTTTGCATTAAAGCTGTGTAATACAGCATGCATAAGCCTAAAGGAAGCCATGATTGATAATGGCTACGGAATGAAGAGCGAGGCATTTGTGGCCATATTTGTGTGTCCCAGCTCAGCTTCCCAGAATGCAGTGTAATAACTGTTTTTCTCGGAACTCTGAGCTGGAAGCAGGTTTTTTAACTTGCTTTAGACATTCAAATGTGAACACATATGTACTTTTTCTTTACTATATATATATATATATATAATATATATATATATATATATATATATATATATACTCATGGTCCAGCTCTCAAGAAGTTAAAAAGTTAAGAAACAAACACGAGATTCATTATTTTATACATAAACAGTCTTCAAACATTTTGAACTTCCCTAAAAAAAAAAATTATGATCATGGCTAACTAATATGGTTAGTTTATTACATATTTCACAAACAAGTGCACTTTCTTGTACTACAAGGGCCCTTAATAAATCTGAATATTGGCAGACAACGAATACAAACTAAGCCTATTTGCTGATGGCATCATGCTTACCATCACAGAACCATTACCAAGCCTCCCCAATGTGTTTAATATTCTAGAACAATTTAGCAGCATTTCAGGTTTCAAAGTAAACTCCAGTAAAAGCGAAGCACTAAATGTCTCTTTGCCAAAATACTTAGAAAAACTATTATTAACAAATGTTTCTTTCAAATGGGTTCAACAATATATCAAATACCTAGGCGTCAATATTCCAAAGCAATCTCATTTGTCAAACAAAGCAAATTACCCCATGATTATAGAAAAAAATACATAAAGATATCCACACTTGGTCATCATACAAAATGTCATGGCTGGGAAAGATCCATGCTATAAAAATGAACACACTTCCCAAGCTTTTATACCTCTTTCAGTGATTAACACAAAAGACATACAAATTCTCCAGAGGGCAATCTCCCGCTTTGTCTAGGACCACAAATAGCCAAGAATAAATAAAACCACCACGATGGCCCCTAAAAGTAGAGGGGGTCTAGCCCTACCAGACTTTGTAGAATCATTGAAAACTTCCAGACTGGCGCAACTGTCCAAGTGGTCTATTAAAGAACACCCACCTATGTGGGTGATAATTGAAAACTGCATCCTTAAGGAACAGAATCTCATAACTTGCCAGCTGCTTTGGCTAAGTCTGCACCATAAAATAAACTGTTCCCTCCTTCCTAGCAGTGTGGCTCATTCCCTAAGCCTATGGACTCAAATGAATAAGAGGACGTCTCTAGTAGGATCATGGCTCACTCCTTTATGGTTACCTCAAAGAGACACTTCAATTAACAGAATTTCCCAACTAGCATTGTGGATAGATAAAAAATTTACTATCACCGCTGACATATTAAGTGTAGATCAGCATTGGTCCCCCTCGACTTTTATCATCTACAATTACCTGTTAGACCAGGCCACACCACCAAAGCTTCACCACCAGTCCTCATGGGAAACAGAACTTAACATCGCCTTGCAATGGAGTAAAATCTATAAAAATGCAACAAATTCCCCCCTTAACATAATCTTGAGCGGTAATTCCTACAAAACCATCATGAGGTGGTACCTGACCCATACAAGACTTAAGCTCTCATATCTTCTCTAGATGGCAACTGTTTTAGAGGTTGTAATTCCACCCGTACACTAAGGCACATACTATGGGACTGCACTAAAATAGCCCACATCTGGTCAGAAACCTGACACCTTAGAGAAGCTATGGAGACGCAGAATACCTCAAGAACCAGAGGAAGCTTTATTAGGTCTCCTGATCACCAGCCTTTCTAAAGAGGCTCAACTTCTTCCAAACCAAATCTTTTTAGCAATCAGGAACACTATTGCTAAAACTTGGAAGACGTCCATTCCTGTGTTTTGGGGAAGTACTAAAAAAACTTACATACATACATTCAATGAGCTTGATCTCCGCCAAACTAGATGACAACTATAAAAAGTGGGGCTTCCTGTTGGGACGTCTTGGAACTACAAATTGGATGGTAGCATAAAAAAAATCAATACATACACATACCTCAGGGGCGATATTATACTAAGCTGTCCCCCGCCCTCTTTTCTTTTCTTTCTATATTCTATATTTTTGTTATTTTCTTTTAATTAGTACTGGTATAATATGACATATTACCGTATTGGTCCGAATATAAGCTGCACCCGAATATAAGCCGCACCCGCATATAAGCCGCACCCGTAAAGTTCAAGGGGAAAAAACAGAAAAAAGATAGTACTCAAATATAAGCCGCACCCGTAAAATTGGAGAGAAAAAGACTCTCCAAGTGATCAGCCATTGCAAGAAACAGGCTTTCTAATTAGCACTGTAGCTTTTTGCAGGTTACAGGCTTTACAGGATGTTAGAATCACTAAAACCATAAATCGCTATTCAATACTGCAGTCTAAAGCACGAAAATCGGCAACCTTAACTCGCAATCGCGCAAATCGGCAGTAATTTTGCGTTCGCGATTATAAGCCGCACACGTAACAAGCAAAGTTCGCAAATCGCAGTGATTTTTTTTACGGTCGCGAATATAAGCCGCACCCGTAACTCGCAAGCTCCAAAATCGGAAAAAAGGACCAATACGGTAAATTGTAATTTATGCAACAAAACTAAAAAAAATTGGAAAAGTAGACACAAGCCTTTTGGGATGTTATTTGAATGCAATATGTGTTGTTCTTGGACTGTATATCTAACTCTGTTATAACTTTTATTCCCATTAAGAAAAATGATTAAAAAAAAAAGGAATAAAACAACGTAGAAAAAAACATATAAATTGGGACGCATGCAGTGCTGGGATATTACTATTTTTGCCGTGCATCACTGGCCACACTATACAATCCACTGATTTAACGCACCCAACCCGGGCTCTTTGCTGTTTATTGATGGTTTTCCATCAACAGGTTAAGTTGTTATTTCTCTCTACGTATAATTTAATTTATATGAGATAAACAACAGTAACGAGTCCAGTGTGGCAGAGCAATAAGGCTGGAATGATTCGTTTTGGGTGATTGAGCTTCAAGCTCTGAGATCTGATGACATTTTCTTCTCCAGATCTTTGTGAGTCACATCGGCCACCGACATTACAATATGACTCCGAGCCGTGGTCAGGGAGCGATGGGAACACTGCTTCTCTGTGTAAGGTGGGTGATGATGTCATGGGATTTTGCTGTATGCTAAGGCTGGGTGATGATGTCACAGTTGTATACTGGGGCTTCCATGCCACTCAAACCTCCTTCTTATGTATTAAAGGGATATGGAAGGTTCCTGGATGTTACTAGATATATATAATATACCCGTGTCTATTTTTATGTACGTCAATTTATTATTAAGCTATGTTTATACTGCACACAATCAAACAAATAGTACCTGTATGGGTCTGCCCTCTACAGCATGTGCAGACACAGACTCTGGATGTGAAGTCTAGTGTCATAGCATATCAGGAACCACATTTCAGTGCCATGTTGCAAAGAGATGGTCACTGCTTGGTTAGTATGATACACAGCACAGCAAGTGCAGCACAGTCTGTGTCTTCATAGTTTGCAGAGGACAGACCCATACAGGGACTATTTGTTTTATTTTATGCATTAAAAAAAGACCTTATACGCATTTCTTAATAAATTAAAGGGTATTATATACCTAGTAACACCCAGGAACCTTCCACATCCCTTTAAACATAGCATTTACTTTGCAGCACTTGGTTGCCTTTGCAGGGTCAAACTGTATTTTAATAGAAAATGTGTGAGATTTGTCTTGCTTTAAAGGACCACTGTACAATGAAAACATTTATATATTTGATAACTGATCATTTTTAAGAACATTATTAAGCAAAGAAAAGTAAAAAAAAAAAAAAAAAAAAGAAATACTGGATACTAGAGGCATCCATGATACGTTGGTGGAAGATTGAATTATTTAACAAATATTCCCGATCTCTATCTTTTCTCTCCCCATGCACCTTTCCACACTGATACATTATAAAAAATACACACACCCCTCATGATCCAGCTCTGAGGAACTGATGAAAAAAGATGGAATCCTCTCTTCAAAAATCAGATTTTCTATAATATTATTTTATGCTCATCATTTGCACAGTTGCTAATATTGCTAGTTTTGCTGAAAATACAGTGCTCCTTTAAAATGTCTCAAGGCTGTGTAAAGTAGCGGTGGACATTATATTATAACTGACATTAGGTGAAGGCCATATAACTGCCCATCTATCTAGCACCTTGTTGTAACGGATTCTTCACAGCTAGTTATAAAGGACTTTCATGTAGTTTTTCATTAAAGGAAAATAAACAAATATGTTTTATGTGAGTTTTTCTGCAAAGTAATTGGCTTATAGTTTATAAATTATAATTTATAATTACATTACAGTGGTTTATAGGGGTCTCATTACCTATTAAACAATATATTGGACTAAACCTTTAAGGGTACAGTAAATTCATGTTGTTGGATACAATGGGCCATATTCAATTAAGGTTTTGGGCGATCGGGTAGCCCGTAAGTGAGGTTGCAATTTCAATTTGCTATTCAATTGGCGTCTTTTTGCTGGCTGCAAGCAGGTTATGAGTTATGCCCTTGAAATTATTGCAATGGTTAAACCCGTAATTTACAGCCTCCCAAAGCCTTTGATCTGTCACTTTCGCAAGGCTAAAATTGCAAATCGCTATTCAATTGCTCAAGCCCGCAAATGTTTTCACATCCGTAAATGGCAAAGGAAGGAGAAAATCCCACGAGTGCTAGAAAGGAACCGCAAGGGGGCTAAACACCTGTTCATAGCACTGTAAATGCAAATACAAAATTACTATCGCACTGTAATAACAGGGCAAGCGATGACAGACATTAGAATGAATTGCACCACAGTCTCAAGCCCGCAAATCGGCAGGAAATAAAATTATTTTTATGTTTCATTTCGGGGTTAAATCAATCTCGGGTATCAATCAGTTAATACATATCAGGCCACCCACATGGACTAGAACAGTATTGGCATTCATTTTCATATTCATTCTTTATATTGCAGGTTTGCGAGTCTGATCGCATATTGGACCCCCCAACCTAATTGATTGACATGTAACCTCTATATTTTACTGCCGAAATAATGACTAATTTTCTATTGGCTCGAAATGGGAGGTCACGGTCTTGCTTAATTGATCATGTTCCCGCCTAGAACTGCTACGAAAGAGTTCATGGTTTCGGGTTTTCGGCTTTGGGCCAGTAACTTGCCAGCTTGAGCAGTTGAATAGCGTTGTAATCTGAGACGAACGTCAACCCGCAACACACTTGCAGACATACGGCCTACAGCGATCAAGTTGCGGGCTTGCAATTGGATATAACCCAATGCTTTGGAATACACAACTGTTTAATCAAACAGTTAATTTAATGACCATTCAACATTGTTCAGGCACGATAGAAATACAGGGAGGGGGCACTCACTGACAATCCCTCGATCCTCATGGAACTGGAGACCCTTTGCGCGCAGGACCACCACCGTCAGACGCCCGAGGTAGTCATTGTAGCTAAGAGAGAATTGGATGTCCCCGTGTTCTGATGGAGGCTTAAAAAGAGAAAATATTAGGAATATCTCCCATCCCCTATATATAACTCTGCTACACTGTAACAATTATTGATAATGATTGATAAGATTCCTTTTTTGACAAAAATGTATACAAGTTACTAATTACTGAAAACTCGTTTTTTTATAGATACAAAGTGGTACAAGTTACTATGCAAAATAAGTATTTCATAGCCTATAATATGTATTGGCACATTACCTGAGCATTACAGTATTTATTTGTTTCATATTACTTTCACTGAAGTATCTATTTGTAGGATGCAGTTATAAAAAAAACATTGACATACACAGTTTAAAAGAAATAAATACATCTGTAATGATTGTAACACACAATTGCTTTTTTGTTTCCTAACAGGATTATACATATTAATTCAGTTTTGTTGAAAGACTACTCCAATGAATAGTCAATCGGTTTTAGATTTACTCAAAAAATGAGAAGGGTGCTTAGCTTTGAAAGGTGCTAATGTTGCTAATATTTCACAAACATGTGAAGTTTTTCCAAATTACAGCAATATGTTGCAGCCTACAGAAAGTGAATGCTGCATTCCCGCTTTTTTTTTCAAAATGTCTTTGTTTAAATTCTCAATGCCTCTGGCCCCCCCAAATATAATAATAAAACATAATAATAAAATAAATAAAAAAATATGCAAATGTGTATTTTATAACTTTTTAAGTTTAAGGGCACGTTTTGTCATGATTTTCACTGATTTGCATTCCAGCTCAATATCCTTGTGATCACGTCACTTATGTGCAATTGCATTTTTCCGGGTTTAACACAGGATCACAAAGATTTCCATTCCAGCTCAATATCAGTGAAAATCATGACAGAAAGTGCCCTTAAATATATGTGTAACACAATAACACATTTTTTTGCACACTTGCAGTGTAATGCAATCTAATTGGAACCAATGCATTTCCAAATCTGTGTCATTTCTCCTGCCTTAAAACTAGCGTCCAGATGCAGCATTAAAGTACCAGACCAGGTTATCTAATTGCAACATTCCGTGTATAAGACGATCCCCCTAATTTAGACTTAAAAAAACTGGTAAAAAATAACGTCTTATACATGGAAAAATATGGTAAATACGGTATATATATACTAGGAAATTGCCCGTCAAAAGTGACGGGAGTAAAATTGTAAGCCTGGCAATGCTGTTTGCCACACAATGCAAGGGCCCTCTGAGCACCTTTGGTGCTCATCACGAGGCTTGTGCTAAGTGCCATCGGCGCTCATTGCGAGCCGCAACTTTCCTGCTTTGCAATGATCACCTTCGGCGCTCCTTGAGAGCCCCACAATGAGCATCTTTGCCAAGCCTCTCACCCTGTGTAATTTATAGGCGTCTCACTTGAGTGTTACTGCCTTGGGTTAAGTGTTACTGCCTTGTGGTAAATGTTAGTCACTTGCTTTAAATGTTACTGCTTAAGGCTCCTTTTTACGTCCTACAAGCTAGTTTTATGTCCTTCGGCCTCGTTTTCGAGATGTTGCGTTTTTTCGGCAGCAATTATTTTTTTGACGCTTAGATGCTTTTCGATCATGGAAAAAAAGGCAAATATGGCTCAAATTCACTTGCAACCTCACTCACAGGCTCCCTGCCTCTCCCCTGTGCTGTGTGAGAGTGTGTAAGTGAATTTGAGGCATATTTGTTGTTATTTTCATGTCTTTCGAGTTCCATGGTTCGGCCATTAAAGTCAGATTTTTGTGAGGCGCACAGTGCATTTACGGGTTTTGGTCCTAAGACGTACAAGTCATACGTCCTGCTTGCGCCGCTAGCGATGCAGCCTAAGTCCTGCGTGCCTCAACTGCGAGCCTCGCTTTGTGAGGCTCGCAGTGCAATGAGCGCCTTTGGCCCTCATTGCAGCCTAAGTCCCGTGTGCCTCAACTGCTCGCGGTCAACCGCTCTCCTCGCAAGGCTCTCAAAGCGTGACGACAACTATATATATATATATTATAAGTGAAAGATTTCATGGGAAAGACATACTGCTCCCTAGCACTGGAGCCCTTTGGAGGCCAAAGCTGGTAATGAATGATTAAGTTTAATTTTGCTATTTTTTGTGTCCCCAATTCATTTAATCTGGCGGGGATTTCCCTACACCCCTGTTGGACAGCAACTTAAATGAGAGACCTCATCACAATAGCAGATGTTCTCAGCATCCTTTTACACCAATGGCCCTATTGACTTGAATGGAACCACGGCTGTCTGTTTTGAGAAACTAAGCATACTTGTCCCTGGTCAGTCAACCCTCCTATTCTCCCTTAATGACATTATCAGGGTGGAGACAAAACACTCCACTGGAGGTGGATACTCTAAACTTTAAATTTAATATTGCCTATTACTAGCTTCTATTGGTCGGCCAAAAGAACACAATGAAGTTTATTATAGTCCTAGGCTCCACCTCTAAAAGGGATATGGAAGGTTCCTGGATGTTACTAGGTATTATATTCTCAGGAACCTTCCATATCCCTTTAACATAATGTCATATAATATTTAATGTATAAAACAAGACCTGATAATAGAAAGTTTAGGATTACAGTAGCCCTTTAAATAGGAGCTATTATACATGTGATAATCTGCAATCATTTGGCACTTCCTGTTAAGAAATCCGCTCTGAGCCTTTAAACAGTGACTCCCGTCTGAGGGGCTTATCCCCAGACCCCGGTGTGACTTCACCCGCATGGGATCTCTCCTGATCTTTCTTATTCAGAAAAACATTGACTCAACTTCAATTTCCTTGTAAACCGCAGTAAGACCTTTGTCTCACTCGAGAGGTTTTTTTTCTATCTGTAATTCAGGTTTTGTAAACTCTCCAGGGTTTCCAATTAGTGGGACCAGATAAATGGCCCCTAAAGCCCTTTTATTGCTTTCTCTGGGAATATGTGGAATTAGCAATAAATGCGGAAGCCGGGGGTCCTGTAGAATTATAGTGAGACAATTAAATGAATTATTATGGAAAATTGTTCATGTGGAGGTTTGTTACATTCTAAATATTGTTACATTTTAATCACATATATAGTTGTCGTGCTGCGAGTTGTCGTCACGCTTTACTGCAGCCCCACCAGGAGCGCAACCGCCTCATGAGCTTCACCGACCTGCCGGACCTGCCAGAGCACCAGGCCTTCCTCATCATGATCCGCGGCCCAGGGTACCACCGGTATGGCTGGGGGCATGAGGTGGCTCCTGGGTGAGGCCACGGGAATAGGCGGCTGAGGCTGAGGGGTCCGGTGGGAGCACAGGGGAGTGTGTGGGGGGAAGAGACAGGGGAGGCGGGGGGGGGGGGGGGCGGGGGACAGAGAAAGGTGAGGGAGAGAGGGGGCAAAGAGAGAAAAGTGAGGGAGAGAGGGGCAAAGAGAGACATGGGAGGGAGAGAGGGGGCAAAGAGAGGCAGGTGAGGGAGAGAGGGGGCAAAGATAGGAAGGGGAGGGAGAGAGGGGCAAAGAGAGATAGGGGAGGGAGAGAGGGGGCAAAGAGAGACAAGTGAGGGAGAGAGAGGCAAAGAGAAACAGGGGAGGGAGAGAGGGGGCAAAGAGAGGCAGGTGAGGGAGAGAGGGGGCAAAGATAGGAAGGGGAGGGAGAGAGGGGCAAAGAGAGACAGGGGATGGAGAGAGGGGGCAAAGAGAGGCAGGTGATGGAGAGAGGGGGCAAAGAGAGACAGGGGAGGGAGAGAGGGGGCAAAGAGAGGCAGGTGAGGAAGAGAGGGGGCAAAGATAGGAAGGGGAGGGAGAGAGGGGCAAAGAGAGACAGGGGATGGAGAGAGGGGGCAAAGAGAGGCAGGTGAGGGAAAGAGGGGGCAAAGAGAGGCAGGTGAGGGAGAGAGGGGGCAAAGAGAGACAGGGGAGGGAGAGAGGGGCAAAGAGAGACAGGGGATGGAGATAGGGGGCAAAGAGAGGCAGGTGATGGAGAGAGGGGGCAAAGAGAGACAGGGGAGGGAGAGAGGGGGCAAAGAGAGGCAGGTGAGGCAGAGAGGGGGCAAAGATAGGAAGGGGAGGGAGATAGGGGCAAAGAGACACAGGGGATGGAGAGAGGGGGCAAAGAGAGGCAGGTGATGAAGAGAGGGGGCAAAGAGAGATAGGGGAGGGAGAGAGGGGTAAAGAGAGACAGGGGATGGAGATAGGGGGCAAATAGAGGCAGGTGATGGAGAGAGGGGGCAAAGAGACACAGGGGATGGAGAGAGGGGGCAAAGAGACACAGGGGATGGAGAGAGGGGGCAAAGAGAGGCAGGTGATGGAGAGAGGGGACAAAGAGAGACAGTGGAGGGAGAGAGGGGCAAAGAGAGACAGGGGATGGAGATAGGGGGCAAATAGAGGCAGGTGATGGAGAGAGGGGTCAAAGAGAGACAGGGGAGGGAGAGAGGGGTAAAAAGAGAGACAGGGGAGGGAGAGAGGGGACAAAGAGAGACAGGGGGCAAGGAGAGACAGGGGGCAAGGAGAGACAGAGGAGGGAGAGAGGGGGTAAATAGAGACAGGTGAGGGAGAAAGGGGCAAAGAGAGACAGGGGAGGGAGAGAGGGGGCAAAAAGAGGCAGGTGAGCAAGAGAGGGGGCAAAGAGAGACAGGGGAGGGAGAGAGGGGTAACAAGAGAGACAGGGGAGGGAGAGAGGGGGCAAAGAGAGGCAGGTGAGCAAGAGAGGGGGCAAAGAGAGACAGGGGAGGGAGAGAGGGGTAACAAGAGAGACAGGGGAGGGAGAGAGGGGACAAAGAGAGATGCAGTGGGGGGCAAAGAGAGACAGGGGAGGAAGAGAGGGGGTAAAGAGAGACAGGGGAGGGAGACAGGGGACAAAGAGAGATGGGGTGGGGGGCAAAGAGAGACAGGGGAGGGAGAGAGGGGTAAAGAGACACAGAGGAGAGAGAGGGGGGAGGAAGAGAGGAGGGAAAAGATGCAGGGGAGGGAGAGAAGGGGGAGGGCGGGATACAACACAGGGGAAGAGGGGGGAGAGAGAAAGGGGGCAAAGATAGACAGGGGAGTGGAAGGAACAGGCGAGGGAGGGGGAAGAGGGAGTAAAAAGAGACGGGAGGGAGGGATAAGACACAGGAGAGGGAGGAAGGGGGAGAAAAACTATTTGTACAACTCCATCATACCGTCATTTTTGGCAGGCAAGTCGCTAGTAATATATTAACATAGATTCTAAAATGAGTTTGTCACCCCAAAATCGAGTAGTTTTTGTTATGCATGAACAATGTGCTATACATTGTACACTGCTGAGATATTCACCATTGTCTGTGCAGCACAATCAGACCAGTGTGAGGCTCATAAATACTAATTAGCTGTTTGGATGTGTTGATTTAATTATATATATATCAAACAAACAATCATAAGCTATCACACATGCTTTATGCAGCTAGATACCCCCCCCCCCCCCACACACACTCTTATTAAGCCCAATTAAAACGCAAGATTCAAATTAGCATACTGACCCACACATGTGCATAATAATGCAGCTCAAACCACTGAGAGTATCTCAGGAATGATTCACTGCAGGGAAAAAATGCTAGGACAATGTATATTTATTTTATAATGCTCTTTAAGAAGTAACAACTTTATTGGGGTGATAATGTCTGCTATGAATGCAGGTGTGATCTAATAAGCTTATCAATTTTACCTATTCTCTCTATCTGAGCTCAGGCTTAACCAGTCAGGCTGGCTTACTCACTGGAAGTCTATCATAACTCATTAAATGCAATGGATATACTAGGGGAGGGTGAACGGAGCTCTCCTTGGCACCACATTGTGTTAAATATCTTAGAACCAGCTAATCATCTCAACATAACACTTAACTATCAATTATTTTATTATATTAAATATATAGTTTATATTATTTTCTTACCTCCAGGTTTTCCATCTCCAGGTCTCTCCATATAACCAGTTTTCCATCATCTGTTAAATTCTCATTTTTTAATGGAAACAGCACTTGCCCCAGGAGGTGATGCTTTTTTATTTTATCCACGTGGTATATTGAAAACCTCAAAGTCCTCTGATGTAAAGTTTTACTTGAAACCTGAAGTGAGAGAAGACTATAAATCATGGAAGTCATAGAATTAAGGAACTCTCAAGTCCAAGGGTGTTGAGTGTAATAAAAGAAGTGAGGGATGTCCATATGCCACCCAGATGTAAATGGGGTGCTTCACTTAGACACCTCTGCATAGGAAGGGTTGTGCCATGGCTCTCAGACACCACTATATCTAAAGCATGTCATGGCACCAAGGATACTGTGATTTATAAGAACGACATTTCATATTTCCAAGATATATATATATATATATATATATATATATATATATATATATATATAAAACATACTAGTTTAGTAAGCCCAATATATATATATATATATATATATATAAAAGAACTCTTGTGTATTAGCTGAGATTCCGTTTCATGCTTTTAAACGGCTTTTCCCAACCTATCCAATGTTTCCAAGGCTCCTCCACACTTGATAAGACAGCTTTCTATAGTCTATAGTGACCTGCGCTGCACTGCAGTCCTCCGTCCACATGAGGCAGTGAATAACAAGGAGGCCATTTTGAATTTTTGTCTGAGGAAACATAGAATCTTGCGTAGGGCACCATTTGGTTCATGTACTCAAGACAAGACATCAGATAATAAGGAGTTTTAATAATAAAATACACAAGACTCCTCTCATCTTAACATAAGGAAACCTTCCAGTGATACTGTGACATTTCTAGGAACAAGTCGTTTTGTGGGAATGACCCTACGCCCCACAGTCAATGACAAACTTATGTCATAAAGTCCACAGAGACTAAAAACCTGGTGGGAACACACAAGAAAATGAATATAAGTGTAAACACACAATGACTCGTAAAAGCCCCAACTTTATTACGTACACGGTCAAGTCACATTATTAATACCAAAAGCGCACAGCCAATTACATATGGCATGTGTTGTGAACTGGCTTGGTCAGTATAAAAGGTGACATGTAACGATTCTGCAAACATATCGACCATCGCTGTCATGTGTAAAACATGCAATTGATGTCAGAGGTGAACATCAGCCCTGAAGCAAACGGCTGATCACTGACCTCATGCTGAAGAGGGTTCATCATCAGAAACACCTTCAATCTGCACAACAGTACTAAAATTGGACCTCTTCTGATTGGCAAAGGGTTGTCTTCTTGGATGAATCTTGTTTTCTGCTTCATCAAATGGATGGATGTTGGCGAGTCATGTGGTCTGGGGAATGTTTTCTTGGCATTGTCTGGGCCCACTCATACCTCTGGAAGTCACTCTCAACTGATTGGGTAATGTATCCATCCTTGCAGATCAAGCACACCCATACATGAGACTGTCTTCCCTGGAGCGGATGGATCTTCCAGCAGGACAATGCACCATGTCATATGGTCAGAACTGTCCAGGAGTGGTTGGAGGAGCATGACGAAGACTTCTAAGTACTTCCCTGGCCTCCAAATTCCAGAGACTTGAACCCTATTGAGCACCCGTGGCACCACCTCGATCGCCATGTTCGCCGAATGGATCATCCACCATGCACTGTTCAGCAGCTGTCGGTATGCACTGCAGCCTGCATGGCTCCAGATACCCAGCCAACCTTCCAGCATCTTATTGACTCACTACCATTGCGTCTAGCTGCTGTCTCTGCTGCACATGGCGGTTAGTAATGTGACTTGAGCCTGTATGTATATATATATATATATATATAATATCCTTATATGTATTTATGTTACTTATTAGCAGTGGGGTCAACTATGGGACTGTTTATACAGTGGATATAAAAAGTCTACACACCCTTGTTAAAATGTCAGGTTTCTGTGCTATAAAAAAATGAGACAAAGATAAATCATTTCAGAACTTTTTCCACCTTTAATGTGACCTATAAACTGTACAACTCAATTGAAAAACAAACTGAAATCTTTTAGGTGGAGGGAAGAAAAATAAAAAATAAAAATAATGTGGTTTCATAAGTCTGCACACCCTCTTATAACTGGGGATGTAGCTGTGTTCAGAATTAAGCAATCACATTCCAAATTGTGTTAAATAGGAGTCAGCATACACCTGCCGTCATTTAAAGTGCCTCTGATTAACCCCAAATAAAGTTCAGCTGCTCTAGTTGGTCTTTCCTGACATTTTCTTAGTCGCATCCCACAGCAAAAGCCATGGTCCACAGAGAGCTTCCAAAGCATCAGAGGGATCTCATTGTTAAAAGGTATCAGTCAGGAGAAGGGTACAAAAGAATTTCCAAGGCATTAGATATACCATGGAACACAGTGAAGACCGTCATCATCAATTGGAGAAAATATGGCACAAAAGTGACATTACCAAGAACTGGAGCTCCCTCCAAAATTGATGAAAAGATGAGAAGAAAACTGGTCTGGGAGGCTACCAAGAGGCCTACAGCAACATTAAAGGAGCTGCAGGAATATCTGGCAAGTACTGGCTGTGTGGTACATGTGACAACAATCTCCCGTATTCTTCATATGTCTGAGCAATGAGGTAGAGTGTCAAGACGAAAGCCTTTTCTTACGAAGAAAAACATCCAAGCCAGGCTACATTTTGCAAAAACATCTGAAGTCTCCGAAAAGCATGTGGGAAAAGGTGTTATGGTCTGATGAAACCAAGGTTGAATTTTTTGGCCATAATTCCAAAAGATATGTTTGGCACAAAAACAACACTGCACATCACCAAAAGAACACCATACCCACAGTGAAGCATGGTGGTGGCAGCATCATGCTTTGGGGCTGTTTTTCTTCAGCTGGAACTGGGGCCTTAGTTAAGATAGAGGGAATTATGAACAGTTCCAAATACCAGTCAATATTGGCACAAAACCTCCAGGCTTCTGCTAGAAAGCTGAACATGAAGAGGAACTTCATCTTTCAGCATGACAACGACCCAAAGCATACATCCAAATCAACAAAGGAATGGCTTCACCAGAAGAAGATTTAAGTTTTGCAATGTCCCAGCCAGAGCCCAGACCTGAATCTGATTGAAAATCTGTGGGGTGATCTGAAGAGGGCTGTGCACAGGAGATGCCCTCGCAATCGGACAGATTTGGAGTGTTTTTGCAAAGAAGAGTGGGCAAAGCTGGCCAAGTCTAAATGTGCCATGCTGATAGACTCATACCCAAAAAGACTGAGTGCTGTAATAAAATCACAAGAGGCTTCAACAAAGTATTAGTTTAAGGGTGTGCATACTTATGCAACCATATTATTTTTATATTTTTTGTTCCCTCTACCTAAAAGATTTCAGTTTGTTTTTCAATTGAGTTGTACAGTTTATAGGTCACATTAAAGGTGGAAAAAGTTCTGAAATGATTTATCTTTGTCTCATTTTTTTACAGCACGGAAACCTGACATTTTAACAGGGGTGTGTAGACTTTTTATATCCACTGTAGCTGGAGACCCATTAGGACATCAAGGCAAATGATTGTGGTGGTACGAGCCTCTATAGATTGTGACTTATAGGACCTGTGTCCCTATGGGGTCGTTCCTCCACTGTTTTTGTTCTAGTTTTGCAGTCACAAGTTTTAGATCATTAATATCCACCCCCACCCCCCACACACACACAGACACACACACACAGCACCTTGCCAATCATACAGAAGAAGATAAATATCTAACAAGACAGGGAAACATCCTGCAGAACCAGTTGGTCACATAGCTTTCTTCATTTTTTCGGCTTTAGCGTGGTGTTATAAAGCATCTGGTTTCTCTGGCACATGATTTGTTAAGTGAAAGTCATTGTTATGATGTGACTTGTGGCAGGTACCAAGATAACAATAACTGGAACCATCTATTTTCTATCTGGTAAAACAACAAATGAAACTTAAGTTTCGTGTTTCTGACCATAATGATAAGTGCTATATCCACTAAGTCAAGGAGTCTTGTACTAATAAAGTGAGATTTCTCCAGTTCCTCTCACTCTCTCTCCTGTCCTTTTTTATTTCCCTCTTCTTATTTTTGCCATTGCCATCCTTTATTTTCTCTTTCCCCCTCTCTATATATTTTTTTTATGTCACTTTGCACTTTTTTCTCATTATCTCTATATTTCAGTTACTTTTCTACCCCTCATCCCCTCTCTCTCCCTGTGCTATCACTATCTCATCACCCCACCCATTTTATCTTTATCTCCTGCATAATTGCTATAAGTTCACCATTTACCCCTTCACTCTCCTACGTCTCTCATTTACCCCCTCTATCTCCAACTTTCCACCCTTCTCTGCTCTCTCTCCCTTTCTTGACCAATGTCACGTTGCACTTTTTTTCTCAATATCTCTATATTTCTGTTACTTTTCTACCCCACAATCCTTCCACCCTTTGCCCCTTCTCTCCCTGTGCCATCACTATCTCCCCATTCCATCCATTTATTTCCTGTATAATTGTCATTGGAAGCTGAAGAGTGAGCAAAGAATGGGTGGAAGAGTGGAGAGAGAGGGGATTTATTTAGTTTTACTGCATTCATTGAGTTTTGTGATATTCCTCATACCTGGAACACAAAGTTCTCATCAAACTGTGGGTTCAGAGTCTTGCGTTTAGTCTTGGATTGTAGGTAGCGCCTCTCGTCTGGGAGAAGATGCATCTTCACAAATGGACAGCAGGACTCTGAGCTGTAGTGCAGGTTCCTCACTTTGATCAAGGAGACCACCAGCCGTTCCGACTCCTGCTCATACTCCACCGCAAACCAAACGCGTCCAATGTTACCCTCAGGAAAATCTGATTCTTCATTATCTTCTGGGTATTTGTACAGGGCAGGGTTAATGGAGCCCACAACATATGCTCCACCTTATAATGAAAAATAAAATAAGTTGCGTTTTATATTAACATATGGTATGTGCTCATACTTACAATACAAAGCAACCCAAATGCTAAGACAAGATTATGTCCACTGAGAATTTGAAGAGAATGTCCATGTCAACCAAACCCAACCTAGCCATGTATCATATTCAATACGAAAGTACATTTTGTTAGATTGTTCCTGGATTATGTTGTAGAACTAAACAAAAATATCCAGTCAACGATGAAGCCCAAGCCTAGGGAGACATATTTGAATGGGCAGCATATTGGACTCTACCAACTCCTGACTCTCCCTGGTTCTCTCTTTAAAACAAAAACTCCAGAGAGTGGATGAATCAAAAAGTAGGAACTTGGTTATAAGGTTGAGATGTTGACCTCCATTCCATGGACCTTATAAGAACTAAAAACTCCCATCGTTGATTTGTCTCAGCTAGTGATAAAGAAACAGATACATTGTTGTACCTGCCTCTGATTGTCCACAACCAATTAGGAATTTTATGCTAATTTAGTTTGGATTTTTAGTGGTGTTCCTTCTCAAAACCAGCTGATTGAAAACTGAAGAACTTTTGCAAACTTTAGGGTAAGTTTATAAATGTTCAGATGCATTCATAATCCATATACCTTTACATTTGTTAGTAGTGCAGAACTGCATTGATAAAACATAATAATATACTATACCCAGTGAGCAGAAGGATGATCGAGGGAGGAAGTCGGGTGCAATATACGGCTCACTGTCATCCTGAATACGCTCCCCATTCTGCAAACCAACCCAGTCGCGCCCATAGAATTTGGGTGGAACGATGAAGGGAACACTCTTAGTCCTGTGTACCACAAAATAACAAATGTCAGAATAAGTGAGGCAAACCATATATTGTACTACAAAATGATAAACAACTTTGCAAAATACTTTTTTTAAAACAAAATGCAATTTCCTTACAGAAATCATGCAATTAGCATTGCATTTTCATACTTTTAATTAGCAGTTTAGTCTGCCCCAACATATTAGCCTCTATATATTTATTAGCTCATATCATATAATGCATGGAGGATATGGATTTGACAGCAGGTAAGAACCAAAAGGGTTCCCTGGAGGTCCAGTGGTTAGGATTCAGTGCTTCCAAAGCTGTCAACTTGGGTTCAACTTCAAATCATGGATCACACCACTCTGAAGCCAAGACGGGTTGGGCCTGGTCTGTACTGGGATGGAAGGCCTCCTAGGTATTCCAGGAGCTGTGGCCCACTGGAGAAGGAACTAGCAACCCACTCCAGTATCTCTGCCATGAATACCAAGTGGATCAGCATGACCATGGACATAGAGATGTTCTGGTATACAATATGCCAGTGTATCTATTTACTGTTATGGAGTTTATTTTATTAAAAAAGGGCTTATAAACTCTGTCTTACTGCCTAAAATCAAACAAATAGTATGAGTCTGCCCTCTGCAGCATAGGCAGACACAGTCTCTGTAAGGCTGGATGTGCAGTGTAGTGTCCTAGCCTATCAGGGAATACATCTTGGCAGCCGGTTGCAGAATATTGCTTAGAGATGGTCATTGATTGGTTAGTATGAGACACATCACAGGAAGTACAGCCTGTGTCTTCATCAGCTGCAGTGGGCAGACCCATACAGGGACTATTTGTTTTATTTTAGACAGTAAAACAGAGTCTATAAGCCCTTCTTAATAACGTAAATTACATAAAAGTAAATAGATGCCCATGGATATTATATACCTATTAGAATCCAGGAATTATTTTATTCATGTATTTAAAGGAATATGTTTTAAACATTACAAAAGTTCTTCTTTTGCTTTTTTCCATACACCAACAGAGACCCCCACTCCATTTCCATTAATCCTATCAAAAGCACTGCCACTAAGGTATTCCACATTTCTCTTGTAGCAGCCAACACTTTCTCTAGTTTAAATGTAGAATCAGCTCAACAACAAACAAAAAGCACCCACTTCTGCATAAATGCATTTAATTGTTCGAAATTAAATTAAATATTGTGTTTTGTGCTTGGTTATTAAGTGTAGTTCTTCAGAAAGACATAGTGTAAATATGGAACTGCAGTTGTGCATCATAATTACTTACCCGGGGTCTTTGTTTTGGCCCCCTGATGATGTCACCATCTGCTCGCCATCAACGACCCCGGTGTTTGTGGGCGTGGCTACATTGTAGAGCTCCTCATAGGACGGAGACATGCAGATCTTCTTCCGTAGGATGTAGACTCCAATCCCAATGAAAACCAAAAAGAGGACGACCCCAATGACACCCCCGGCCACAGCAGCCACCTGCTCTAAAAAGTTAGATAAATATATAAAGTTACTCAGAATAGTGACCAATTATATAAAAACACTAGTAAATTGCCTGGCAAAAATGACGGTATAGCTTTAATTTTTCTCTCCCTCCATTCCTCTCCCTCACTTGTGTCTCTCCACCCTCCTCTCCCTTGTGTCTTCCCCCCTCCCCTTTGTCTCTTCCCCACTTCCCTCCCCTGTGTCTCTCTCCCCCCCTCCCTTCCCCTGTGTGTCTCCCCCCTCTCCCTTCCCAGGTGTCTCATTCTACCTCTCCCCTCCCCTGTGTCTGTTTCTCCCCTCCCCTGTGTCTCTTTCTCTATCTCCCCTCCCATGTTGCTTCCCCCCCTTCCCTCTCCTGTGTCTTTTCCTCACTCCCCTGTGTCGCTTCCCCCCTCCCTTTCCCTGTGTCTCTTCCCCCTCACCCATGTGTCTCTTCCCACACCTCTCCCCTGTGTCTCTTCTCCCATCCTCTCCCCTCCCCTGTGTCTCTTCCCACCCTCCCCTTTGTTTCTCCCTTACCCTGTGTCTTTCCCACCTCTCTCCTTTGTGTTTCCACCCCTCTGTGTCTTTCGGAGGGAAAGAAGCCTCTCCTCTCCCCTATGTCCTCCACCCCTCCCCTGTGTCTTCCTCCTCCCTCCCCCTCTCCACTTGTGCCTTCCTCCCCCTCTCTCCTATGCCCTGCTCCCCCTCTCCCCTGTGTCTTCCTCCCTCTCTCCCCTGTGCCTTCCTCCCCCTCTCCCCTGTGTCTTCCTCTCCCTCTCCCCTGTGTCTCTCCCCTCCGCCCCCCCCCCCCCCCCGCGGGTTCTCGCAGCGTCTGTACAGAGCTGCGCATGGTAATTTTGTATGCTCCCATGGAGCACTGCACACTTACCACAATTATTATAGTTGATAAAGAGTGAAAATGCATTGTGGGCACATTTGCATGTTCCCACCCAGTTTCCCAGAATGCAGTGCAATAACTGTATTTCTGGGAACTCTGATCAGAAAATATGTTTTTCAACTTATTTTTAGACATTCAAATATGGACACAAAAGTACTCTTTATTTACTATACTCTGTATGGTGGAGGTTTCTATCGCTCTTTTGCTCACCATAAGCTAAATGTTGTTATAAAAAAAAACATATAAATACCCTCTTTTACATATGTTTTGAATATTTGTACAATTGAGAATCAGTCTGTATAAATACCAGGGACATTATTAAATATCTCCCCAATGAGACCCTGTTTGTCAAGTTTGTACCAAGTTAACACTATTAGCAACTTTGTAATCCATGGATAAACTTTTTTTAGAAATTCTTAATATTTGAAGACTGTTTATAAGAACAGAAATCCATTTTGTGTTTGTTACATCACATCCAGAGAGCAGGATGATGAGTGTGTGTGTTTGTAGTTATACATGGGTGGAGGGGTGGGTGAGACAGAAGTCCAGAGCCATTGTTTAATCACTGGATAAGATTAAGATTGACACAACAGTGGCTCAGAAGCAGACACCTTGTATCAAAAGATGCAATCACACAATCACACAACTTCCATCAAAGTATGATGGATCCCTCCAGGCTCCAGAAGACACATAAAATGCTCTATTACTTTTTACTGTATAATTAATGTTTTCAAACACATATTTGTGGTTTTCGATATGCATTGGTCCTTTACATACAAATTCTTCTTGAACTAGTTATTATATAGATGGGAAAAGCACGTAACTGCCATATTGTCATGGGAAATCTCCCTATTCCTCTTAAAGGCATATCTAAGTGAGTTGGATTAATACATTTCTGCAATCCTTAGGCAAAAAGCAGTTTATGTGTATGCAGCACATCTCATAAAACATTTTATTTTTATTAATATTTTTTTTAAAAACTCTAATGATTATGTTGACACCTCCAGGGGGTGTCCACACAGGCCCCTGATTCCACTCAATCAGCATCAGGGGAGCAACATTAACCCACTATTTACCTGCTGTTGCTGGCTCAGCCAATCTCCTTGCAGCTTCCTGTCCCTATGTCATATGCAATGCATAGCACATATCAGTGATACACTACACATCCCAGGCTGATTTGCAATACAAACAGGAACCCAGAGTTAAAGATATATGCAAGTGAGCTGGGTTATGAATGCATCTGATAGAGGGCAATTAGTAGTGTATGATTACATTTATTTGCATGCACTATTTTTTTTAGCTTTGCATAAAAAAAAAACTGTTGCAGGTGATGGTTACACCCCCAGCATTGAGCTAGTCTCCTAAAAGGGTTCAATTTTGTAAAAGAGTACCCTGTCCATGTGAGCATGCTCAGCTTTTGCAGCCAAATCAGCAATGCTGTATACAGCCAGCTAGATGTGGCTTCTACACTGGGTCCTTAAAGGACCATAAATCGACATTCAAGTAAAAATGCTTGAGCGTTTACACGGTTGTTCTTTAGACATACACCCTCTAATTGATAAATTCAAATTATAATTGTACTGAAACCAAACATTTCAGCTTCTTCTTCCTATTCTAATTTGTCTTTTAGGCGAATGAGCATTTATGCTTGATTTATGGTCCTGCAATGACCTGCAACATTTTCTGCTCATGTGTCTCTCTGTGACTGAGTGCATGCAATTCACTGGGACTGGGAGAGATCACAGGGGCAATTCACTGGAGGTGGGGGAGGTGATGGGGTAAATCACTGGGGCTGGGGGCAGTTACAGGGGCAAATCACTGGGGCTGGGGGAAGTGTCACCTGGGATGTAGATAATTCAGTGATTGAAGGGACACAGACCTTGTTCTGGTTATTACAGAAATCTAAAGGAAAGCTGCAGCTCAATTTGCAGACCAAAAGGATACAATGTATTATGTATGGTAATTATCCCTGGGATTTTCCAGGGGTGTCAACATTGATAGAAAACAGTTTGCAAAAGCAAGAAATTCAGCAAACTTTAGGGTAACTGTTTAGATGTTTATTTTGGTATTTTTTCATGCCAACATTTTCTTCATACACTACTAATTCTCCTCTATCAAATGCATTCATAATCCAGCTCCCTTGCACATACCTTTAATCCAAAAGTTTCAGATAACGGGATTGGCCAAAACAAATCGTTTCAAATTTGATGCTAATTTAACCTGGGTTTGGAGGGTGTTAACCCTAATTTGCAACTGCCTGAAACTACAAGAGATTTCACTGACTTCAATGTAAGTGTTTAAATGTTTATTTTGGGATTTTTTCAGGCAAAAAAAAATGTTTGCATACACTACTAATTATCCTCTATCAAATGCATTCATAATCCAGCTCACTTAAATATGCCTTTAACCTCACAAATGCCCTTCATTCAATGGAATAACCACAAATAAGTGCAAAACCGTATTTTCTACCCCTGTCAGTGTCCCTTTTTACAGCTGTTTTTTTTTTTTAAAGTCTATGAGAAAGACACAATCCTGCCAGTATTTACTATTGGGTGTTTCGACTCTTTTGTACATATGATACTAGGCTAGAATATATATATATTATATATATATATATGCTTTTGTGGGCACATTTGCATGTCCCTGCCAAGGTTCCCAGAATGCTGTGTAATAACTGTATTTCTCGGAATTCTGGACATGAAACAAGTTTTTTTTACTTGCTTTAGACATTCAAATGTGACCACATATGTCCTATTTATTTACTGTACTACTGTACGGTGGGAGCTTCTATTGCTCTTTTGCCCATTAAATATGTAGTGTAGCTCGGACACAATATATATCAGTACAGAGCACTGCGCACGCTAGCGGTGTGTATATATATAGCTTTTATTTGCATATTATACAGGACACAACCCAATCGTGCACAAGATCTCAAGAGTACAAGTCAAAGAGAGAGGAATTAGATTTAGGAACTTTCCTTAAGGAGTTCCAGGAACGCCAGCATTTAAATAATGTAACAGTATTACATTAGCAAGACAAACAAATTCACTTAAAGGGATATGGAAGGTTCCTGGGTTTTACTAGATATATAATATACATGTGTATCTATTTAGTTGTATGTACTTTATTTTATTCCCTTCTGGATCGAAGATCTCTTCAGATGATAGCCATGAAATGAAAAGATGATTGCTTCTGGAGAGGAAAGCTATGGCAAGTATGGGCAAGCTTTATAAAGTACAGATATTACACTATCAACAAAGGTCTGCGTGGATAAAACTACGATATTCCCAGTAGAAACACACCGATGTGAGAGCCGGACCATAAACAAGGCTGAGCACCGGAAAATTGTGGTGTTGGAGAAAATGACTTAGAGACCCTAGGACGGCAAGAAGATCATGTCAATCAGTACTACAGGAAATTAAGCCAATCTGTTCACTGGAAGGTTTGATCTTGAGGTTAAACTTCAAATATTTTGTCCATATCCTGAGAATACAGAATTCCCTAAACAAGACTCTGATGCTGGGAAAGACTAAAGCCACAAGAAGAAGGGGACGGCAGAGGTGGAGATGGATAGATGTGATCAAGAACATGAGCTTGAGGGAGCTCAGAGGGGCAGTGGTTTATAGATATGCCTCAAGAAGAGTCGGACATGACTGAACGACTAAAAATCTCTAAAGTTTTTATTTGTACATTGTGCAGAACACAACCTAATAGTGCACAAGATCCTTCTTTGACGGTTTCACAGAGAGAACTGAGAGTGGGGGAATAAGATAAAGATTGACTTAATGATTGATTTACTTATTTATTGACTGGGTGATTGATTGATTTATTGCTTTCTAGAAACATTTTACTCATTATCAAGTTTAGTTATTTCAAACATTATATAGAATACAATTATTCGCACTAGTCCATACTGACATCGCATTATTATTCTATACAGATTGCAATAAATTACTAATTAGCAGTTTTGATCTATAAAGCTTTGAAGTTATATTTAAGCCGCCTGCAGAGCAAATATAGATAAAAAGGCCAGTAATAGGGCACAGGAGATTAACATGATACTGGATATATTTTAAGGTCAGTAATTAAAATATCAGAACTCTTTGTAAAATGGTTTAATAAACATAATTGTGGATCAGGCAAGTTTGTGCAAAAATATCAGTAAATTAAATATAAAATAAATGTATTATCTTGCCATGGTATATACTGCATCATTAATATATTATTTGCACAGGTGCTCAAGTACCCAGTACAAATGTTGAGTGGAAGTGTTAGATAACTGAGCTTGAAAGATACGTATTTGGAGCATAAATTAACTGAAAGGGCCGCTATCCCCTGTACTATTTGTGCACTTTTTGGTTTTACAATAACTGATATCTTTGCTGTGTCAGTTTAAAGATATTTTTATTTCCTCTAAAAAAATGTAAATACTTGGGTAAATAATGTTTTTGCAGGTTGATATAGTTTGCTACTGATACAAAGCATGTTTAATTTCATTTAGATAACTTACATGTTGCAAGCACAACTGAGCAACAATTACTTTCTATACCATGCAGCTTCTCTCTGCATAGAGCTTCATGCCACCACTGCTGCAGCAGACACCTAGTGGGTATGTGTGTACAGAAATATTATCACATGTTATAATTGTCAAACTACGAGACGTCGTCACGCTTTGCGTGGTGCGTACGACTTGGGTGATGAGTGCCGAAGACGCTCATCAATTGCGAGCCTTGCGAAGCAAGGCGAGCCGTTAACTCAGAGCACTAAGGCATTGAGCGACGAAGTCGCTCATTGCCTGCGAGGCGAGCAATTAACTCGCAGCACTTAGGCGATGAGCAGCGAAGGCGCTCTTCGTCTGCAAGCCTCGCATAGTGAGGCGAGCCGTTAAGGCACTGAAAATCGCAGCACTTTGGCGATGAGCGCTGAAGGCGCTCATTGCCTGTGAGTCTCGCAAAGCGAGGCGAGCAGTGGAGGCAATGAAACATGCAGGCGCTCCTGCGACCCTCGTGAAGCGAGGCGAGACGATCACACATTCAAACACGTGGGAAATGCAAGATCACCTTAGGCTGCAAACAGTTAATGAACGCGGGACTTGGTAAAAAAAATAGGAGACGCGGGACTTGGTAAAAAAAAATACGAGACGCAGGACTTAGAAAAAAAAAATTTGAGATAGGAAAAATATGAAGTTAACGGCCGAACCGAGCCAAGCAAAAAGCACAAAAAACACACAAAATACAAGAAAAAATACAACAAAAACATCACACACAGCACAGGGAACAGCCAGGACGTCTGGGAGTGAGGTGGAATGCAAATTTAAGTAGAGTTTCCCGAGTTTCGGCACTCGAACATCGGCTAAGGGAGAAAATAAATGGCGGACAAAAAAAATGAAAACGAGGCTACACGACCCTGGACCACGCAAAATACCACCAACCGCGTACCACTTTCACACAGGACCGTATGAGGTACAAAAAATACTATTACAAAGGACGGCAAATGCTCACGAACCGCATCTACAGTAGCGCTTTACACAAATAACCCAACGGTTTTCCCTCGCGCACGCAGCCTATTTCTAACGCACCGTTACAACATTCATGACACTATCTCCTCAGGCCAGCAACAGTCCCACTGGACATTAGATGCTGCAGGACAATAAAAAGAGATTGTGACCTCTTCAGGATATTGATTGTTACATATATTAATTAGAAAAAGGTAAACTATATTAATTTATTATTCAATAAATTCATTAATTAGTATTTAAAAAAATATAGAGAGGAGTCAAAGGACACGCAGGGAGAGGCTCCCAATGAGCGCCAAAGGTCGTTAGAGTATAAAAAGCTTAACATTGTGTGCCAAACAGCATTGCCATGGCTTAAAATTTTATTTCTCCGTCATTTAAAATAAAAAGATTGTTAGCTCTTCAGGCTATTGATTGCTGGATATATCAATTACAAATAGGTAAAGTATATTTATTTATTAAGTAACTAATTAATTGATTATTATTTAACAAAATATAGGCATATGTATCTGTCTTTGTGATGAGTGCCGAAGGTGCTCAGAGGAGCAAAAGTACACCAGAGGAGAGGCTCGCAATGAGCGCCGAAGGTTCTCAGAGTATAAAAAGCTTGACATTGTGTAGCAAACAGCATTGTGATGGCTTCAAATTGTATTGCTCCGTCAGTTTTAATGGCCAAGTCGCTAGTATAATATAAAGGGACAGAGCAGAGGTTCCAAATATGATATAATTTAAAATAAATGGAATATTTACATTTTAAATCTGAACTAATTTAGATTTTAAACTTAAATATTTAGCATTTAAATCAGTTTAACATTTAAAAAAATTGTATTTTCATACAGTATGCTTATATGTTGTTAGTCTCTCTAATACACCTACCAAGCATCGTCCGCTATCTTTTTTCTAAGGGTAATTGTTGTCCATAATTATTGAGTAATATTCATATAATATTCAGTAATATTCACCTATATATTTTGCTTATCATTTTTAAACCATATGAAACTGACAAGAAAGAGATACTAATGAGTAATTTGCCTAATCAGTCACAATAATGCCCAACACTGTATAGTATGTTGTGGTCTGTTACTTTAACATTTATGTTACATTGTATCATTACAAATTGTCATCAACATTGATATATAAATCATAACAAAATCATAATAAAGATATATATATATATATATATATATATATATATATATATATATATTTTATTTTTTTTGACAAATATTCTTGGTGGCTATACAGACTATTATCACTTTCCCAAGTGCTGACTGTGTGTGTATCCCTTTAAAATCCAAAATATAAAAAAGAAATGTCTATATTTAATTATAGATTTCCTTTCCTTAAATCAAAGAGCATTTGTTTAACCCTTTCTGCACATTTCTTATTTTATAAACTGCAAAAATAAATAAATAAACATTATAAGCTATAAATGTAATCCCCATTATTATCAGGTTGGGGGGATTTAATAAGCTATGGTACAGGCTGTGTTGTGAAGGGTGGCACAGGGATGCACATCTCAGCTTAGTAAATACCCCCCTTAATGCTTTGCTATTCCCAGACCTGTGCAGGATAATACAAGACAGACAGACTCTAGCACTGATTCACAAGGATCTCTGTATTCACTAATCTGAGACATTCCCAATTCCTATGGCACATTTCACTAAACCTGTGGGGGGTTAAGACACATTTTAGGCAACCTCAATCCCCCCATCCAATGTGAGTAATCACTTCAGGATGATAGAGGGGTCAGAGGAGTTGTAATGGGGCATTAGAGTGCATATGCTGCACAGAATAACATAGGAATGCAAGCTTCCACACTACACACAGTTACAGTATATCTGAATAAAACATCACCCTTATCTAACTGTATTCTTTTATCTTAAAGAGACAGTATATGCACTTTAATACACCATGAATTAACACAAAACAGGGCAGAGCAGGTCTTTAGCCAGGACATATCATTTAAAAACACAGTTCACCTGATTAATGGGTGATGTTGGACCCCCTTTCCACCTCTCATTGTCACTACGGAAAGGAAGTGGAAGATTTCAAGATAGTCTAATCAATGTTGTTGCAGTTGAAATCTTCCACTTCCTTTCAATAATGCTCTGGACAATTAGATAGGTGGGGAGGGTAGTAAGAAGTCTTTGGTGAGCACAGCTGGGAAATTATTTTACAATAAATCTCTATTGAAAGTCATGAGAAAGTAACAGGTTTATTTGCTGTAACTCACCAGACATCGCTGGGCTTGTCTAGAACCCTTGGAGATGATGGGCAGAGCCCCCCTAGTGACCCCTCAATCCAGGCAGAGCTCTCAGCCCTGGGCAGCTCTTGGACCATAGCCCTGAACTGGCTCCAGACACTGCCTCATAATCACCTCCTCACTCTGAAGCATTTCCTTCTGATCCTCCCCCTCCAGCTACACACTCCTCTCCTGTCTCCCTGTACTAGGAAGGTAACCTGCCGGGGCGTGGAGGCAAATCTGCCATAATAACTCATTAGATGACTTTCTGTTCCATTTCACATCCTGTTGCTTCAGCTCCTGATGGTTTAGTTATTCAGGCATCATGTCTGCAGAGCATCTCATGGTGCTCAGGCTTTGGTGAATTAACCCTTCGGGTCTGCAGAGCATCTCATAATGACAGTCCAAAGTAATCCATCACTGTGTCTTAGTGAATATCTCCCTATCAGGGGTGAAGCTAGTGAATGGATGGCCCTGTCTAAAACAATTTGGGACACCCATCTCTATAGATATATAAACTAGTCACTTGCCTGTCACAAATGATGGGATACTATTTTATTTCCCCCTTTCCCTCCCTCCCTCCCTTGCTGTCTCTCTTCCCCCCTCTCCATCCCCTGTGACTCACCCTTCCGTCTCCCTCCTCTATGTCTCTTTCTCTCCACTCCCTCCCCTGTGTCTCTTTCTCTCCCCTCCCTCCCCTGTGTCTTCCTCCCCTGTGTCTCCTTTCCTTCTCTCCATCCCCTGTGTCTCTTTCCCCCCTTCCTCCCCTGTGTCTCCTTTCCCCTTCTCTACCTCCCCTGTAACTCATCCCTCCCCTCTCCCTCCCCTGTGTCTCTTTCTCTCCCCTACCTCCCCTGTGTCTCTTCCCCCTCCCTTCCTTCCCTGTGTCTCTTTCCTCCCTCGCTCTCCCCTGTGTCTCTTTCTCTCCCCTCCCTTGTGTCTCTTTGCCCCTCCGTCTCTTGTGTCTCTTTGCCCCCCTCTCCCTCCCCTGTGTCTCTTTCCCCCTTCCTCCCCTCTGTCTCCATTCCCCCTTATCTACCTCCCCTGTAACTCATCCCTCCCCTCTCCCTCCCCTGTGTCTCTTTCTCTCCCCCTCCCTCCCCTGTGTCTCTTTCCTCCCTCGCTCTCCCTTGTGTCTCTTTGCCCTTCCCTCCCTTGTGTCTCTTTGACCCCTCTCCCTCTCCTGTGTCTCTTTCCCCCTCTCCCTCCCCGTGTCTCTTTCCCTCCACTGTGTGTCTCCACCCCCCCCCCCTGTCTCTTCCTCTTTACTCCCCTCTGTCTCCTTTCCCCTTCTCTACCTCCCCTGTAACTCATCCCTCCCCTCTCCCTCCCCTGTGTCTCTTTCTCTCCCTTCCCTGCCCTGCTTCTCTTTCTCTCCCCTCCCTCTCTTGTTTCTCTTTCCCCCTCTCCCTCCCCTCTGTCTCTTTCCCCTCTCACTCCCCTGTGTCTCTCCCCTCTCCCTCCACTGTGTCTCTCCCCCCTCTTCCTCCCTTGTGTCTCATTCCCCCCTCTCCTGTGTCACTTTCCACCCTCCTCCCCTGTGTCTTCCCCTCTCCCTCAGCTGTGTCTCTTTCCCCCTCCCTCTCCTGTGCCCCTTACCTCCTCTCCTTGTCTCTTTCTCCCTTTTCCCTGTCTCTCTCCCCCTCCTATTTCCCCTGTCCTCTTTCCACATCCTCTCCCCTGTGTCTCTTCCCCCTCTCCCTCCCCTATGTCTCTTCCCCCTCTCCCTCCCCTATGTCTCTTTTTCCCTCTCCCTCCCCTGTGTCTCTTTCCCAGTCTCTCACTCCCCTGTGCCTCTCTCCTGTGCCTCTCTCCCTCCCCTATGTCTCTTCCCCCTCTCCCTCCCTTGTGTCTCTTCCCCCCTCTTCCTCCTTTGTGTCTCTTTCCCCCTCTCCATTTCCTGTGTCTCATTCCCCCCCCCTCCCTCTCCTGGGTCACTTTCCACCTCCTTCCCCTGTGTCTTCCCCCCTCTCCCTCAGTTGTGTCTCTTTCCCCCTACCTCTCCTGTGCCCCTTACCCCCTCTCCTTGTCTCTTTCCACCTGCTCTCCCCCGTGTCGAATTCCCCCTCTCCCTCCCCTGTGTCTCTTCCCCCTCTCCCTCCCCTATGTCTCTTACCCCCCTCTCCCTCCCCTTTGTCTATTTCCCACCTTTCCCTATCCTGTGCCTCTTACCCCCTCTCCTGTCTCCCCCTCCCTCCCCTGCCTCTCTCCTCCTGACTCTTTCCCACCCTCTTGACTTGACATTGCGAGCATTACACACAAACTTGCAGTATGACAACTATATGTGATATATAATAAGATTACCCCGTAGGGTGACCAGATCACCTCTCTACAAAATAATTATCTGCCCATCTCCCTTTATAAATTGCGTCCCCCCTTATCCCAGGCCCTGGGTGGTAGCTGATGGCCCCTGTGCCCCCCCCCCCCCCCCCCCACTGCTCTCTTAGTCTCCTTTCTCAAAAGCAATTTATGTTTACATTTACAGAAATACATGTGATGGAGAAACTGTATGTTCATTCCCATTGTATTCAGCTGATCCCTTGCTCTGAAGTAGATCCCTGAAGCAGCCTCCCAGCAGAGGTGGTCAGGACAATACAGTAAATATGCAACAACAACATTACATTTATTTATAATGGACCCCAGAAACAATCAGATGAAACCCTCAGGGGCCACAGGAATTTCATGGAAGTCACCTATAGTCTATGACCCGAGCCCTGATCGCTTTGGGACTAATTGCTCATTAAGTCTTTGTTTAATTAAAAGTGTTTCAGGATAATGACACAGTTTCCAGGATATTGTACTGTAGGAAAATGCGATTATTTTTTTAACTTTCAATTACCCATATTTTTAAATGAACCCATATTTGGAACCTCCTCTGCATCTCTCTAAGTCATATACTTATCTTGACTATATTTAGAAAGTTACCCTTAGGATTTATTTTGAATGAACAAAATAGTGGAATAAATGTTAAATCATATATACTGAAAATGCAGCTTTGCAGCACTCTCTGAACCAAAAATGTGGGAGTGCTGCCACTCTTTACACTGTATGACTTTAAATAGACATATAAGGCATATATTTTTTCTTGAACACATTTAGAGAGTTGCATTTAATACTTGTTTTGAAGGAAAAATATGTTAAATCAAATATACTGGAAATGCAGCTTTGCAGCACTTTTAATATTTAAGGTTTGAGAGTATCATCGGTGGTCACTCTTTACATATAATCTATTGTCTCTTTATAAACTCTGTGCCTCTCCAATAAAGAATTGGTTTAGCCTTCATGCATGTGTGTTTTCACTTATATTTATTACATTATATATTATTATTTACAAGTCGTTTGCCCGTCATGGCGGGATAATATTTTTTCCACTCACTGCCCCTTCTTTGTATTTATTCCCCCTCCTCTGTGTCTCCTTCCTCCCACTGTCTCTTTCCTCCCCCTTCCCCCTGTGTCTCTCCCCCCTCTCCCTCCCCTGTGTCTCTTTCCTCCCACTCTCCCTCCCCTGTGTCTCTTTTCCCTCTCTCCCTCCCTATGTCTCTTCCCCCCACTCCCTCCCCTGTGTCTCTTTCCCCCTTTCCCTCCCCTGCAACTCTTTACACCCTCTCCCTCCTGTGTCTCTTCCCCCTTTACCTTTCCTCTCCCTCCTTTTTGTCTCTTCCCCACCTCTTAATCCTGTTTTTCTTTCCCCCTCCTCCCTCCCCTGTGTCTCTTTACCAATTTCCCCTTCAGTCTCTTTCCCCTTTCCCCTGTGTCCCTTTTCCTCCTCCTCCATCCCCTGTGTCCCTTTACCCCTCTCCCTCCCCTGTGCCTCTTTCCTCCCCCTCTCCCTCCCCTTTGTCTCTTTCCCCCTCTCCCTCCCCTTTGTCTCTAACCCTCATTTCCTCCCCTGTGTCTCTTTCCCCCCTCTACCTCCCCTGCAACTCTTTCCCCCTCTCCCTCCTGTGTCTCTCCCCCCTCCCCTCTCCCTCCTCTTTGTCTCTTCCCCATCTCCCTCTCCTGTGTCTCTTTCCCCTCCTCCATCCCTTGTGTCTCTTTACCCACTTCCCCTTCAGTCCCTTTCCCCTTTCCCATGTGCCCCTTTTCCCCCTCCTCCCTCCTCTGTGTCCCTTTACCTCTCTCCCTCCCCTGTGTCTTTTTCCCCCTCTCCCTCCCCTGTGTCTTTTCCCGCCTCTCCCTCCCCTGTGTCTTTTTCCCCACTCTCCCTCTCCTGTGTCTCTTTCCCCCTCTACCTCCCCTGTGTCTCTTCCCCCTCCCCCGCCTGTGTCTCAACACCCCTTTCCTGTGTCTCTTTCCCCCCCTCTCTATCCTCTTTGTCTCTTCCCCATCTTCTCTCCTGTGTCTTTTCCCCCTCTCCATTGCATGTGTCTCTCTCCCCTCCCTTTCCTGTGTCTCTTTTCCCCCTCTCCTCTCCCTCCTCTTTGTCTCTTCCCCATCTCCCTCTCCTGTGTCTCTTCCCTCTCTCCCTTGCCTGTGTCTCTTTCCTCTCCCTCGCCTTTGTCTCAACCCCCCTTTCCTGTGTCTCTTTCCCCCCTCTCCCTCTCCTGTGTCTTTCCCCCTCCTCTGTCCCCTGTGCCTCTTTCCCCCTTTCCCCTGTGTCTCTTCCCCCCTATGTCCCTTTCTTCCTCTGTCTTTTTCCCCCCTCCTCCCTCCCATGTGTCTCTTTCCCCCTTTCCCCCTCTCTGTCCCCCCCCCCCTTGCTGGCGTTGCGCTGTACGTGCTGTGTGATGTACAGAATTCCATACAAATAGTTTGTAAAGTGCGCATGCACTCCCCTGACCGTTACGTACAATTTACAAACTATTTTAGTGATTATCACATATATAGTTGTGAGCATACGAGTTGTGGCTAACGCTTGCGGGCTCGCGTAGCAAATCGAGGGCCTCCTTGCCAGCAACTGAGGCCCTCGCAAAGAGAGGGTCACAGTTGCTGGCAAGGAGTGCCAACGGCGCTCCTTGACAGCAACTGCGAACCCTCGCTGAATTGACGAAGGTCGCAGTTGCTGGCAAGGAGCGCCGAAGGCACTCCTTGCCAGCAACTGCGACCCTTGCAAACTTTACGTCGTAACGCAAACAAAATACGAGACACGTTACCACCCATTACGACCTCGCAAAAATCGCCCGCAACACGCGCACATCAAAACATCAAAAATGCAACAAATACACACAACAAATACATAAAAAGCTTACTTACAGGAAGAGGGAGCATCCAGGACCTCGAAAACTAAAGTTACACCTCAATTTAACTGAAATTAAAGCAGTTTAGACGCAAAAAAATTCTCTAAGCGAGAGAAAAAATGGCCGCCGAAAAAAACCAAAATGAGGCTAAAGACGCAAAACACCACCAAACACCTACGTATTTGCCGAAAAACACCTAAGAGATTAGAAAACAAGGACGCAACCCACGCAACCCTAAAATCATTACAAACACAACAAATACAAACAACAAACACATAAAAAGGTTACTCACAGCAAGGGGGGCACCGAGGACCTCTGCAAGTGAAGTTACACCTCCATTTAACATCACATTTCGAAGTTTAGAGACCCGAAAATCACCTAAGTGAGAGAAAAAATGGCAGCCGAACAAAACGAAAATGAGGCTAAAGGTCCCTAAACACGCAAAACACTACCATAAACACGCAAAACACCACCAAACAGCTACGGATATTCCGAAAAAGTCGCACGACATAGAAAACAAAGGACGCTACATCAGCCACATTATATACACCAAACACCCTCAGCTCACTTACACTTTCATTGCTGTCATTTTTTGACGGGCAATATTCTAGTTATATATGTTTTTGATTATATTTATTATATTAAGGTTAGACTTTATTTAAGGTATTTAAAATGTGTCCCAAGCTTCTGTTAAATTGTATCTGCTGGTCAAGGAATCTGTAATAATGTTCCTTCCTCCTGGACACATCTGGACACATTTAGATACATTAACAGTAGATACATCAGGATACATATTAGATACAAATGAATACAAAATACCCACAATTTATAAAATCTCTCCATATAAATACTCCTTACAATATCATATTCTGAAAATTCACTTGGAGACAAGCAAAGTGTTTTGGGGATTATTGATGCTTCTATCTAGTCCACCATTTTAGTTTCTGGTGATCAACTTACTGAGCAAGGAGAAACTTTAATTACAGAAGAGATATCGATATGCACAATGGGAATGCGGCATCTACAAGTAGGAGTAATGGAAAGTTTGTTAGTATACAGGGAATGCAGAATTATTAGGCAAATTGTATTTTTGAGGATTAATTTTATTATTGAACAACAACCATGTTCTCAATGAACCCAAAAAACTCATTAATATCAAAGCTGAATATTTTTGGAAGTAGTTTTTAGTTTGTTTTTAGTTTTAGCTATTTTAGGGGGATATCTGTGTGTGCAGGTGACTATTACTGTGCATAATTATTAGGCAACTTAACAAAAAACAAATATATACCCATTTCAATTATTTATTTTTACCAGTGAAACCAATATAACATCTCAACATTCACAAATATACATTTCTGACATTCAAAAACAAAACAAAAACAAATCAGTGACCAATATAGCCACCTTTCTTTGCAAGGACACTCAAAAGCCTGCCATCCATGGATTCTGTCAGTGTTTTGATCTGTTCACCATCAACATTGCGTGCAGCAGCAACCACAGCCTCCCAGACACTGTTCAGAGAGGTGTACTGTTTTCCCTCCTTGTAAATCTCACATTTGATGATGGACCACAGGTTCTCAATGGGGTTCAGATCAGGTGAACAAGGAGGCCATGTCATTAGATTTTCTTCTTTTATACCCTTTCTTGCCAGCCACGCTGTGGAGTACTTGGACGCGTGTGATGGAGCATTGTCCTGCATGAAAATCATGTTTTTCTTGAAGGATGCAGACTTCTTCCTGTACCACTGCTTGAAGAAGGTGTCTTCCAGGAACTGGCAGTAGGACTGGGAGTTGAGCTTGACTCCATCCTCAACCCGAAAAGGCCCCACAAGCTCATCTTTGATGATACCAGCCCAAACCAGTACTCCACCTCCACCTTGCTGGCGTCTGAGTCGGACTGGAGCTCTCTGCCCTTTACCAATCCAGCCACGGGCCCATCCATCTGGCCCATCAAGACTCACTCTCATTTCATCAGTCCATAAAACCTTAGAAAAATCAGTCTTGAGATATTTCTTGGCCCAGTCTTGACGTTTCAGCTTGTGTGTCTTGTTCAGTGGTGGTCGTCTTTCAGCCTTTCTTACCTTGGCCATGTCTCTGAGTATTGCACACCTTGTGCTTTTGGGCACTCCAGTGATGTTGCAGCTCTGAAATATGGCCAAACTGGTGGCAAGTGGCATCGTGGCAGCTGCACGCTTGACTTTTCTCAGTTCATGGGCAGTTATTTTGCGCCTTGGTTTTTCCACATGCTTCTTGCGACCCTGTTGACTATTTTGAATGAAACGCTTGATTGTTCGATGATCACGCTTCAGAAGCTTTGCAATTTTAAGAGTGCTGCATCCCTCTGCAAGATATCTCACTATTTTTGACTTTTCTGAGCCTGTCAAGTCCTTCTTTTGACCCATTTTGCCAAAGGAAAGGAAGTTGCCTAATAATTATGCACACCTGATATAGGGTGTTGATGTCATTAGACCACACCCCTTCTCATTACAGAGATGCACATCACCTAATATGCTTAATTGGTAGTAGGCTTTCGAGCCTATACAGCTTGGAGTAAGACAACATGCATAAAGAGGATGATGTGGTCAAAATACTCATTTGCCTAATAATTCTGCACTCCCTGTACAAGAAAACACAAACCTAAGAAAGTAAAAGTCAGCCAACAATGTAAAATAAAACATTTTGCCCATTATCAAGTCTAGTTCTTCAAAACACTATAAAGAAAATACTTGGCCATAGTTGCCTAGAAATTAGTTTTTTTTCTTTTTTTACATTATTCTTACAGAGCATGAACAACCTGCTATACGATGTACTGCTCATTTGTTTCTAATGTAGATAATTTATGAGATATTCAGCATTGTTTGTGCTGTGTTCTTGTACACATGAGGTGCTCCCAAAATACTAATTAGCTGTGTTGATTTGCTGAACTAATACTCAGAGGCGGAGCTGTTGAGCTTTAGGGTCCCAGTGCAAAATAGTTTAGGGCCCCTCTGGTAACTCTGGTAGGTCAATCAAATGCCAAAAATATATGTAGGTGGTCAGATCATCTCTCTCTATAATAATTATGTGCCATTCTCCCGTAATAAATGAGGGGACTCAGTTTACTCCAGACAGCTAGGGCCACTAGACTGCTGTAGGATCCAGTGCTTTGCACCCGCTGCACCAACAGTAGTTCCGCCACTAAATACACTGGAGCTACAGGACGTAGTGAGCGCTCACCTTGGACTTTTACAAACATTTTCACTTTCTCCCCTAATCACATGCGCATGAGCTCATCGTACGTGATTGCCTTGGGGAGAGAGGCTCAAAATGGCTGATGAGTTAAAGGCTTCAAAAAAATTACGGATTTAACCATTTTTTTCAAGCCTGTTACTTGGAAGCCGTCGGAAGACCCAAAAAAGATGACAATTAATTAAAAAGTTAACTTACAACCTCACACACAGCATAGGGAGAGAGGCAGAGGCTTGTGAGTTAGGTTGTAAGCTAATTTGATGTAATTGCCAGTTTTGGGAGGTCTCAGAATGGAAAAAAATGGTGGCCGAAAAGACATAGCTTTTTTTTAAGCCCTTAAATCGGAAACAGAGGAGGGAGAGGGTGTAAAGAGACACAAGGGAGGGAGTGGGGTGGAAAGAGACTCAGGGGAGGGAGTGGGGGGTGAGAGGCACAGGGGTGAGAGGGGGGGAGACACAGGGCATAAGGGGAAAAAAGAACAGGGGAGGGAGAGGAGGAAAAGAGACACGGGAGGGAGAGAGAGGAAAGAGACACAGGGGAGGGAGAGTGGGAAGAGGCTCGCAGTGAGCGCCAAAGGCGATCATTGCAGGGCACAAAGGTTGTGGTTTTGCCCAGGCCTGCAATGAGCGCCCAAGGTGCTCATCACAAAACCCATAAAGTTGAGGGGGGGAGAGGTTAGCAATGAGCACCAAGAGTGCTCATTGCGAGGCCAGCAATGAGCGCCAAAGGGGCTCATCGTAAGACCTGCAATTTAGGAGGGGGGGAGAACCATGCATTGTGTGGCAACAGCATTGCCAGGCTTAAAATTGTATTGCCATCATTTTTGACGGGCAAGTAGCTAGTAAATTAGAGTTTCCTTTTGCTCCAAGCCGCTCCTGGTAGGAGAGCGCCCCTAAACTGCTGTAGGCCCTCGTCCTTTGCACCTGCTGCACCAGCAGTAAATTCACAATTAAATATACTGGCGCTACATTCCCACAGGACGCAGCGCGCTCTCACCTTGCACTTAGAAAAGTTTCACCTTCAGAGATAAAACGTGTTTGTCAAAAAGCAGAACATACACCGCAGTGAAACGTGTAAGTACCTGAGTGCAGGAGACGCAGAATCGAATTAAAGGGACATGGACTGGGAGCATATTAATCAGGTATTTATTTTATAAATGTAAAAAAATGTTTGCCAAAGATAATAAAGCTCTAGTATGTGTGCATACCGCTGCGACCTGGGATTAATTCCAGTTAGGGAAACAAGAGATCACGCCACCCTGAAGCCAAGCAGGGTTGGGTTTTGTCAGTACTTGGATGGGACTCCCCTAGGAATTCCAGGAGATGTATGCTGTGGCACACTGGAGAAGGAACTGGCAACCCACTCCAGCATGAATACCAAGTGGATCGGCATGGTGTTACGGTCCATGAAGTCATAACTGAATGTGCAATAACTGCATGTAATTATTACAATAACACCAATTTGCCATATGCTCATTTTAGCAAAAACCTACTTTTGTCTTATTTGATCAAATATTTACTTCAAAATTACATTTTTTTCAAAACGTAATCAATCCCAAATTCCATGTTGTAGTCGCATATTAATAAACAGCTTTGACATGCTAATTAGGATTACAGTCTGCTTGTCTGTCTCTGACATGGCTAAAATAAAGATCTGCAATGTTATCTGGCAGATATACTCCTCTCCCACCCATATCGAGCCCTCTGAGCCTCACATCAGCATACAGAAGCCATCAAATCATTTCTGAATATTTCAGAAATGATTTACTGTATAGAAACACTATTAGTACAATGTATAGCCAGTTTTTAATTTAAAATTAAATCAGCTTCCTGTGTGGGTGGCATAATAAGAGCTCCTGCAAATCATAAAATGTAATAGAGACTTTATACACATAATGTAAATGTCAACTATATTGAAATTATGCAATTATCAAAAATGTTATCAATCACAAAACTACTAACTTACATGGATACCGTAGTTTCATATTTGCAATATTGCTGTTGTTTAGTCGTTCAGTCATGTCCAACTCTCCGTGACCTTATGGACCACTGCACGACAGGAAAATCTGTCAGCTACTACCACTCTGAGCCTCATCAAGCTCATGTTCATTGTTTCAATGATCTCATCTATCCATCTCCACCGCTGCGTCCCTCTTCTTTGAGTGCCTGCAATCTTTCCAATATACTGTGTTTGAAATAAAAAATATTTTAATGCTTACCGTATTATTGTGATTTTATATATAGGACACACACATATATATATATATATATATATATATACATATAGATATAGATATATATATATATATAGGATATGCAGAAAAAAACTGCTTCTTATTTAAATAAAGTACATAAAAGTACTCTTTCTGGATGAGCTATACCATATACGGTCACCCAAGATGGGCAGGTCATACCAGTGAGGTCAGACAAATCGGAGCCCACTTGAGAAGGAACTGTCAACCGCAACCCACCCCAGTATCTTTGCCAAGAAAACCATAGGAATAAGCACAACCAGAACACAGACAGATGTGCCTGGAGTACTGCATCCATATGATCACTGAGAGTTGGACACGACTGAAGGGCTGAACAACAATATTATTAAAGTTAATAGATACCCAGGGATATTATATACCAGGAACCTTCCAGATCCCTTCAATGTGACAAACATTTGCTTTTATTCTTAAGAGGATTAGATACCTGGGAGTAACGTTGGATACAGTTATATATCAAGAATCATATATATAGGCGTCGTAATAACGATGTGTCTGTCACGCTATGCTAAATGTTATGGCGCTCATTGCAGGGCATGAAAGTTGCAAGTTGGCCGGCAATGAGCAGCAAAGCAGGGCTCGCAATGAGTGCCAAAGGCGCTCATCGCAAGGCCCATAAAGTAGAGGGCAGAAATGTCCACCAAAGAGCGCCGAAAGGCACTCATCATGAGGCCCGGAAAGTAGAGGAGGGGAGAGGCCCACTAGTTAGAGGGGGAAGAGCCTTGTTTTGTGCGGCAAACAGCATTGCCAGGTTTCAAATGTTATTGCCGTCATTTGTTACGTGCAAGTGGCTAGTACATATATACTTATCAATATATTCAGTTATGCTGAAAGTTTGTCACTATGAAGATCCTCTAGACAACAGGTTTGAATAGAAGAGCAAGTCCAAGTAGGATAACCCTCCCACAAACATGTTTTTTTTCACCTTAAACTATAGTTATCCTTTATAAATAAACAGTTATTATTATTATATTATCAGAAATTAATGAAACACACTTAAATCTGGGAGGGCACAGGATCTCGTTTTTGGCTTTATTGTGGGTATGAGCCGCCTCCGGGGTGCGCCTCGGGGGAGCTTGTTGGTGGAAGGGATTTATAATAAACAGCTTAGTATGTCTTGGCAGCAGCACATGGAAAGGACGAGTGCCAGGACAGACTTGCCAATGCTGCCAACATCTTATTAGGCAGTTAAAAGAACAGTTTTTAAATATTCATATAAAATAAATGCTTTGAAGTCAGTAAAAATAACATTAGAGTTCCACACAGGGGCAGAGCTACTGCTGGTGCAGCTGGTGCAAAGCACTGGAGTCCACAGCACGTTATCTCTCTCTCTATTTAATTAAAAGTCCCCCTTTCCTCCAGATCTCTGGAGATTGTAGAGGGTTGCTTTGCCCCCTTGTGCTTTGCACCTGCTGCGCCAGCAGTAGCTCCACCATTGGGACCCCTCTAGTCTGATAATTGAAATATACTCATTTGACAAAATATCACAAACTGCTTTAGAATAAGCAACAAAAAATAATACAGCCGGTAACTAGTTACATTGTATCTGTTGTTTTGCTTTCTGTTGATTAACTTCCTCAGGTGCGATTAGACTGAATTCAGAAGAAGCTTCTATCTGCATAGGGCAAATTTGGCCGCTAAAACTGCCTTTCAACAGGACTAATGGAAAGCTTGGTAATTTATACTATAGATAGATTAGGGAAGCTGGTCAATTAAAAAGAAATTGCATATTAAATATTTGTGTCAAATTCAATTATATGTTATTTTCTAACAAAGCCTCCTGACCTCTCCCTGATACAAAAACACACCCTCTTGATCCAACTCTCAGGAAGTGATGTCGCCTTCAAGTAATTATTATTTCTGGGAAACAGGGCCATTAAAAATGAATATAAATACTGTGCTCAGTGCTATATACTGTAATTAAATATTTGGACAGTAGGAAGAACAGCACATTTAAATATTTTCTTAGAAAAGGAAGTGCATCAGTACTCTGTATTATGTAAAATCTTTTTATGTCAATAAATTCACATTCATTGCTTATTAAGAAGTGCTCTAAGTTTACTCCCTAAAATCAAACAAATAGTCCCTGTATGGGTCTGACCTCTGCAGCTCATGAACACACATACTTGCTGTGTATTTGCTGTGCTGTGTCTCATACTAACCATCTTTCAGTAACATTCTGCAAAGTGCTGCTGAGACATGGTCCCTGATAGGCTAGGACAACTCACTGCACATCTAGCCCTACATAGTCTGTGTCTGCATATGCTGCAGAGGGCAGACCCATACAGGGACTATTTGTTTGATTTTAGGCAGTAAATACAGAGCTTATAAGCACTTCTTATTAATATAAAGTGCATAAAAGTAAATAGATACACAGGGATATTATATACAGTTGTGCTCAAAAGTTTGCATACCCTGGCAGAAATTGTGACATTTTGGCATTTATTTGGAAAATATGACTGATCACGCAAACATTTTTTTTATTTTATTGAAGGATAGTGATCATATGAAGCCATTTATTATCGCATAGTTGTTTGGCTCTTTCACCCAAATGGCCATGATCAAAAGTTTACATACCCTTGAATGTTTGGCCTTGTTACAGACACACAAGGTGACAAACACAGGTTAAAATGGCATTTAAAGGTTAATTTCCCACACCTGTGGCTTTTTATATTGCAATTAGTGTCTGTGTTTAAATAGTCAATGAGTTTGTTAACTATCACATGGATGCACTGAGCAGGTTAGTTACTGAGCCATGGGGAGCAGAAAAGAACTGTCAAAAGATCTGCATAACAAGGTAATGAAACCTCATAAAGATGGTAAAGGATATAAAAAGATATCCAAAGCCTTGAAAATGCCAGTCAGTACTGTTCAATCACTTATTAAGAAGTGGAAAATTGGGGGATCTCTTGATACCAAGCCAAGGTCAGGTAGACCAAGAAAGATTTCAGCCACAACTGCCAGAAGAATTGATCGGAATACAAAGAAAAACTGACAGGTAACCTCAGGAGAAATACAGGCTGCTCTGGAAAAAGACGGCGTGGTTGTTTCAAGGAGCAAAATACGACGATACTTGAACAAAAATGAGCTGCATGGTCGAGTTGCCAGAAAGAAGCCTTTACCGCGCCAATATCACAAAAAAGCCTGGTTGCAATATGCCCGACAACAGCTTGACCCGCCTCACAGCTTCTGGTACACAGTGACGAGACCAAAATAGAGCTTTATGGTCACAACCGTATGCACTATGTATGGAGAGGGGACAACAAGGCCTATAGTGAAAAGAATACCATCCCCACTGTGAAGCATGGTGGGGGCTCACTGATGTTTTGGGGTGTGTGAGCTCTAAAGGCACGGGGAGTCTTGTGACAATTGATGACAAGATGAATGCAGCATGTTATCAGAAAATACTGGCAGACAATTTGTATTCTTCTGCACGAAGGCTGCGCATGGGACGCTCTTGGACTTTCCACCATGACAATGACCCTAAGCACAAGGCCAAGTTGACCTTCCAGTGGTTACAGCAGAAAAAGGTGAAGGTTGGGGAGTGGCCATCACAGTCTCCTGACCTAAATATCATTGAGCCACTCTGGGGAGATCTCAAACATGCGGCTCATGCAAGACGACCAAAGACTTAGCATGACCTGGAGACATTTTGTCAAGACGAATACCACCTGCAAGAATTAGGGGCTTCATAGACAACTATTACACAAGACTGCACGCTGTCATTGGTGCTAAAGGGGGCAATACACAGTATTAAGAACTAAGGGGATGCAAACTTTTGATCAGAACCATTTGGGTGATTTCTGTTATCATTATGATTGAAAAAGGATTATTTTCATTCAACTAATAGGAGTATATAAAAAATACCCCCACTGAAAGTGCTTAGCCCTCAATCATCATAAACATATAGGGAGAAAAGTGGGGGATTGTGAATATTTTCTTATTTACACGTTATTTACACTTAGGACAACGGCGCACACCCAAACATTTAAAAACATTTTTTTTTTAAGTTATAAAAATACCCCTTGTAATTTGGTCAGTAGTGATCAGAATGTCTTCCATTGGATGACTAGAGGCCCTTTGAGTCTTTAAACATTTTTCCCCTCCAAAGGTCTTTTCTACTACTTGTAAATATTGAACTTTATGGAGAGACTTAGAAATGAGCTCTTGTGAGAGTTGGAGATCTGCTGATTAAAGTCATGGAAATAGTAAAGACCCCTTATATTCTCTATTCAAGGATTTTAGTGGGGGGTGGTGGGCTGTTTGTATTTCTGCCACCAGTTACAACATTAATATTTAAGATGTCATTTCTTTATGGGCTTTGTATATATTTATATGATATTTTCCATATGCTTCTTAGGTTGTTTTTAAGCTCCTTACATCTACAGGAATAATTATCCCTATAGAAGCATCTTATGCCCTTTCATTTCAATATTGATGTATTAGGCTGGTCTTGTATGGACATGCGGGATAATATCCGCTCAGCTCTGGTTCATTAGATCTTGTTATTAGGAGATATATTTGGGGTGTGCGTGATTTTCTGCACTCTTATAGTTTTGTGCCCTTTAGTTGCCCGCCTATCTATTTCATGCTGGTAAGATACTGGGACGTCCTATGTGTTCACTTCCTAATTTGGCCGTTATGGAAAGACATTGGAACCTTTTAACATCTGATAAAGACCTTGAAGAAAGAGGTCCTTGCTCCAAATATCAACATAACATAACGAAGGAACAAAAATTTGAGATATAGACTAGTTCATAGTAATTTTAATGAAAAAGAACCTAAAAAAACATGGTTACAACCACTAAATGGATGTTACAGGTGTGGGAAGTGTAAATTCTGTAAATTCATAGACCCTCTAAAATATTCACACATCCAAGCACAGGGGAAGAATACCCAATTAAGGGTTTCTACAACTGCTGTACTATGGGTATTATCTATGTAGCGCAATGCCAAATTAGACGCAGGATAGGCGAACATATATATGCCATTGAAAAAGATCTTGACACCCCCCTCTCTAGGCATATGAAATACCATCACAATAAGGATACCAGCTTGGTCCATGTCTATGTAATTGATGGAACAACATTAGGCCCTAGAAGAGGAGATATTGGTACTATATATGGTACTATTAAAAAAAGAAAGCCAATGGATATATAAGTTACTTGCCCAAAAACCAGATGGATTAAATGAGAGCTTTAGTTTTAGTGCCTACCTGTAGGTGGATGTGTGATTTGTGGGGCGCCCTCTTTCTCTTTTCCTTCTGGTCCCGTGCTATTTGTGGCGAGGCTGGGCTTGGGTGTCTGGATGGTGATATTACCGAATGACACCAACCAGCAAGAAAAAAAAATGAATTCTGACAGGTTTTTTTTTTCCTATTACCTAATGACACTAATCAGCAAGGTGTAAATGAATGTTCACAGTAATATATATGACAATTAACATGTATTCAACAGTAAATATAATAAAATAAGTCAAATAGGAAATAAAATCAATAACGTTCATAGGATTAGGACAAGAAAAGTGTCCAATACATAGGGAGGAAATATGATATTTTGATATGAAAACTAAATTACAGAAAGCAAATAGAATGAGAGAAAAAAGAAAATGAATGAGAAAAAAGAATAATAAAAAATAATATGTAATTTATATTGTTTATAATAGTCAGTATTACAATAACACATTATCACATTTACATTTAGAAAAGCATTGCACGATTCACTTTATTTTTAATCATGATTATTAAATTCACAAACACTTTAAAACATGATATTGAATCCTTTTTTTGGTTTTCAATTTTAATTTAGGACATTTTGAACAATGGGGATACTGACTTGTTTTCCCCCAATATACTAATCATGGGATATCATATAACATTTATCACATATTAATCTGTTCACATCAACAATCACTGAGCATGTTACTGACTAATTATCCAAATGTATTTTGATATTTTATCACATATTAATTACATATTTATTTGTTTATACTAATAGTCACTGAGTGTGCTTAGGATGTCAAAAATATATATATATATTTTTTAAATATACATACAGTGTATTTTGTTTAATTCTGGATTCAATATACATGTCCTATATAAGTCAATAGGGTATACTGTTCTGATATAGTGTATATATGTTAAGTGACATTATATACATACATTAAGTACATTCTCCATTATGGACCATTACCTAAGATATATATTTATGCATTGATGCAATTTTATGACTATATCTTTAGAGATAGTTATTATGGCAATATCTTATCTTTTTATTACAATTCAGATAAGGTTATAAAAGGTAATATTTTACCCTAAATATCTCTTTTTAGATAAAGCAGTTCTTTATCTCCCAATGCGAGGGCCGCAACTGACGACAACTCACAGTTTCACAACTCCCCCTGCCATGTCCCACTGATGCTTGCGATGAGCTTCGTAGGCACTCATCGCCCACATCAGCCCTGCGGCCCTCCCTGCTCCATACTACCTGATCCGGTGGCGCGCGTGCACGAGCAGGTGGGACGCAGCATTAAGGTGATGGAGGAGTGGGGGAGAGACACGGGAGAGAGGAGTGGGGGAGAGACACAGGAGAGGAGCGGAGTAGAGACACAGGAGGGAGAGGAGTGGGGGAAAGACATGAGAGGAGTGGAGAGAGACACGGGGGAAGAGAGACACAGGGGGGAAGAGAGACACAGAGGAGGGGGAAGAGAGACACGAGAGGAGGGGGAAGAGAGACACGAGAGAGAGGAGGGGGGGAAGAGAGACAAGGGGGAAGAGAGACACTGGGGAAGAAAGACATAGTGGAAGGGAGAGGATGGGGGAGACAGCCACAGGGGAGGGAAAGGAGGAGGCGAAGAGATATATAGGGGAGGGGGAAGAGACACAGGGGAGGAAGAGGAGGAGGGGAAGAGAGAGACGCAGGAGACGGAGAGGAGGGGGTAAGAGAGACACAGGGGAGGAGGAAGAGAGACACAGGGGAGGGAGAAGAGGGGAGGAAGAGACTCAGGGGAAGGAGAGGAGGGGAGGAATAGACACAGGGGAGTGACAGTAAAGTAGAGGGGGGGAGAGGCTTGCAATGAGCGCCTCCTATCAAGTAGAAGGGGTTAGAGGTAGAGGGGTAGAGTGGCCCGTGATGAGCGCCAAAGACACTCATTGCGAGGACAGCCAAGTAGAGGGGGGAGAGGCCCGCAATGTGTGACAAACACCATTGCCAGGCTTCAAATTTTATTGCCGTCATTTTTGACGGGCAAGTCGCTAGTTTTTAATAATTGTCATGACAACGGCACAGTTCGCCTAAAAAAAGTATAGATCATTTGTATATATTGATCAACAGTCAGCTGATCCCCCTATCAGAGAACTATAAGAAGTAGACTAATCACAAGATAAATATGAATCAAATCTTAGATTATTGGAAACATAAATGATTGGCATGGTAACGTCACCTTGAAAAGAGGCAACGCTAGCCACCTTCGCTTTCCTTCCGTTTGAGAAAGACGCATCAGCGTAGAAACGTGCGTTTGGGTGAAAGGACGCACAGCGCGACGTCATACGCCGTCGCCGCTAGATATAAAGCCGAGAGAGAGGGGAATCTGCCTCGGTTTATGGGAAAAGAAGTAGATCTAAACTAGATTGTGACCCCAAAGTATACAGGGTAACTCTGTAAGCATTAGGAAGTAAACACATAGGACGTCCCAGTATCTTACCGACATAAAATAGATAGGCGGCAACTAAAGGGCACAAAACTATAAGAGGTGCAGAAAATCACGCACACCCCAAATATATCCCCTAATAAAGGGATCTAATGAACCAGAGCTGAGAGGATATTATCCCACATGTCCATACAAGACCAGCCCAATACATCAATAATGAAATGAAAGGGCATAAGATGCTTCTATAGGGATAATTATTTCTATAGATGTAAGGAGCTTAAAAACAAACTAAGAAGCATATGGAAAATATCATTTAAATATATACAAAGCCCATAAAGAAATTACATCTTAAATATTAATGGTCTAACTGGTGGCAGAAATACAAACAGCCCACCATCCCCCACTAAATCCTTGAATACAGAATATAAGGGGTCTTTACTATTTCCATGACTTTAATCAGCAGATCTCCAACTCTCACAAGAGCTCATTTACATAAAGTTCAATATTTACAAGTAGTAGAAAAGACCTTTGGAGGGGAAAATGTTTAAAGACTCAAAGGGCCTCTAGTCACCCAAAGAAAGACATTCTGATCACTACTGACCACATTACAAGGGGCATTTTTATAACTTTAAAAAAAAATGTTTTTAAATGTTTGTGTGTGCGCCATTGTCCTAAGTGTAAATAACGTGTAAATAAGAAAATATTAACAATCCCCCACTTGTCTCCCTATATGTTTATGATTTAAAAAGGAGCCAAACAACTATGTGATAATAAATGTCTTCATATGATCACTATCCTTCAATAAAATATATTTTTTTCCATGATCAGTAACTTTTTCAAAATAAATGCCAACATTTCACAATTTCTGCCAGGGTATGCAAACTTTTGAGCGCAATTGTATCTAGCAACATTCAGGAACCTTCCATATCCCTTTAATAGTGTGCAATGGGTGTATTTGGGTTTTATTCTAACCTAGGTCTATTCAAACTTATGCGCCCCCACACCCCATATATTGAGCCCCACAGATCAATTAGAAAGAAGTTGCATATAAAAGTGAAACATATGTGTCAATTCAATTATATGTCATTTTCTAACAAAGCATCCTGACCTCTCCCTATTCCCTCCACTGATACAAAAACACGCCCTCATGAGCCAACTCTCAGGAAGTCGAGGAGTAGTCAATGGAGAAAAGCCTTCAAGTGGAAATGATAGAGACAAGGTAATTTGATTATGCCTCGGCTATGCATAATAATGTAATCATTATTATTATTTAAAATAATAATATTTGTATATTAGCTGTGACAATCTGCTCGTATCCGCTGTTATATTTCCCCAGAGCAATGTGATCAAGCTCTTAATGAGAGGGTTCTTGTTTATTTCCAACATGTCTCACTTACAGAGCCACAGACCTCATCCGCGTCCCTTAGTTTTACATCTGATGTCTGGCACATAAATAATTTACACTGGTAGTATTGCTAATTACTTCACAGGAAATGCCACCGTCAATTAAACCCTGCATTAGACCCGTGTCCGTGCTTGGCCAAAGCACCCGGGCGGGGGGGAATATTCTACTAGCTGGATAACAGTGACAGAGCTACTGCTGATGCAGCAGGTGCAAAGCACTGGGGACCATGCCTGCTTAGGAGCTACTAGCAGTAAAGGGAAACATTTAACTTATTAGGGAGAGGGACATACTTTACAATTACATTATATAAAGGTGATCTGACCACCCTAGGTGTGGACTGACCCTCTACATATATTTTTGGATTTTTATTGACCCTAATGAGAGAAGTTGGAAGGGGGCCCCCAAATTATTTTGCACTGGGGCTCTCCATTCATTAGCTCTGCCACTCCTGTGTTAACAAAGGTTATTCTGCAGACATATTCATAAAGTAACATTCAGCAATGTTAAAGGTATATGCAAGTGAGCTGGATTATTAACCCTCCTAGCAGTAATCCTGAGCATGATTCTGGGTTAATTTTCTGTACCTAAAGCGGTAACCCCGAGCCACGCTTAGAATTACATTGGAGTGAGTGCAGCGAGTGCAGGGGTAGATCTGGAGGGGGCCCAGTGCTGCCTAATTTGCCTTGGCCCCCTCAGCACACCATTCATCCTCCTCCCTTCCCCCTTCTCCACATCCTTACCCTCCTCCTCCTTCCTCCTTCCTCCTCCCTCCCCTATGCTCCTCCTCCTCACTTTCCCCTCTCCATTCACCTCCCTTTCCCCTCTCTCCTTACTATGATCCGATTAGCTGATGATGATCTTTCCCCTGTGACACCTCATCTAGCTGTGACCGGGACCGGCAAACGCTAATGACGCAACGTGCATGTGACGTCACTCGGGGTACCCGTCCCTTTATTAGAGTTTGCCTGTCCCGGTCTTAGCCAGAAGACGTGCTGTAGGGGAAGGATCATCATTAGATCATCGGATCATAGTAAGGGGAGAGGGGAAAGGGAAGTGAATGGAGAGGGGGAAAGGGAGGAAGAGGAGGATAAGGGGGGGAAAGGGAGGAGGAGGAGAGGGAAGGGGAAAGGCAGGAGGAGGAGTATAAGAGGGAAAGGGAGGAGGATAAGGGGTAAAGGGAGGAGGAGGAGGATAAGGGGAAAGGAAGGAGGATAAGGGGGAAAGGGAGGAGGATAAGGGGGAAGGGGAAAGGGAGGAGGATAAGGAGGAAGGGGGAAAGGGAGGAGAAGGAGAATAAGAGGGAAGAGTGGAAAGGGAGGAGGAGGATAAGGGGGAAGGGGAGAAACGGAGGAGGAGAGGGGTAATGGTGCTCTGCTGGGGCTAGTGTGGGGGATGGTCCAGAATATAGAAAAAGTTTATGTGTATATTTTATATATGTATATATATACACTTAATCTTCTTCTATATTCTTTTTATATATATATATGCTTGCGACAAATCGCAGATTGACAACTACGACCGATCGCAGAAAGCCGCGTGCATGCGCACTGCGCTGGGTACACGCATGCGTACTGTGCGGCATTAGCCGTGCACATGCTCACTGCGTCAGCCGCGCATGCCTACTGTGCCGGTCATGCGGGGTCAGCCGCGCATGTGCACGGCAAGGGAGGAAGAGGCACACGGGAGGAGGTGAGACACACAGGGGAGGAGGGGAGAAACACACAGGGGAGGAAGGGAGAGACAGACAAGGGAAGAGGGGAGAGACACACAGGAGAGGAGGGGAGAGACACACAGGAGAGGAGGGGAGAGACAGACAGGGGAAGAGGGGAGAGACACACAGGGAAAGAGGGGAGACAGACAGGGGAAGAGGGGAGAGACAGACAGTGGAAGAGGGGAGAGACAGACAGAGGAGGAGGGGGAGAGACACAGGGGAGTGAGAGAAGGGGGAAGAGACACAGGGGAGTGAGAGGAAGAGGTAAAAGACACAGGGGAGGGGGAAAAGGCACAGGGGAGGTAAATGGGGGGGGAGAGACACAAGGGAGGGGGGGAGAAGAGAGCCACAGAGGGGAGGAAGAGACACACAGTGGAGGAGGGGAGAGGCACACAGGGGAGGAGGGGAGAGACACACAGGGAAGAGCCACACAGGGGAGGAGGGGAGAGAGACACACAGAGGAGGAGAGAGACAAACAGAGGAGGAGGGGGAGAGACACACAGGGGAGGAGGGGGGAGAGACACACAGGAGAGGAGGGGGGATAGACTCAGGGGAGTGAGAGAAGGGGGAAGAGACACAGGGGAGTGAGAGAAGGGTGAGGGACACAGGGGAGGAGGGTACAGACACAGGGGAGGGAGCGGTGGGGAAGAGACACAGGGGAGGGAGTGGGTGAAGAGACACAGGGGAGGGAGGGGGGTTAAAAACACAGGGGGGGAAGGAGACACAAGGGAGGGAGAGGAGGGGGGAAATGAGACACAAGGGAGGAAGTAAGCAGGGAGAGAAAGGCACTCATTGCGAGGCCCATGATGACCGCCAAAGATGCTCATCGCAAAGCCAATAAAGTAGAGGGTCGGAGAGGTAGAGGGGGAGGCTCACAATGAGCGCTGAAGGCGCTCATTGGGAGGCCCATGATGAGCGCCAAAAGGCTCTCATCGCGAGGCCAGTAAAGTAGAGGGGGAGGCTCCCATTGTGTGGCAAACAGCATTGCCAGGCTTTATTTTTTTATTGCCGTCATTTTTGACGAGCAAGTCGCTAGTATATATATACTGTATATACAGTGGATATAACAAGTCTACACACCCCTGTTAAAATGTCAGGTTTCTGTGCTGTAAAAAAATTAGACAAAGATAAATCATCTCAGAACTTTTTCCACCTTTAATGTGACCTATAAACTGTGCAACTCAATTGAAAAACAAACTGAAATCTTTTAGATGGAGGGAAAAAAAAATAATAATAATGTGGTTGCATAAGTCTGCACACCCTCTTATAACTGGGGATGTAGCTGTGTTCAGAATTAAGCAATCACATTTCAAATTGTGTTAAATAGGAGTCAGCATACACCTGCCATCATTTAAAGTGCCTGATTAACCCCAAATAAAGTTCAGCTGCTCTAGTTGGTCTTTCCTGAAATTGTCTTAGTTGCATCCCACAGCAAAAGCCATGGTCCACAGAGAGCTTCCAAAGCATCAGGGGGATCTCATTGTTAAAAGGTATCAGTCAGGAGAAGGGTACAAAAGAATTTCCTAGGCATTAGATATACCATGGAACACAGTGAAGACAGTCATCATCAAGTGGAGAAAATATGGCACAACAGTGACATTACCAAGAACTGGAGCTCCCTCCAAAATTGATGAAAAGGGGGGGCGGAGCTGGCGTCTGAGGAAGTCAGACGTGTTTGTCTGAGCTCCAGATTGAGCTCCGAATAGGGCTTATTATTCTGCCCTGGAGCGGCTTCTTGTGCCCTGCCTGCACTCGGGGCACCACTGGAGGTTGCCCCCATCCCCCGGGGAGCAACGTGGAGCCCATTAGACAGCCCAGCAGCACGGGAGGCCACCGGTTGCGGGACGACGCCTGAGGCCCCAGAGGACTTCGGGGCTCTATTCCCCAGCTCCTGAGCTTGTGCTGGAGCAGATCCCGGTGGCGGCTGGATCCGGCCGGGATCCCAGGGTGACCCCTCTGGCCAGAGTGGGGTCCCTGAAGAACGGGGCAGAAAGCCCGCAAAACGCAGCCGCCATCTTGCGGGGCCGCCATCTTATGCACCCACCAGACGGCTGCAGGTAGGGGGGATCTTCCCCAGAGGGCTGTGACTCCCCAGAGGGGCCCCAGGAGAAAGCCAGACATCCCCAAATGAGGGAGCAGTGCACCCAACGCTATTAGTGGGTGTTTAGCACTCTCCCCATGTATAAGGCACTGTGGCTGCCATCAAAGAGTCTTGGTGGGGTAGGAGGAGGAAGCTGCTTGAATTTTCCCCAGCTTGCAAGGCACAAAATGCTCTATTTATTGTCACTTCCCCACACAATTCTGAGATCTGGGGTTAAGGCTGTGTGAATCAACTGTTTAAGCTACCCTCTCAGGACTGAGCTCTTGATATAGAGACTTATCTCGCAGCATTGCCAGAGACTGAATTGCATAATATTTGGGAGCACTGTGGGTGTACCTGGTCTCAGAAACTGACGCTATCTTTAGGCACTTTTTATGGAACATTTGTGCATCAAACAAAATATTGTGTCTACCTATATTTGAGACCTGTGCTTTTACTGCCAGTTGCATGGACTGTGTTAATTTCTTACAACATCAGCGCATGTGCTGCCACCCTGTGGACGTTTACAATACTGCAGATCACCATTGGCCTTATGCGAATAATGCGAGAGTGGAAGTCTCCCTGCCACTCATTGCTGCTTACTGTTTGTACTGATCTATTCTAAGGCTGAGTTCTACTTAACAGGCTCCTGTCAACAAAAGCAGACAGACTACCCGAAGAGGGTACAACTTTTTGTGCCACCCGCCTACCAAAGGACTATTCTCTGTTTGGCCGGATTTTCAAAGGCTTCTCCAGTGCCCCGGCTGGGGACTACACTCTAATTATGGAGTAGAGAGACGGATGGGAAATTGGCTTGGCAGCACAGCTATCACCTACCTCAACTCAACTTTCTAATCTGGACAAACTCTACTACTTGGGCCAGCGGACTTTCACTCAGACCACTCGGGGCATAGCTTCCCCCTATTCTATACCTGGCTGATTCCATAACGGACCTTTTGCTGATTCCTACGGCCCGTATTCCAAAATGCCGAAACCCAAAAGAACTGCTTCAGCGAAGGGCATAAGGGAGCACTTTACACCTAAATCTGCCAGATGCTCCCCCCCTGCGGAGTCCGCCTCAGAACACTCGGATGGCTCGGACAGGGAAGGTACTCCTGATGCTCCTAGCCAATATATGGACCTCTCTGCCAGGTCAGTGGCTACTATTGAGCGGCTCCTGGCAAAAGCTATTGATCCTCTAAGACAAGACTTGAAGGACCTGGGGCACCGCACTCAAATACTGGAGGACACATCGGATCGGATGGCCGAGGCGCAAGAAAGAGACCGATCCTCCACTGCTCAAAACTCCATTCATATCTCTGACCTCACGGATAAGATAGAGGATCTGGAGAACCGGTCCCGCTGGCACAATGTACACATCCGTGGTATACCGAGAGCGATTCAGGACCTGTCTGGCTACCTGAGGGATACAATCCCATAATCCTCACTAATCAGCCCGAAAGTGTGTGGAAGATTGAGCGGGCCCATAGAGCCTTGGGTGGTATGAGGAGCTTGGAGGCTCCCAAGGATGTTATTGTTAGATTTTTAAGGCAGCAGGCCAGAGATCTTCTACTATCGGCCACCAGGAAGCTGCATACCATCAAGGGGCCGGATGACTCAATCCTGCAGTTTTATGCGGACCTCTGCCCGGATACCCTGCATAAGCAGAGACTTATGAAACCGTCTGTTGCCATTCTTATTCAGCACAGGATCCAGTACCGTTGGAACTTTCCGTTTGCTCTGACTTTCACTTATCATGGCAAGACTTATACCACCCGCTTCCTGGAAGACTGCCTAGATGTATTGCAGAGATTACAGCTATGCCCGGAGCCCACGACAGCAGCAAACCAAGAGCACCTTGTTTCGCTTATCCCTAAGAGGCAGCAGACCTCAAGGCCAGCACAAGTTCATGGCAAACAAGTCCCTATCTTGGAGGGGCCCAGTGGCTTTCGGGACTATATAGGCGATCTGCAAGACAAGCGCTTGGTATCCTCAGCAGACTCTGGACTCTCGGCCACTTCAAAGTTGGGCCCGCGACCTGAGAGGCCTCCTACCTAGCTGGACTTTGATAATATTTTGCTGAGTATTTGATGTTCATTTTTCATTGTTTATAATCCAGATAGAATGTTGATAGAATAGTTCGTACTATTGCCATTTAGAATTATTATAGTTTGCCAGACTAGTTTCCCACATTACGTGGATTTGTCTTTTACTTTATTTACTATAAATAGAGATAGAAGGGTTATGTGTAATCGACTGTTTTATACTTATCCTGCTATATTCTTGAAATTACAGCTTGAAGTTTAGTCGTACTGTAAACTTGTTGTTTTCCTGCTCTGTTTTTTTTTTTTTTTTTCTTATTTTTGTGCTTCTTGTTTCTGTTCTATTATTGGCTTGTTTGCTTTATCCCAGATTTATCTACCTCTCCGATATTAAACTGCCTTTCTCCCTTTTCATTGCTCTCAGCCCTCTTGATAAAAGAGAGATTTCTCCGCCGCCAACAGCATACCCGCTGGGACTTCTGTCTGCTCTCCGGGCTCCTCCACTCCTCGCCATTCACGTGCTCAGCTATTAGGTAAGGTTGCATACACCTACACTCCCGACTTTTAATGGCTACTTCTAAATACACCATAGTGACCCACAATGTGAAGGGCTTCAATTCCCCCTTTAAAAGGAGGAAGGCCTTTGCATTCTACAAAAAATATACTCCCTCGGTCATTTTCATGCAGGAGACCCATTTTTCCCTTGGCAACAAACCTAAATTCCTACATAAGGATTACCCTACCTATTATCTAGCCTCTCTCCCAACTAAGAGAGCTGGCTGTGCAATTTTGCTGCATAGGACCTTTCCCTTCCAGGTAGAATCCACTCGGGTAGACGGGGATGGCAATTACGTTATGGCAACTGGGACTATAAGAGGGGAAAGAATGACGCTGCTATCTCTGTATTCTCCTACGAACTCTCCCTACTCTGTCCTCATAGACCTGTTGAAAAAACTAGAGGCTCATGATTTGGGGAAACTGATAATTTGGGGGGACCTTAACCTGACCTTAGACTCGATCTGGAAAACCGACCAACAGATTCCCCAACAAGACTAACCAGATTAAGTCCTTACTGAACGGCTTGGGGTTAGTTGATGCTTGGCGGGGTAGGCACCCAGACAAGAGAGAGTACACATTCTACTCCCAGACTCACCTGACATACTCTAGGATTGACGCTCTTCTTATCACTTCCTCATTGTATGACTCTACAATAAATACTGAGATAGTCCCTTGCCCCTGGTCAGACCATGCTCTGGTACTTGTTGAGCTGAATCTGGGTCCTAACCCTCGACTTCCCTATAAATGGGTTCTGAACGAATTCCTACTGTCTAACCCGAGTAGTATGGATTCCATATCCAAGGACATACAGCTGTTTTTCGAGACTAATGACTCCCCCGAAACTGGGACTGGATGGCTTTGGGCTGCCCATAAGGCTTTTGTTAGAGGAACTTGCATTAAGCTGTCCTCTATACATAAGAAACTTCTTAGGCAGAAGGAGACAGAGCTTTCTACCTCAATAAAGAGGTTAGAGGAGAAAAACCAACAGCGCCCCTCTCTTCAGGGGCGTAAATTAATTGACCAGACTAGGCTTGAGCTGGACGCTATTTTGTCCCATCAAACTGAACGGGCTATGAGAAAAATGAAGCACCTCTATTACTGGAAGGCAAACAAACCTGACTCCCTTTTGGCTAAAAGACTACACAATAAATTCTCCCAACCCAGAACCACCCAAATTAGGATACCTGGCGGTCAAATCTCCTACAGCCCCAATGATATCCAAAAAACGTTTCAAAATTATTACCAAAAAATATACTCCTCGCAACCCCACTGCAGTGGATCAGATATAGACTCCTTTTCTAAATTTATGCGACCTCCCTAAAATACCGGATTATCAACTGGATGATTTGAACTTAGAAATAACACAGGAGGAGGTTAAACTTACCATCCAGAATCTTAAGTTGGGCAAATCCCCAGGACCGGATGGCTTTACTAACTTGTATTATAAAAAATTTGAACCTCTTCTTACCCCCCACTTGACATCTCTTTTAAATGCCATATTAAACGGAGAGCCTATGCCCCCGGAGCTGAACCGGGCTGACTTAGTGATTTTTCCAAAAGATGGCAGGGACTCTTTAGAGGTGAAAAATTATCGCCCTATATCCCTAATCAATGGGGACGTCAAAATCTTGGCGAAAATTATGGCCACCAGCATCTCTAAATTTCTACCCGATTTGATCCACAAGGATTTGATTTGATCCTTTAGAGAGGCCGGGGACAATGTTAGGAGGGTCATGAACGCACAGTTCATGGCTCAGAAGTCTAATATAGCAGTCTGTCACTTAGCTTTAGATATAGAGAAAGCTTTTGACACGGTAGAATGGCCATATTTATATAAGATTCTGGACAAATTTGGATTTAAGGGACGCTTTATTAATTTACTTAAGAGATATTATGACTCCCCAGCAGCCAATCTAAAACTCCCAGGGGATCACAAAGTCGACATCCACATTCAAAGAGGGACCAGGCAAGGGTGCCCACTCTCCCCACTGCTATTTGCTCTTGCCATAGAACCCCTTGCGCAAGCGATTAGAGCCAACCCAGTCATCCAGGGGGTACATGTAGGCCTCCAGCATTTTAAATGCTCTTTATTTGCGGATGACATTCTTTGCACCCTGACCAATCCCCTTTCATCCATACCTGCACTCATGTCCACTGTTCAGGACTTTGGCAAAATCTCGGGTCTCAAGCTGAATGTTGAGAAGACTGAGGCGATGGGGATCAGATTGCCGCAGGGGGAGATTGACATCCTCAAAGCTAATCACCAGTTTATTTGGCCCGCACAGTCTATAAAATACTTAGGTGTTAGACTTACCTCCAAGTTTGGGGATATGTACGGGGCAAATTTTCCTCCCTTGTATAGATCTCTGACATTGGATATGCAGAAATGGAGGAGCTTTAAGATTTCATGGACAGGCCGCATTGCGGCTGTGAAAATGAATATCTTACCTAAATTACTATACTTATTTAGATCCCTTCCTATCCCTCTCTCCCTTAAAGACCTAGACAAATTCCAGAATAGCATTTCTCGGTTCATTTGGGACGATAAACGCCCTCGCATCCCCAGGCAGGTGATGTTTCGCTCCAAGAATAGGGGTGGCCTCGCGACTCCGAATTTAAGACTTTATCTTAAAGCTGCACACTTGGCTCTTTTGCCTAGAGCCCACTCTACGAAACACCATCCATCTTGGGTTTTTATGGAAAATTATCAAATGTCCCCACATAGTTGGGATAAGTTGGTTTGGATGCCTGAGGACTCTGCCCCTTTCATAACTCATCAAAACCCCATGATCTCCTTGACGCTTTCGGCCTGGAGATGGGCTAGATCTAGGCATCGACTTAGCACGGAATTATCACCCCTTCTATCAGTTATGTCCTTCCCACAAATTCTAGCAGATTCAAGTTCTGTGTCTAGATTTTGGTGGACCTCCAGACGCCTGGATCGCATAGGGAACTGGTTCGCCAATGACAAACTACTGACCTATGACCAATTTTGCACGACTCACGACTTGCCAACTACAGAACTCTACAATTACTTAAAAATTAGAAGTTGGGTTACCAAGATGGTTAAGGATTCCGGGCCCCCCAGAGCCTCCTGGCTATCAGTTATCTGTAAAAAATCTCCCACTTGCCAAGGGTAATCTGAGTTCTTTGTATAACACCTTTCTGGGCACTTCGGGGGGCCAGAAACCCAAGTTTATGCTGCATTGGGAAAAGGATCTGGGGGTGGAGTGGGACTGGGACAAATGGACTGAATCTTGCTCTAATCTTTCAAAAGGATCACTTAATTCGGCTTTATTAGAAACATCAATCAAAGTTTTTCACAGGGCCTACTGTACTCCCGATAAAATGCAGAAGTTTAGGCTGCAGGAGAGTAACAAATGCTTTAGGGGATGCCAGGATGTGGGGGATCATATTCATGTTTGGTGGGCCTGTCCACGTGCCCAGAATCTCTGGGAACGATTGACCCGTTTAGCCTCCACACTTTTTCATAATGAAGTCTCCCAAAAGCATGTGGGAAAAGGTGTTATGGTCTGATGAAACCAAGCTTGAACTTCTTGGCCATAATTCCAAAAGATATGTTTGGCGCAAAAACAACACTGCACATCACCGAAAGAACACCATACCCACAGTGAAGCATGGTGGTGGCAGCATCATGCTTTGGGGCTGTTTTTCTTCAGCTGGAACTGGGGCCTTAGTTAAGATAGAGGGAATTATGAACAGTTCCAAATACCAGTCAATATTGGCACAAAACCTTCAGGCTTCTGCTAGAAAGCTGGACATAAGGAGGAACTTCATCTTTCAGCATGACAACGACCCAAAGCATACATCCAAATCAACAAAGGAATGACTTCACCAGAAGAAGATTAAACTTTTGGAATGGCCCAGCCAGAGCCCAGACCTGAATCCGATTGAAAATCTGTGGGGTGAACTGAAGAGGGCTGTGCACAGGAGATGCCCTCGCAATCTGACAGATTTGAAGTGTTTTTGCAAGAAGAGTGGGCAAATCTTGCCAAGTCAAAATGTGCCATGCTGATAGACTCATACCCAAAAAGACTAAGTGCTGTAATAAAACCACAAGGTGCTTCAACAAAGTATTAGTTTAAGGGTGTGCATACTTATGCAACCATAATATTTTATTTTTATATTTTTTCTTCCCTCTACCTAAATGATTTCCGTTTGTTTTTCAATCGAGTTGTACAGTTTATAGGTCACATTAAAGGTGGAAAAAGTTCTGAAATGATTTATCTTTGTCTCATTTTTTTACAGCACAGAAACGTGACATTTTAACAGGGGTGTGTAGACTTTTTATATCCACCGTATATATTATCCCTTCCCTATGTCAGTATTTTTGAATGTACCTCTTTAACATTCCAAATACTGACATAATCATACAGTCAGGAGGGTTAATGCATCTGATAGAAGAGAATTAGCAGTGTATGAAAAAAAAATTGCATGAAAAAATACCATAATAAACATTTAAAAAGTTGCCCTAAAGTTTGCTGAATTTCTTGCATTTGTAAACTGTTTTCTATTAATGTTGACAACCCCTGAAAATCCCAGGGAAAATTATCATACATTATACATTGTATCTTTGTGGTCTGTGAATTGTGCTGCATCTTTCCTTTAGATTTCTGTAATACCCAGAACAAGGTCTGTGTCCCGTCATTCACTGATTGTTTTATCTACATCCCAGGTGAAACTCCCCCCAACCCCAATGATTTACCCCATCACCTCCACCACCCCCAGTGAATTGCCCCGTTACCTCCCCCAGCCCCAGTGCTTTACCTCTGTAACCCCCCCAACCCCATTGAGTTACCCCATCACCTCCCCCACCTCTAGTGAATTGCCCCATTACCTCCCCCAGCCCCAGGGATTTACCCCATCACCTCCACCACCCCCAGATAATTTCCCCTGTGATCTCTCTCAGCCCCAGTGCATTGCTCCATCACCTCTCCCAGCCCCAGGTAATTGTCCCATTACCTCCCCCAGCCCCAGTGAATTGTCCCTGAGATCTCTCCCAACCCCAGTGAATTGCATGCACTCACTCACACAGAGACACATGAACAGAAAATGTTGCAGGTCATTGCAGTAGCATAAATCAAGCATAAATGCTCATTCGCCTAAAAGTCCAAATTTATCAAGGAGACGGTGTATGTCTGAAGAACAACAGTGTAAACGCTCAAGCATTTTTACTTGAATGTCGATGTATGGTCCTTTAAGGACCCAGTGTAGAAGCCACATCTAGCTGGCTGCATAGCACATTGCTGATTGGCTGCAAAAGCTGGGCATGCTCACATGGACAGGGTACACTTTTACAAAAATGAACCCTCTCAGGAGCCTAGCTCAATCCTGGGGGTGTAAACATCACCTGCAACAGTGTTTTTTTTTAATGCAAAGCTAAAAAAACATAGTGCATGCAAATAAATGTAATCATACACTACTAATTCCCCTCTATGAGATGCATTCATAACCCAGCTCACTTGCATATACCTTTAAATACTGAAGACTCCAATACATTGGAAATATGTAACAATGTTGCAGAGCAGTGTTATGTTCTGTTTGTGGTTACATTGTAGATAAATAAACTGCAATAATATGGAGAGTTGCTTATTTCTTGCCTAATTTAGACATCACCAGCCATTCACAAAGCAAAGCAATTTATATTCCCCCAGGAAATGTTTCTGAAATTGAAAAAAAGGGCTGGTGTAAGTGCCAATAATGAGCTGGGAGTGTTTAGTATATCACGTGTTAATTGTGTGGTTATAAAGTCAACAATAAAGTTGTTTGTTCATAATAAAAAAAAAAAAAAAAAAAAATGTTATCTGCCTGAGCAGTGACAAAGCTAAAGAACAGAGGGCCCTGGTGCAAAAAGAAAAAAAATGGGGTCCCCTCATACAAATTTGTTTGTGCTGGCCCCCCTGGTACCAATTTATTTAGTGCGTCACACCAAGACCACTTTCCATAACAGCTGCCTTCCCTAAGACGTTTTACCATAACAACACCCATCCCTATCGCCTTTACTACCCTCTCATAGAACCTATATCACTGTACTTTGCTGTCACTTTGCAGTCTCCTGCTCTCTCACCTCTTTCCAGCTGAACTGCTCCACACTGCCATCTCTTGGAGTTTGAGGATAAATGTCTTTCTTTTTTTAAACAGGCACATACCAGATTCTGGCCAGGGGGTGACCAGGGAAATCACATAGCACTGGCTCCCCCAGAGGAGGGCCCTGGTGCACTGCACCACCTGCACCACTGGTAGCTCCGCCCCTGTGCCTGACCTGCTGGGGCTTTCTCCATCCCTTCTCTGTATATGAATCACATTGAGTGTGTGTGAGTCATGGTGATGGGAGTTCCTTTCAGCTGGTAGATGTGTTAATCATCCATTGTGTAAAAAATTGTGCAAACGATACTGATCTCATTAATGACATCATCCTTAGGAGCTTGATCACTCACAGAACAGACAAAAAGGGACATATGCATGACATGAAGTCAACTCATATACAGGGTTCCTTTCCACACCTCACCAGCAGGAGTAGACAGTATCGTTTCAGTAGCATTTGATCAGATCAGACAGCCACAAACGATCCTGAAAAATCCCAGCATCCAGTAAAAGTACATAGTCCTACCACCTATGTCTTAACCAGAAGATCTATTTATTGAACAGGGTACAACATATCTATATGGGAATATAAGGGTAACTAAACACATTAACAAAAAAGTAATTAAACAGTGGAGCCATTAAACAAATTACTTGGTAATGTAATTAAGATCACTAGATCAGGAGGTCAAATTTACCTATTTAGAGCTGATGCACTATTTCTGACTGGCTAGTATCTGGTTGTTTGCATCTCCCACAGGAGGCCTACATTGTTAAACTGTCTGAACTGTCTGTCCTTGCAAACAACAATTTGATTATACCTCCATACACCAGGTCAGACAGTATAGCTTGAATTACCATAAAATTAATAAAAAAACAACACATACAAATATCATGCATGTTAAACATAATCACTATAGGAAGCTGTAACGCACAAATATATTGTACCCAGTATTACTGTACAGTGAAACAACCACCTCTATAGTACAGTGAATATACCCAGAGATGAACATGGTACCTCCAATACAGTGAGTCGCCCAGCCCAAAGTCCCAGTACAAAGAGAATACGCCACACAACCTGACTGGTACATGGTGGTTTGTGAGATAACTCACAACCCCTGGATAATTATCATACCTACCAGATGAAAGCAACTTGTATCATCATGGCTCCCGGAGAACAAACGTGAGTCATGTTCAGGAAAGAAGGTGGAGGCAACCCCTGTACCTTAGGCAGGTAATATTAATTGAATCACTCTATAACAGATGATATTGATGTTGTATATTTGCATTATTACTAATACACTTATTCTACTTGGAATAAATGCTTGTGTGTATCATTAAGTGCCAGTAAATGGGATTTGCCCTAGAACATATATATCTTAAGAAAGTGAGTGAAATACTGAGGGAAGAAAAGCAAACTAACGGAGAAGTGTAAATATTTGTGAATTTAGAAGAGGGCCGATATTTGCAAACTTCAGTGAAACGGTTTCAAAGTGAGAATTAATGTGAGGTTTGTAAATATACAGCGGCCATAATAAATGGTGTTGTGCCATAATTCTGTTTGTGCTGTGTTTAAATCCATTTATTTGCTTACCGGGCCTCCCCAAACACATGGGCTGGCTTTAAATATATGTCTTTAAGAACTTTGAGCATTAGACAGGGAAAAAGTCAGAAAGTTAGGTTTAAATTGGAAAAAATAATAATATTTTCACCTCCGTTGGACTATGGAGGCATCCATGATACTTTGATGGCAGTTGGCTGTGTGAGAGGGGTGTTTATATTTCTGGAAAAAAGACAGAAAAGCTTGCACTTTTTAACCAGTTAATCTCCCCTAGGGTGTTAAATAAAAAATTACTGTGGTACAAAATACTAAGGGCCTCATTCAATTGGGATTTGGCCAATTGAATAGGGCTCTATAAAAGCACAGAGCCTATTTTTAGTTAGAAGTTTTTAGTTGCTTTTGAATAGAAGTTCACTAACTAAAAACCTCTGTAAAAAAATATGCTGTGTGCTTATATAGAGCCCTATTCAATTGGCCAAGTTACAATTGAATGAGGCCCTAAGTATGCTTAACTGTAATGTAACAAAATCTGTCATTTTGTCTGTCTGTGATTACATATGCCCCAAATATCCAATGTAGTTAGTGGCATACATACAGCCCCATTAAATTTGAGGCCCGTGGTGGCATCGGCACACCCACAAAGGCTGCGGGCTTGAAATTCAGTGGCATTAAAGAGCTATAAAATTCAACCATGCCTTAAACCATTCAAACCCGTAAACCATTCTTGCAAACGTTGGATGTGTGGCCATGAACATGATCAATTAGTCAAACCCGTAGTTACGGGTTTAGACGGAGCCAATGGCAAATGAGATCGCCATCATTACGTCACTGAAAAATGGAGGTTAGATTTCAAAGCCTTACGGGTCTCAATTGCGAGTTTCCATCAGACCCACATTCCAGAAGTAATGCAATATTAATAAATCTGTAAATATGATATCTAGTCCATGCTGGTTCCATTATATGTATTAACACATTGATTGCCGGGATCGATATAACACTAAAATGAAATAGAAATAAAAGTATTTATATTGCGATTGCGATTTGCGGGCTTGAGAATGTTGTGCTATTAATTTTAATACCTAACACTTTTCCTTTATTTATAAGTACATTAGTGTGTGTATATTTGCATTTACAGTGCTACGGATAGGACTTTAACCCCCTAGCGCGTCATCTCTAGTACCCATTGTTTTTTTGGCTCCATTTACGGGTTAAGGGTTTGAACGCCAGTGGATTTGTAGCAATTTAATATTGATTTTCGGGCGTAACAGTTATCGGCTCAACAGAACAAAGGACTTGCGGCCGCGGAGTTCAGATTTTCACATTCCATAGGGTTTTTTCGCCCCTAACCCGACTTTTTAATGTAATATTTTTTTATTTTTTCAGTGATAAAATAAGAAAAATGATATTCCCACAGGCAACATGTTGCAAATTCTCTCCCTGAGATACTCTCGGCAAAAAGCAACATTCAGTTAATTCTGGTTTATGACAAAGACCCATCGCCCGGGGCCTGTTGTTGGATTGTTTTAACAGCTGAGCAATTCGGGCCATGGTCCGTAGCCAAATATCTGGGGGGTGGTTGTGTGCAGTGATGTCTCTACTGAAAGGTTATACCTTAACTATAAACAGATGTGTGTGGAACAAACTATAAGCCAACTGAAGCAGTTAAATACTGCAGATCTGCTAGAGAAGGCAGCAAGCAATTAAGAAGGAGGAATATCCCCTAATGAGATGAGTGAATGGGTTAATAACTTCCATACTAAATCCTCACTGCTCTCTTAACCATTCCCTACTGAAGTCTGCAAAACCGTATTCACAAAAAAAGACCCTTTGTCACTTGTATGTTTGTGAGTGATATGTATTGCAAGGTAGAGTTGATAACAGCGGTGGTGGAGCTAGAGAATCGAGGGCCCTGGTGCAAAAACAAAATTAGGGCCCTCCCCCCATGGGGTGGCTGTAATTTATTTTTTGCACTGGACCTTGGTACCAACTCACTCAGTGCTTTCCCAGTACCCCTTCCCCTACCCCCCTAATTCCCTTTCACATAACAGCACTATTCCCCAAGACCCTTTCCCATAGCTGCAGCCCCCCACATGACCAGTTTCCAATACTTGGGCCCCCCTCAGGGGATGGCCCTGGTGCATTGCACCACCTACACAACTGGTAGCTCCCCGCAGGGACACCAGATTAGAGTGTAAGCTCTTTAAAAGGGATTACTAATATCTCTGTGTGTGTGTATATACGAATCTTTACTATCTGTACATGCGATCACCAGTATACAAGCATTACTTTACAGAAATATAAATTTGTATATCAATCCTGGTGGGAGTCCAGCACGCGTGGACCCTTATTTAATGAAGTTTAATGATATACTGGCTTTTATAGATTGAAACCCGGTCCACAGGGAAGAGGTAAGTATCCAATTATCAATAGATCATGTGAAATCTAATAAATGCGTTTGTTAGATTAACTGGTAGCGCCAAAAGACAATATCAGGAAAAAAGAAAGAAACGCTTGCACTTTTTAACCAGTTAATCTCCCCCAAGGTGTTAAATATAAATTACTGTGGTACAAAATACTAACAGCCACATTCAATTCCCTCAACATGTAAAGCCGTAGCCCGTAACATAGCCCACAAGACTTACGGCTATTAAATTGGCCCCGTAAAGCTACCATTTGTGTAGGTGGTGCAATGCACCAGGGCCATCCCCTGAAGGGGGCCCAGCTATGGAAACTGGTCATGTGGGGGGCTGCAGCTATGGGAAAGGGTCTTGGGGAATAGTGCTGTTATGGGAAAGGGTATTAGGGGAAGGGGTACTGGGAAAGCACTGAGTGAGTTGGTACCAAGGTCCAGTGCAAAAAATAAATTACAGCCACCCCATGGGGGGAGGGCCCTAATTTTGTTTTTGCACCAGGGCCCTCGATTCTCGAGCTCCACCACCGCTGTTATTAACTCTACCTTGCAATACATATCACTCACAAACATACAAGTGACAAAGGGTCTATTTTTGTGAATAAGGTTTTGCAGACTTCAGTAGGGAATGGTTAAGAGAGCAGTGAGGATTTAGTATGGAAGTTATTAACCCATTCACTCATCTCATTAGGGGATATTCCTCCTTCTTAGTTGCTTGCTGCCTTCTCTAGCAGATCTGCAGTATTTAACTGCTTCAGTTGGCTTATAGTTTGTTCCACACAGATCTGTTTGTAGTTAAGGTATAACCTTTCAGTAGAGACATCACTGCACACAACCACCCCCCAGATATTTGGCTACGGACCATGGTCCGAATTGCTCAGCTGTTAAAACAATCCAACAACAGGCCCCGGGCGATGGGTCTTTGTCATAGACCAGAATTCACTGAATGTTGCTTTTTGCCGAGAGTATCTCAGGGGAGAGAATTTGCAACATGTGGAATTATATTTTTTCTTATTTTATCACTGTAAAAATATTACATTAAAAAGTCTTGCAGATATAGCTAGTTTTTTATTAGAAGAAAATATAGATACCTATACAGAGTCAGGGAGGGATCCATAACACATTGGTGGAAGTTGTGTGTTAGAGGGGTGTTTACATTTCTATGGCTGCATTGAATGATGCAACACCCTGCTTCTTTGGGAAGGGGTGTAGTGTCACCTTTAATATTTCCAGTTATCAAACAAAGGCTCTGGACTTCTCTTTGTTCTATCCTCCCCCACCCCTCCTTCCATTGATAACTACAAACACAAACCTCCATCATTCAGCTCTCAGGATGTGCAACAAGCACAAAATGAATTCCTCTACTCAGCAACAGAGTTTTAAAAAATTGAAATTTTCCCCCAAAAAATGTTTTATGTCTAAAGCTTACAGCGGCTAATCTTGTTAATTGAACACATACATGACAAACAAGTGTCTTTTTGCTTGATCTCCATTGGTCCCTTAAAGTATGCAAACAGCCAGAGACCTTGTCCGAGGTGTATAATATGGATGCAGGTCTCTGTTCCGTCTCCCACTGTAACCAATTCATATATTTCGAGGCTTGCCCTTTCCCAGCAGGTTCTGTTTGTTCTGGTTCTCTCCTCGTTGCACATTTGTATCATTATAATCATTGTTATATCTCCCCGTCCTGCAGGAAATAGAATCCTCGGTTCATATCTCAGCGCTCGGCGTGATCCAATTATACTCTCCGCAGGGCCGCTCGCTGCAGGTAATTATGGACACTGTATCTGGGCTTCCAGTCACTGGCGCATTACACACAATGCTGAGAATTACTTGTGGTCATTTGGTCAGAAAGTTACATACATCTTTAAAGGGACTCTGCACCCCAAAATCAAGTTATTTTTTAGGATATTATTAAAGAGCATAAATAACTGGCTGTATGTTGTGTTATCCATTTTATTCTAAGATGAGTCAAACCTGGGAAATGTAATGTTGTTCTTGCTGTATTTATATGCAAATGAGTGGTTCATATGTTTTAATTTGCTGCTTATATAGTCAAAAAGAAAAAACTTTATTGATTATCAAAAAAGATTATATAGAAAAAAAGAAAAAAACTTTATTGCTATCAAAAAAGATTATATAGAAAAAAAGAAAAAAACTTCTATAGTCTTATATATAGTCTCTGTAATTACCAAAATAAAGACCTCCAATGATATCTGGCAGCTAGACCCCTCTCCCACCCCTATCAAGTACTCTAAGCGCAAATTAGCATACTGAGCCACACATTAGCATTATAAGCAGCACATTAGTATACAGGAACCGCAAAAGCAATTCTAAATATTTCAGAAATGATTTACCGTAAAGAAAAACTGGTAGCACTTCATATAGCCATTTTTGATGCTCTTTAAAATGAGATTCCCTTCCTGTTGGGGTGGAGAGTCCCTTTAAGAGGCATTCATTACACAAATTAGTTATTTAAGGAGGACAATAAAGTCCCAATAATTCCATTTATGTTTTGTATGATTGATAGTTAAAAATCTTACAATAACATTATTGTGGGGATATTCCTTCCTCTTTATCTGTTAAATGTCACAAAGTGGGAGCCAGCATTAGTGCGTTCTGATTGGTTGTGGTTGGATCCTTCTCTTTGTGGTCAGCTGGTGGGTGGCATGTTCTACACGACCCATTTTTGCCTGATTAGAGAGCAAAGGGTGAGAAAAAGAAGGATTAGAAATTGGGTGAGGTGGGAGAAAAATGAGCACAGGTGACGTTTGAGACGAGTTTATAAACCCCCCTGGTTTACACCTGGTCATTTGTGGTCAGATCCTTCTCTTTGTGACTAGCTGGCGGGTGGCATGTGCTATTAGACCCATTTTGCCTACTTAGAGGGCCACAAATGGCATGATTAGGGAAGTTATTGAGAGATGGTTTGGAAAGCTTGTTTGGTTTCTGATGGTGGATGAGGTATGTAGAGGGTGTAGCAATTTGACCTCCATCGACTCATGGATTGGATGATGTGATTGGGGATATTGACTTTAGAAGCTGAGGATGCTGCTCCAATGCGGAATGAATGACCCGAGTAACTGAAGGGGTCTAATCCTAATAGTAATAATAGTAGTCTGAAGTAATGGATGAATGATGTGGTGGATAGTGGTTGGCTTATATGCTTAGAAGAGGGTAAGAGGAAGGTTTGGTGGATATGGATTGCAAATGCCTCTTAATAGTAGAGACGGGGCACCATTCGTTAAGTGTTGGATAGAAAGTGATGGTAGTACGTTTTTGACTGGTTTTGGTGCATTGGAGTGTTAGTGTGAAGTGGTCAGGGGACAAGGTTATGTCGTGTTTGGTTATGTAGTGTGGATTGTTCTGTAATGTTGTAAATTCACCAGGCCGGAGGAATCCGTAGAAAGACAGCATGATGGCTGTGGTAAGTGTTAGTAATAAGTCTTAGCCAAATGGATTAGAAGAAAGGGACGAAATGAGTTGTTCGAGGATCATGATTCTATAGGTTCTGCTTTGTGCTGCAGTCTTCTGAGAAAAGATTTGATTTGAGGGGATGCTAGATATGACTGGAATCATGATGTGAGGTGGAACTGTACACCCAGTAGATACATTTTAATCATGTGGGGATGTAAACGAAGGTGGCGATCACAATGAGAGGTAAAAGCAGATATAGTAGTGATATCATGTGGGGGTTTTAATTTGTAACACAAAACAAAAGTATAGAACAAGCACAAAGCTCTTAAGTAGGTCCTTTGGGTCTTGGCTCGAAGTCCCTCAATCATAATCTTTTGAGCTGCTTGGAGAAGCAGAGTTATGTTAGAGCCAGGAAAATTGGAGGCGGTGTTCGGTTTGTGAAGTGGGGAGGTGTAGATCTAAAGTCCTTTGGAGAGAAGCCACAGATAACGTTGTCTGTTTGGTAACTTTGGAGTTTGGTTTAGTCAGCGTGTGGCACATAGGTTTGTTTGAAATAGTTAGTATGATGGATGAGCCCACCCAGAGTTTGCTCCAAGCTGCCATTGCGATGAGAGTTGGTATGGTGTTTCTTGCTGAGATGTAATCTGTAAAGGGTTGTGGCCAAGTTAAAGTTATTATTTCTTTTTGGTGCAAGAGTTTGAAGTGAGTAGGGAAAATTTAAATGAATAGTCTTGGACTGTTGGATCAATGAGGAAAAAGCATCTGCCATTTCATTGCAGAAGGAACTTGGTCCACAAGTGGAGGTCAGCTAAGGAATGATCATTTAGGAGAAAAGGTTATAGACTAGTAGGACATTTCGTGGGTTTGGCGAATAAGTTCCTGGTAAAAGGTCTGGCTTGAGTAAGGATGTAGGCGGCATAGGTGAGATGCCCGAGCAAAGACTGGAGTTCTTTGCTGGTACATCTCTTGGCTTTTTGGAAAGTTGCAAGGACATGTTGAATGCATTGTAGTTTGACATCTGGGAGGCTACCTTTCATCAATTTATTGTCTAGCGTGATGCCTAGTGTGACAGATTCAATGTCACTCTCAGGATCCGTGTCCTAATATCCAGCACCAAAATGGAGAAAGCAGGATCCCTTTAAATGTTTAGCAGATTTATGCTGTTTATTTATCAGCATACAACAGAAAATAAACCAAACAGAAAATAAGTCCTAGCTTCTCCTTGAAGCCCTGTATAACTAAACTGTAGTTCCCTTACTATCTTATATAGAAGTGCAAACATACAGTCCAAACATAGGTAGCAGAGGTGTCTTTCCCTCTCACCTCTCTCTCAGGCTCTGTATCTCCAGCCTCTCTTTCCGAAGCAGATCCCTCCCTCTGTCATCACCTTCAGGGACTTTCTGTTCCTCTTTTCTGCATGCTCGCTCTTCAATACTTCTGGCTTTGGTCCATTAGTTTTCAGTGTGGCCTCTGACTTCGGCCCTGCACACTTCCACAACACTCCAGCTCCGTCAAACAGCTTTCCACCTGGAGACAGCAGCCGTAGCTCTTGATTGCAGTCACACCCAAGCTTTTTAAGGATCTTCTTAACCATTTCACTCCTAGGGAGAAGTCTTGAAGGGCTCTCTACTGCCCTCTGGTGACACACCATCACATATCCCCCACCCCAGGTTGACACCATGGGGTTGAGCTTCCACGCCGTGAGGCCGTATCTGCGATCCAACACATCCTCTGTACCATCTGTGTTCTCTCCACACTCTTCTTGTCACGGCGAGACCAGTGAGGCTTTACTTTACTCATCAGAGCTACAGCTCTTCCAGCTGCACCATCCGTTGGCGCTCTCTTCTTTATACTTCTAGGAGCATCTACATCATGTGTCTCTATTGTCATCTTAAACTCCTTCATAGGACTTTTCCCATTTTGCAGCTTACCTTCTTCATCACTGCTTTCAAATTCCATTGTCTTTCCTTGGAACCGTGTTTTCTTTCTGGGTGAAGAGACAATTATTTTTCCTGCTCTTCCTTTCACTTCATATTTTCTGCTTTCTTTGCTGTTCTGCCTGCTGTCACTTAAACTTTGAGAGTAGGACACCGGCCCGCCCATCTCTCCGAGTGTCCTGCCCCAGGGACCCTTGAAAAGTACTTCTTGTACTTTGGTATGAGAATATGTTTCTCCATACAGTCGCTTCCCTGGGGGTACATCACAGGTTTCTGTGACAATTATTTTTCCTGCTCTTCCTTTCACTTCATATTTTCTGCTTTTCTGCTTTCTTTGCCGTTCTGCCTGCTGTCACTTAAACTTTGAGGGTAGGACACCGGCTCGCCCATCTCTCCGAGTGTCCTGCCCCAGGGACCCTTGAAAAGTACTTCTTGTACTTTGGTATGAGAATATGTTTCTCCATACAGTCGCTTCCCTGGGGGTACATCACAGGTTTCTGTGACCTTGTGTTCCAGCTGATGTATCTTTTCTTTTAGACCCGTCATCTTATTCTCGCAGCTCTGACTTATCCTCTTTATATCTTTAATGTAAGGACTGACGTTCACCAGTTCACTCTCCAGCTTGCATACTCCCTGCCAGTTTGTGGCTAGACGCTGTGTTTTCGTCTGTTCCAAGTCACTCCAACAGTATTTATGCCTCATCTGCAAACCGGGAGCCTGGGACTGGAGCTTCCTCACTTCAGCCTCTTTATGCTTGGAGTTCATTTGCTCCTTTAACTCACCCATTTGGGTACTTGTGTCTGGCTCAGATAGCAGCTGGTTCTCTACAGTCGATCTGTACAACTCTTGGTCAACCTCTGTGACCCCTCGAGCTTGTCGGGCTCCCTTCAGACCTTTCTGTAGGGTCTCCAATACTCCTTCGTTAGGATCATCATCATCATCATTTCCACCTTCCCAATGGAGCAGCAACTTCTCGTGTTGCTTTTCTTCCCTTCTGTCCTGGTTCGCTCTGTTCCAGGTGCTCCAATTGGCTGACTGATAACTCTCACCAAAACATATCAGCTTCATACGGCCATGTTTCTTAAGTTCTGGTACAGTATCCTTAGTAGACTCCAAAGACATGTCCTCTCTCACGGCTGCTTCTTGGGCTTGGGTCCGCACCTCATCTTTCTTTCTGTTCACAGCAGGCCTACTCGTTACCACTGTGCTTCCAATCCTGCAAGGTCTGCGACTCTCTCTCTGCGCCAGGAAGGATCTCTCAGATGTTTGGTTTTGCTGGAATGTTTACAGCTGTTCAGCAACTCCAGGCTGACACTCAGCAGATAGGCTAGTACACTTAGTGGCCTCTTGAATCCTAGATTCCTGAAAAACACTTTTATTTTTGGCATCTTCAGCCTTCATTTGTATTATTTCTTCTTTTAGTGGCTTCTCCACTTACTTTGCCTCCAAGGCTTCCAGCTTTTCGGCTTCCTCAGCTTCCTTCAGCCGCAGTTTCTCCTCATTAGCTTGGTGCAAATCCAGTTTACTCTGCTTGTACTGGATCTTTTGCTGCATGTTCAACATAGGAATCTCCTCTGACTCTTCTATCAGGTCCTCCCGAATATCTTTGGCTGCTCAGCCGTGTTTTCTTCACCATTCTGTCTTTCTTGTACAAGTTTCTTCGCTATGCCTCGCATATGAGCTTTCTGCAAGTATCGCTCTGCATTAAATGTAGCATCTTGTGCACACAGTTCCTAAAGATCGGGGTTAGTCTCTTCTGAACCAACTCCACTCTGCTTCAACTGTGCCTCAATATTAGACAGTGTGCTCACCCTCTGCTTTTCTGGAGTATGGAACAGGAGCTCCTTTTCTATTACAGCTGCTTCCCTCTGGGATATACGGTCAGTGAGGAGGTCTTGCTTCACCTTTTCGCCACTGTACAGCCGCTTCTGCATAATTCTCATATTCATCTTGTATTTGGGGGGACTCTTCCACTGCTCCCAATTAGACATCTGTGTCTTCTTCCTATAGGACACTCTGTTGTCCTCAAACGCAGGCTTCCTTCTCCATTCAGGAATATAACCTGGCATCATCCTGATCCCCTTGATTTCAGTAGCAACTTGCCTGTCTTCTACTTCAGGCTTTTTGAAACCCACTGGGATAGAGTTCAACTGTACTCCTTGCTTTACTTGTTTCCCGTCTTGCTTCTCTTTATCCATAGCACTTTGTTCTATGGCAAACTGAGACAGAACGCTCTTGGGACACTTCATAGTTTTAGAAGGACACATCTCCATGCCCTGCTTCATATGTTCTCTCAGAGACAGTGGTTTGTCTTTCTCCATCTCAATCTCCAGACGCTTTTCTTCCTTATCTTTTACTTTGGAAAGATTTCCAGTTTCTTTATCATTTTTATGACATTCTTCCTTTCTAAGAACACTGGCTATATTCTTCCACTTGGTCTCTCCATTCTCTAGGTCAGAGATCTTTGTCAGGCACTTTCTTTCTCTAGTGTAACGGAGCTGGAACACGCAGTCCAATATCTCCGCTGGTATACGGTAAAATACCCAAGAGGCACTACAGTTTCACCATTCCCGACCTCCCATATTGGACGACACACAATTTGGGAGTCAAATGAATACTGACTTTATTTTGTTATGCAGAAATATTTATACACATCTCTTCCCACAGGCAATCCACATCCCCCATAGTTGGCCACACAATACACATAGAGGGAACAATAGCTGGGTCACACCTCCCTGGCAACTTGATATAATCAGACATGGATTAAATCAGCCTTCTTTGTTCTTATCTGAGAATGAAAACACTTTATACAATCGATTCCTTTATCTCTGAAGTCTCTGTAATAGGATTATCTATTAGCCTAGGTCTGCAATAGTCTGGCTAATATTCTGCAGAGCATAAACCGACATACATCTAAAATAACAGTAGGATCATATTTTAACCATAATAATAATAAAACAGGGTAAAACAGTGATGGGTTCCGTTACACACCTCCCCCGTGACCATAAGCCGGCATACACGGTCTGATCCCAACGGATCAGCCTGGGGATGTCCGGACAAAAGTATTTGTTGGTCAATTCTCTAGTTTGACAACCCATCAGCATTACTGCAATTCACATTGACTCACATTTCACATATCCCAGATAGCTGGGATCTGAGCGCACAAAACTACCGAAAAGCGCTCAGATCCTCTTCACACAGTTCAATTGCCATGTAACTAAAGTCTTTCCCATAGTCTTTCATCATATGAATGGGCTCCATGGCATAGTTATCTGGGGTATCACCGCTCCCACAGGGCAAGTACCGAATGAAACCCCTGTATTTAAAGGGCCAGAATGAGTGACATACACTCTGGTATGGCCGAATACTGTGTTTGAAGGGCAATATGTCCCAGGGCCATAGTCGCAGAGCAGGAGGCTGGCAAACAGTCCTCTCCAAGACAAAGTGGCGAAGGGCACTTCATCACACATCTCCCCTTTGGGGGGAAGTCTAACCAGGCACCTGGATATTTCGCTGTGGTGATGGGGCAACACGCTGAGGGGACTTGAGGGGCAGAGGCCAGCGGAACTCTGCCCTGATGCCAGCTCTTCTGCTGGTATAACCTGCAGGACATCCTGCTCTGTACAAGGGACAAAGGGGGGGCAGAGGCCGACTGCACTCTGCCCCACTGTCAGCTCTTCTGCTGGAGTACTTGGGACATATTCCGGCTCAGTAGCCAGGGAAAGGTGGGGGTCAGTGGGGGTTAACATTTCCTCTGTTAACCCTGGGGCCACATTAGGAGTTAGCTGGGGAGGGGAATTTGTACTTACCCCCTCCTCCGGTTGTCCCAGTGAGGGTAGTTGGGGATCTGGACAGGCTGTGGGCGCAGAGACCACGGTCCCATCTGCGCCGTCTGGAAGATTGGTGTCTCCCCTGGTTAGGGTAAACTGTCGCTGGGGGGGAAGGACGACACCTTCTGCCCCCTGTGGTTCACACTGCCGCTGGGGGGGGGAAGGACGACACCTTCTGCCCCCTGTGGTAACTTGTCTTCCTTGCATGGTAATTCAGGACTTCCTTAAACAGGCCTTTGTAGGAGGGCTGAGAATCTTTACTTCCCTCCCACAATTGCTCATGGATAGGATGTGATGTAAATTACATCATCTCAACTAAGGATATATCCAGGCAGGAAACTGGTGCTGCTCCCTGTTTTCTTCCTTGATGGTGAGGGTGATGGAGGTGATGTCGATGGTCTAACCGTGGGTGAGATAAAACGTTTGGGAAAGGGGATTACTATATCGGTTGTTGCTCCGTGGGTCTGGCTGTGTGTTTATAATACATTTATAGTATTGTGTTGTTGCCTTGTAATAAATACCTTTTAATGTAGACGAACCTTGTGTAATATATATATATATTAATTTGGTGATACACCACATTTGGCGACCACGAATTTTAGACTTCTACAAAGGTTATTTATGAGGTAATATCACATTAATAGATAGTCAGATTTATTTTTATTTTTTTTTGGGGGGGGGGGGAGTAAAAAAAGTACTTTGTCTAATTATCCTCTGCATGGGAAATCAAGTGCTGATTGTGTGTTAGGTTAAGCCTCCATTTTTAATATATATCGTACTAGCTTCTGAGTTGAGTTTTGTTCGTACTAGCTTATTTTGATACATAAAACAAATATATATCATACAGGTTGTTTTTGTGGGTTTATCTGAGTTGAGTTTTGTTGTGCTTTTGACTACCAAAGTACAGGCATAGGCCTGCATTTGAATAAGGCTCCATGTGGCTTCTTTGTGTAGTTAAATGCTAATTCAAGCCTCCATTTTTAATATATATCGTACTAGCTTCTGAGTTGAGTTTTGTTCGTACTAGCTTATTTTGATACATAAAACAAATATATATCATACAGGTTGTTTTTGTGGGTTTATCTGAGTTGAGTTTTGTTGTGCTTTTGACTATCAAAGTACAGGCATAGGCCTGCATTTGAATAAGGCTCCATGTGGCTTCTTTGTGTATTTAAATGCTAATTCAAGCCTCCATTTTTAATATATATCGTACTAGCTTCTGAGTTGAGTTTTGTTCGTACTAGCTTATTTTGATACATAAAACAAATATATATCATACAGGTTATTTTTGTGGGTTTATCTGAGTTGAGTTTTGTTGTGCTTTTGACTATCATAGTACAGGCATAGGCCTGCATTTGAATAAGGCTCCATGTGGCTTCTTTGTGTATTTAAATGCTAATTCAAGCCTCCATTATTTCAGGCGTGCATTTTAATACACTATAGGCTTCCATACCTTATACATTTTGGGTGTCTTGCATATCCTAGTTCGGGTATATCTCCTACCCTGCAGGCCTTGCTATTATATTTTAAGTTAATTAGCAAGTATTACCTTCACCATACTAAGGTAAGTATAATTTGCATTGTGGGTACTAATCTATTTTTCTACATATTACACCTGGCCTACTGAATAGTCATCAACTATTGTTGGCTACTCAGAAGCATGCTACTTTAGTCGCAAATTGATTTGGATTCTTACTTGGGTGAGTAAAAGAGTAGGAATGTCTTTTCAAGGGGCCAAATACTTTCCCACAGAAGTGCGTGAGTACTTTAGGAAACATATTCAAAAACATGATGGTCCATATGAGCTTCCAGAGCCAGCAAACCCAGACAGTGAAAAAGAGAAGAGATTAATGGATGTTCTAAAACAAATTGTAAATAACAAAAAGTATAGAACAAAGAAGAGAAAAAGTTTGGTCACACAAGCTGTTGTAGCCACAATAGGAGGCCTAATAGACTTAGTTGTAGAATTACGGCAGCATAATTTGGAAACAACAAATAAAATGGAGGAAGCAATGGACAAAAGGGATTGTTTAAAAATTGCAGCTTTGAGAACAACTACAATTGTGGGGGAACTAGAAAGGGAGTTAAGGGAAATAGAAGAACAGAGGGATGCTTATGGAGTAAAAATAACAGAACTTCAAAACATAATAATGGACTATAAAAATAAAACAAAGTTAGAAGGGATAAAAGGAGTCAGAGACATTGCCAAAATATATCCAGATCTGGATATGTTCGTGGCACAAAATAAAGAACCAGTGCCGAAAATGAACCAAGATAGAAAAGATTTCTTATGTTATTCTGTTCCACAAGTAGATACCATACCACAAGCACCAGTTATTGTTTCAGAATTATTTAATGCAAGGCAAACACCTACAGGATTTTCTATGCAGACTCGACCGATGTCTATGGCAGATAAAGACAATTTCCAGAAATGGTGGGGAAGTATGCCAACTAACAACTTTTATACGTTTACACATTGGTTTAAGAGGGGAGCAGATAGAGCTAAAAAGGGAGGTCTTAACCTAGAGGAATGGACAGAACTGTTAGAATACGCTATGGGTCCTTTGGCTAGTAGACTATTGGAATTTAATAACAGTGTGTCTGATCAGGCAGGAAGAATTGCTGCAACTAATTTCTATCTACTTAGCATAGAGAAAGAAATAGCAAGTATTACCATGAGGCCAACAGATGGTCCTAGAGAGGTAGCTCAAAGGATATTTTTTTGGTATACTCTACGACAACCTCAACAGCCTCTAGTGCTGGGCTCACCAGAACATATAGCAAAAGTAATGGAAGCCCTTCCCCGGGAGTGTCAAGAATTTGTCAGGCTTTTTGATCCAACACCAACAGACTTGGAAATGGTACTAACTAGAGCTGATAAGTGGTGGATCAAGCATCCTTTCACAGAACAGGCCTGCTCTGTTTCAGCTGTAAGAACATTTAAGGTCGAGTCTGGTAGAGATATAGATGGTAAATGGAGAAACCAGACGTGGGATGTACCCCAGAACAAGAAGGATGATCAAAACTGGAGACCAAAACAGAACTTTGACAAAAGATGGAGAGATCCACCTAGGGACTATAGGAATAGGGATGGCAGCAACTGGAGGGCTAATCAGGAGGGAGAGAGAAACGGTAACATGGGCTATTGGGAACTCAGGAGACAGACGGATAGGATAGAAGAGGAAAATCACATACTTAAAAACAAGGAGTCAGAGAGGAAATTGAAGGAAAGTGAGGCAAAGATGCAATATAGTGTTATAAAAGAGGGACAGAGTAGAAGTGAGTCACAATGACAAATCCCAACCCCTGCGCCTCAGCATCTCATTCACTCGGCTAATTTAACCATGGATGAGGCAGGTCGGCCTACCAGTTATACAGTCATCGCAGGGGTAGAGAAAAATATGTTGGTAGATACAGGAGCAGCAGTTACAATGACCAACAGGGTCAAAAATGGGGATTCTTCAGTAAGTATTATGGGAGTTACTGGGAATCCACAGGAGGTTAGAGCAGGTCCAATTGATGTAGCAGTTGGAGAAAAAACAATACAAGTAGAAGCAATAGTGGGTTGGCCAGAGGAAATATTGGGAATAGAAGCTTTAAAAAAAGGAAATTTCATTGTAGATCTTGCCAATTTTTGTTTGTGGAAGACAGAAAAGGTGAATCAGGTAAGTACAGAGTTGACGAAAGGGGTTGTGCTCCCAATGGCATATATTGTCTCTCGGATAAAAAGTCTGGAAAAAGACAAACTGAAACTAGACGGACAACCAAAATGGCTGCAGAAGCTAATCCAAGACATACCTGTTTGGGCAATTACCGAGATGATAGAAATGCTGGAGAGACGTGGAATAATTAAATCTGGAAATGGGTATGCATGTAACTCACCATGTTGGCCTGTGAGAAAAGCTGTGTTAAAAGGGAATAGAGATGAAAAAGCAGCCTCATCATGGAGACTTACCATTGATTACAGGGCCATGAACAAACTTGCAAAAAGAATGTCCCCTGTTGTTTTTGTTATGTATATGTTTCTAATGATGGAATCTAGTGTTCCCACAGAGCAAGGCCGTATAAGAATGAAGATGCGTGTCAACAGAAGATTGTGGTGGATCCTTGTTACAGGATGGATAAGTATAAGCTGTATCACAGTAGGAATGGGGAGACAGGCAATAAGGCCAGAAGATACCACAAATAAGGGAGAGAGTTTGAAAAGATTGGAGTTACATTATGTTCAAGCAGATAGATTTATTTGGCCCAGGGAATTGGAAGTAAAAGAGGGCGGAGGGTTACAAGTAAACATTATTTTGCCACATAATAGTACCAGGGGATTAGCTCTTAGAGCTCCAATAAAAAGTATAGATGGACATAACTGGGAATGGGTTATAAGATATGGACAGATAATGAATACAGGAAACTTTAAAGGAAGGACTAAAATAACAACAAAGGTACAAGGGAGGGTTACAAATATTACAGTAGTAGTGAGTAACTTAACATTAGAAGAAGGTGGAGAATGGGACGCTGCAGTTATAGCTGCCCAGCCTGACCTAGAGGAATTCTGCAATTTTGATACTGGAAAGGGGTGTGTTCTAACAATAGATGAAGTATTTGTCTCTGTAAAGGAGCTGCAACGTTGTAAAGATCAGAAGAAGGTACCATGGCCAATAGGCGGATTGGTGGTGGTACCAACACATGAAACAGTTGTGCAAGGGGTTGGGTGAACTTACTACCCAATAATTCTAAATTTTAATGATTTTTCTATTCCTCCAAAGTGCCCGGAATCACAGCGGCAGTGGTTTAAGCAAAGTATACAAGAGACCATCATTGAGTGGACCGGAGCAGGGAGTCGAGAAAAACGGGACACACTTGCAGCCCTTTTAGGAGGAGTCAGAACTGGATTGGGAGTATGGAATTCAGCAGACATCATTGGACTGAACAGCAGGATAAACTCCCTTACTGATGGCATGGGACATGCTATGAAAACAGGTGGAGTAGCTGACTCCCTTATAGTGAGTAGACTGACAGACAATGTTGATGACATACACACCATTGCCAACAACCTGCATCTAGTTGAGGAAAATATTGCTTCCATTGCTAACAGCATTAAGAATGAAACAGTGGGAACTGCCATTTTCTGTTCTATGATTGGAGGAAAGCTGTTGGCAGATTTAAAGGAAACTATTAAAGATATCCAGGAAAACAAGTGGGCAAGACAAATCAATGCAACAAGGATTATCACGTCATTGAAAAGAAAAGGAGTGGACATCACTGAGGACAATCTTAAATACAGCTATATTGAAGGCCCAGATCAATGGATGCCACATGGACTACAATCTGGGACAATAGGACTAATCCTGGCAATTCCCCGTTGGGAGGGGCAGGCAGAGCAACTGAACTTTATACATAGCATTGGCACGTTAAGTGATGGAATCTACAAGCAACACTTCCCATCAAAAAGACTGGCCACTATTACAGGATTGGAGATGGATGGAAGCTGTTGCAGGAAATCTCAACACCGATGGCTGTGCAGTTGTGTTTGGGAGAAAGGAGCTGAGGAGGATGGCTGGGTGCAGTTGATAAAAGAAAACCTGGTGCAAGAAGTGATCCGCATAGGGGACATTGCATGCTTTATCGGCCACTCTGAATATAGGACATATATATATATATATATATATATATATTGTGTAATATATATATATTAATTTGGTGATACACCACACCCCCTGGGGTTCACACTGCCGCTGGGGAGGAAGGACGACACCTTCTGCCCCCTGGGGTTCACACTGCCGCTGGGGGGGAAGGACGACACCTTCTGCCCCCTGGGGTTCACACTGCCGCTGGGGGGGAAGGACGACACCTTCTGCCCCCTGGGGTTCACACTGCTGCTGGGGGGGAAGGACGACACCTTCTGCCCCCTGTGGTTCACACTGCCGCTGGGGGGGGAAGGACGACCCCTTCTGCCCCCTGGGGTTCACACTGCTGCTGGGGGGGAAGGACGACACCTTCTGCCCCCTGGGGTTCACACTGCCGCTGGGGGGGAAGGACAACACCTTCGGCCCCCTGGGGTACACACTGCCGCTGGGGAGGAAGGACGACACCTTCAGCTCCGTGGGGTACACACTGCCGCTGGGGAGGAAGGACGACACCTTCAGCTCCGTGGGGTACACACTGCCGCTGGGGAGGAAGGATGACACCTTCAGCTCCCTGGGGAACACACTGCCGCTGGGGGGGAAGGACGACACCTTCGGCTCCCTGGGGTACACACTGCCGCTGGGGGGGAAGGACGACACCTTCGGCCCCCTGGGGTACACACTGCCGCTGGGAGGGGGAATTAGTTGGAGTATTCCAAGTGGAGCGGTTTCTGTTTCTGGGACAGTCTCTCTGCATGTGGCCCTGCTGGTTACACGTGTGGCACCTGATGTACCGTGGAGGGGTTTGGTAGTTCCCACCACCCGGACACAGTGCTGTGGGGCAATAAGAGGTACTGTAACCATGAGTTCCTTTCTGTCTGCATCCCTGTAGTCCGCGGCCGCCTCCTCCTCCTCATGATGGAACGCTGTCCGAAAACTAGCCAGTTCCATCCTGCTGTAGCCAGGGGCGCTGTACGGATACTAGCGTTGCCCTCAATTTGTACTCCACGGAATGGTGTCTCCTGTAGCTGTCCTTCTGACCGTGGGAACAATTCCGCCACTTGCCACCAAATGTAACGGAGCTGGAACACGCAGTCCAATATCTCCGCTAGTATACGGTAAAATACCCAAGAGGCACTACAGTTTCACCATTCCCGACCTCCCATATTGGACGACACACAATTTGGGAGTCAAATGAATACTGACTTTATTTTGTTATGCAGAAATATTTATACACATCTCTTCCCACAGGCAATCCACATCCCCCATAGTTGGCCACACAATACACATAGAGGGAACAATAGCTGGGTCACACCTCCCTGGCAACTTGATATAATCAGACATGGATTAAATCAGCCTTCTTTGTTCTTATCTGAGAATGAAAACACTTTATACAATCGATTCCTTTATCTCTGAAGTCTCTGTAATAGGATTATCTATTAGCCTAGGTCTGCAATAGTCTGGCTAATATTCTGCAAAGCATAAACCGACATACATATAATATAACAGTAGGATCATATTTTATCCATAATAATAATAAAACAGGGTAAAACAGTGATGGGTTCCGTTACATCTAGTACTCTTCAGCTCAGGAGTATTCACCAAGGACAGGTGGCTGTGTCTGTCCAGGTCTCTTATGGAGGCCTTCTCATCGCTCTTGTCCATAAGATTTCCGCATCTGTTTGGGTTCCCTTCTTCCTCAATGACTTTATCAGCATCAACGGTCTCTTTTGCTCTCTCAGCAATCTCACTTGTGCTCTCTGCGGTTCTCTCAGCCGTCACATTGGCACTCTCTGCTGCGCTCTCAGCCGTCACAGTGGCGCTCTCTGCTGCGCTCTCAGCCGTCACAGTGGCGCTCTCTGCTGCGCTCTCAGCCGTCACAGTGGCGCTCTCTGCTGCGCTCTCAGCCGTCACAGTGGCACTCTCTGCCGTCTCACTTGCAGCGGCTCCTGCCGTCTCACTTGCAGCGGCTCCTGCAGTCTCACTTGCAGCGGCACCTGCCGTCTCACTTGCAGCGGCTCCTGCAGTCTCTCTTGCCTGCTCTGCAGTCTCTCTCACCCGCTCTCTCACCTGCTCTGCAGTCTGTCTCGCCTGCTCTGCAGTCTCTCTCACCTGCTCTGCAGTCTCTCTCTCCTGCTCTGCAGTCTCTCTCTCCTGCTCTGCAGTCTCTCTCTCCTGCTCTGCAGTCTCTCTCTCCTGCTCTGCAGTCTTTTGTGACGCTCTTTTGGTGGCTTGTTGCACTCTCTCGGCTATCCACCAGGTCTCTAACTCCTGATTTCCTCCTGCATCAGGCTCGGTTTGCCTTCCCTTAACAGGCAAACTGCTTTTTAAACTTGGGTAGACAAGCACGCCCCTTGGATAGCAATAAGCCGGTCTGTCAAAAAAATCCCAGGAGTGCAGTCTCTGTACTGTTTTCACTCCCAGTCTGAAAAGGATCTCTTCCTTCAGGGTACAATAATTTGTAGCCTTTTCTTCAGGCAGATCACAATACGCTCTCTGAGCTTCTCCACACAGATAGGGACCCAGGACTGTGGCCCAGTGCTGTTTAGGCCAACCTTCCCTAGTGGCAATCTTCTCAAAGTTCAGGAGATAGGTGTCAACGTCATCCTGAGCGGTCATCCTCTTTAGGAAGCGATTAGGATGCATGCTTCCACTTGCTTCTGTAACCACACTATTATTTGCAGACTTCAGTTTCTGCAGCTGCACTTTCTGTGCCTCCAAAAACACTCTCATTTGGACTCTGTCCTCTTCCGCTTGTCTCCGCCTTTTTCCTGTGGCCTCACTCATGCGGATTATATTCTCTTCTACTTGTCTCTGCCATTTCTCTGTGGCCTCTCTCAGATATGCAGCAGCATCTCTTAGTTGAGCATCATTTGCAGCATGGGCTCTGTCCTCTGCAATTTCTGTCAGTCCTTTCTGCTGGTTTTCTTGCTGACAAGCTCCACCCACTTTCTGGTATGTAGTGGCCTCTGCCAGGGCTTTCAATAGTTCCTCCATTATTATACTGTACTGTGGGCTGTCTTCTTAAACACAGACAATTTTCTATCCCACCACTGCCACCATAGATGTGACAGATTCCCTGTCACTCTCAGGATCCGTGTCCTAATATCCAGCACCAAAATGGATGTCCGAGCAAAGACTGGAGTTCTTTGCTGGTACATCTCTTGGCTTTTTGGAAAGTTGCAAGGACATGTTGAATGCATTGTAGTTTGACATCTGGGAGGCTAGCTTTTATCAATTTATTGTCTAGCGTGATGCCTAGTGTGACAGATTCACTGTCACTCTCAGGATTCGTGTCCTAATATCCAGCACCAAAATGGAGAAAGCAGGAGCCCTTTAAATGTTTAGCAGATTTATGCTGTTTATTTATCAGCATACAACAGAAAATAAACCAAACAGAAAATAAGTCCTAGCTTCTCCTTGAAGCCCTGCATAACTAAACTGTAGTTCCCTTACTATCTTATATAGAAGTGCAAACATACAGTCCAAACATAGGTTGCAGAGGTGTCTTTCCCTCTCACCTCTCTCTCAGGCTCTGTATCTCCGGCCTCTCTTTCCGAAACAGATCCCTCCCTTCGGTCATCACCTTCAGGGACTTTCTGTTCCTCTTTTCTGCATGCTCGCTCTTCACAGCCAAGCTTTTTAAGGATCTTCTTAACCATTTCACTCCTGGGGAGAAGTCTTGAAGGGCTCTCTACTGCCCTCTGGTGACACACCATCACACTAGGAACTCTACTACATCGACTGGGCCTAAATTCTTTTCTGCTGTAAATGGAATTCTTAGTTCAGTAAACAGAGCTTTGGATTTTTAAAGACTGGTTGGTTTAGCGGATACTGGCTCTATGTACAAAAAGTTGTCCAAGTAATGGATGACTATGGGGCAATGTTTTTTCCAGCATAGACAATCCGCAAAAAAGAAATAATCTTGTAAGTCTTGAGGAAAAGTAGAATTTGTTTCTCCATTTGATGCCGTGAAGTTGCCAAAGGGCTGGATCTAGCGGATCTGCTTAAAGGCATTTTTAATGTCTGTTTTGGACAGCCAGCAGCCTGGACCTAGTTTGACTATGTGGGCATTGTCTACTCTGGAGTATTGGAGTGTGAATTTATCTGACAGGATAAGGGAATGAATGCTAGGTGTGGTGGAATTGTGAGGAATCATTTCTTGTGTGTATTCTTACGTGTAGTTAATCCGATTGGATTGATCTTCCAGACTGGAAAGGGAGTTGTGCGAAAGGGGCCCAAGATGTAACGGTTTGTTGATTTTGGTGATATCGAGTTGGTCCACTACCTCAGGTTCCTTTATAGCGGATAATAAATTAGTGCTGCCGAAGCAGACCTGAGGTGACCTATGTATGGAATCCATTTGTGAAACCTGTAAGGATGTAAGATTTATAGGGAGGTGAAGGGTGGTGCTTGAGGTAGTGGGCTAGGAGAGGTAGGTTAATGTCAGCTAGTTAAGATGGGTGCATCATCTGGGTGCAGATGGTCTTGGCGTCGGCCTTGTGGCACACAGAGCCTATGTGGAGAAGTCTGCTACCACTAAAGATGCAACCTTAAGTATTAAAATTCTTGCATATTGCTGTAGCACCCAGATAATGTACTTGTCTTCCATGCCAATGCTTTTGGGTGCATGAGGTGGATGAGAGTGCAAGCAAAGGCGTAAGTTGTTGGGATGAGGTGCTGGGTTGTGGAGTGATGGGGCAGCAATTAGTGTTGTGGATGGGTGATTGGCAGTGATGGCAAAGTGTGGCCTTGATCCCGGCGAAGTGGCAACAGAAGAGTTCATGGTCCAAGTGCACCCGGTTCATCTTGAAGATAAATTGGGAGAGTGCCGCAACTACTTAAGTGGAGAAGGATTTGTAGTAGTCATAGTAATGGAATGAGGTACAAGCAGTGGTCGAGTTCTTGTCTTTGGGAAGGATAGTCACTACATAGGATATCCCGGTACAAGCTGAATGTCAATACGAATTCAGTTACTGACAATGTGCGGTCTTCGGCTCGTATGGTCACTGAGACGTCTCCTGGCGAGAGAGTCTTACTCTCAGATCCTTCTGGGGAAGGTATCAGCAAGGTAACAAGATTGATATCTTTACCATTCAATATGCCCCTTCTTGTCTGGGTTGAGATGAAATGCGAGGCGTGTGGTACTTGGCTCACCTGAAGATGTAGGTAGTCTGAGTGTTGACAGTTTTAGTTCAGGGGCTGGAGGATTCTTAAATCTGGCCATTCTGCCTTCTAGGGAGTTGATGGAGGCCGCTATCTTGGTTAGCATTCTCTGCATCTGGATCATCGCATTCCGTGGAGGTACATTGGCAGGTTGTTGGTATATGATGTTTCTGAGAAGATGGTATAGTTCTGCTTTCCTGGTGGATACAGGATAGGGTGTACCTCTATTGGTGAGCTATTGGACAATCCTAGGTACTGTCCACATGTGATAGGATGATCGCTGGCCGCTACGGAGGGAGGCCTAGGAGGTGTAGGAGCGGCCTGAGATGGTATGCTTTCGGCTTCAGAAAGCGCTTGGTCAGCCATTCTTAAACAGGTTTGGGCCTGCTGGGAACAAAGGTGTAAGTACATAAGTAGAGTTTGATAGTGTATGTTGCTTTTGTAAGAAGCTGTAGGTTAGATTCATTTGTTTGGTCATGGTATGCAGTGACTGTAAGTCTCAGTATGGTTTTCAGACCCTGTGCGATGACGTTAGTTTACGTAGCTTGGATTGGTGTGTCATTCAATTTGACATAACCTAAATATTACAACGTATAGATTGGATAAAGTTTATTGATCGCGTTATCTATAAAGATACTGCATCTCGGTAGGGGACCTCCACATGTCATACAATTTGATATGACCCAAATATTACAATGTTTGTGATTTAATAAAGTTTATTGAGTTCAATGATCAATTTATAGATAAGTATAAGCTTTGTACAGAATTATGTTTATTGGGATAAAAGTAAAATCAAGGATAAATAAATGTAGGTATTTAAACTTAACTTTGATTTTTAGTTAGATCACAATATACAATCTATAGGATATTACAATCTCTTGTGAATAATTGCATAACAATTAGTTTTCACACATTTTATATTTGGTTAGTAGAATATAGAAATCAATAAGAAGTGTATAAAATTGTATCAAGTTTAGTTAGCAACCTATCTGATAACTGTATATATTTGTTAATTCAATATAGGAATATTACAAACCTTAAACAATCTATTTTAAGACAGTCTATATTCTGTTAGTTCAATATATGGATCAATAAACAGTGTATATAATCTTATTAAACCTGGTTAACAATTTATCTTAAAGCAATATGATTTGGTTTTTCAATACAGAGATGATAAGCAGAGTCTTATGACACTTGGTTAAACAATCAAATGTCTATTCTATACAATATATGTGGTATTAATACTCAGTGATATAATGTGTTACCCCAGGAATAACACACTCAGGTTTAAAATTTACAGAGCAGAAGCAATATACTACTAGGTTATGATGTATATATAGCAGGCTAAATGACATTTATATATTGATATTAGGGTATTTAATTTGTGTTATAGTGAGTTTTATTTATATGCAATCAAAAAAAATGATGATTTTATTGATTGTGTTATTAAATAAAGTATGTGTTGTGAATTGCTAAGTAGCTTTTGAGTATAGGTGCCTTTTAATAATTGGTTTTGTAACAGAGTTAAATGGTTATATTATTTGTAACGGATCTACTGGCACCCCGACCGGGTACCTCCGTTGATGGATGCGTCCTAGTTTGCTTCGAGGCCTACAAGCACTGCACCGGACACCAAAACCACCACAGACTCCAAGGATAGTACATCAGGAACAAGCGTTCAGTAGTTACAGCTCAAGGGAGTATGCAAAAGCATAGCAATCCCCAGTATGATAGCGATCCCCTCCAATAACGAGACAAGGCTACGTTTTGAAGGGTCAAGTAGAACTCTATTTTAATGACAGGGAATCTCCTTTTATGCAATGGTGCCCTCTGAAGGGCTACACCCACATAATTATCACAACAGCCAATTATCTACATGGTTCAACCCCCACGTCTCCTCCCCTCAGATAACAGGTAACACAATTAAAACAGACACAATTTTAACCACATTCTGGATGTACCCCAAATACAGGGGGTACACCTTTAAGTCTCACACCATTCAATATCTCTCACCCAGGGGAACAACATATACAAAAATGGCATGAATCAGACCAGGGGTTCAAAAGTTAGTAAAAGTATGTTTTTACACATAACACACAGACATTGCACATATCCCCCATACAATACACATATAGGACAATAGGTGAGTCACACCTCCCTGGCAACTTGGATACAATCAGACATTAATTAGATCATTCTTCTTTGTTCTTATCAAAGAATGAAAACACTTTGGAAAATGCAAGGATCCTTTACAACTTTCTTATCTCTTGAATCTCTGTAACAGGATTATCTATTAGCCTAGGTCTGCAAAAGTCTGGCTAATATTCTGAGCCAATATATTCTGTAGAACATAAAGCAACATATCTACAGTACAGCAATGTGATCATATTTTAACCAAGAATTAAATAATCATAAAACAGGGTAAAACAGGGATGGGTTTCTGTTACATTATTGAATAAAGTCAATCAGACAGTTGTAGGGAATATGGGCACAGATTGAAATATATTGTTTAAAACCTACAGTCCAGAATGCAGGTGCTAATTAGTCCGGGTCTGTGACCACTCCCAAAAGGGTAACAGAAGGATTGTGGTATATTGAACTATTTTAACTCTTCTACAAATTAGAAAGTTAAACAATTTTATACATTACCTATGTATAGGATTTTAGGATAACACCTGTCTCATTTTAGGATCCCTTCTCAAGATAGTCTGAAGTAATCCCTTTTTGTGTTATTGGTTCTTTTCTTTTATGAAGAGTTGGGATAGAGTTTGAATATAGACCGATATAGTAAAATATCTTAGATAGAATATAAGCGGGTATATAAGTTTATGCAAGATAGTGACAGACAGAGATTAGCCCAGACCAATAGAGAAATTTTTCATTTAGAACATAGTGGGGAAAAAGTTTTTTTTATTTTATTTACATTTATTTACAAGAACAATGGCGCAACTTAGACACTTAAAAACAATTAAAAAACATAAATGGGATAAAAAACATCCCCTTATTTTATCTGAATAAACTTCGTATTTATTGAACTGAATTTGCCTAAAGGCTTTTGTATATTCTTTTATGCAGTTCAATATATATTCAAACTATAAATTGACCAAAAGGAGCTTTTTCCAAGAGACTTGTTTATGCAGATTAGCAGAGCAACACTATGGTATTGATAGAAATAAAGTGTTTTTTCAAGCAGTGCTTTCATTAATAACTCTAGTACCACATATTAGAGATTGTACTCAGCCACCATATTTTTAAGCTATATTGGGGTACTATTGGATTGAATACTGCAGTTGTAATTTATATTCCATTATAAACTCTCCATATGCTATTGATTTGAAATAGCTAAATGGATTTTTGGTTTATAAAGAGCTGTTTTTGAGCACACCCGGTTCTAAACTCCTACACTCTATATGCTGTGGACTGTGGGAGTATATGGGTTGTATCACCCTATTTTGGGGCACTCTCTGTGTTAGAGCTCTTTGGCTTCAAACACTTCTTTCCTAATCTATAAGTCGCTAATTGAGCATCTATAGCGAGCTTGAATTTAAAGCTAGAATTGGTAAAGTTAGTAACAACGCTTCCAGTGCTGTCTGTGCATATTCATATCTGCTAAAATTCTGTTTTGTCTCTTATAATACGGCAGCGTATAACTCCATGCCGTCTATCTGGACTTAGGACGTCGGCGTGTGACGTCACGCCGTACGTTTGACCCTGACGTACGTTTCAAAGCAAAAGCGCCTTTCTCAAAGGGGAAGAAGGCGTGTTGTTCCTATTAGGATATATTTATAGTGAAATTCGTTACTATGGCAACCTGGTAACTAGATAGAACAGTTAAATTAAGAATTCAATCCTGAATCAATGGATTGCTAGATATAGAGGAAACTATTAAGTTATAATTTAGATATGATAACCATGATGATAAAAAGAAATTGTTTAACTATATATGGACGACTGGGGAGACTGAATTATGTATTGCTTTATACTAATATTGGATTCACTTCATATATTGGAGTCAAAAAATAAATAAAAAATAAGGAAATGTTAGTGCTTATTGGTGCACAGTGATATATAGGTTGGTGTTAATATATTCAACCTAAAAATTGTTGCATAATGCATTTAGCAATAGTGACTCGAATAGAAAAAGATTGTATAATAACATTTTTAAAAATTATTTTAAAATATTTACAAAAAAGTGTAAATTCTTATTTTAGTACAGTGATAAAGAAACATTAACTTTTATTAAATTAAGTAAATGTTAGAAGGTGACATGTATAATTATAAATATAAAAGAGTGCTGATTTCAAGGACTCAATTTTAATGGAAATATCAATGTTTTACTTTCTAAATTGTAAATTGTAAATATTCAAGTGAAATATAAATTAACCAGTTCTAAAGTCCACAGTCTATTAATTCAATATATAGGGAACTTGGGGTGAGTGATAACCCAACCATTAAAGATAGGCACTAAAACTAAAACCCTCATTTAAACCATCTGGTTTTTGTGCATGTAATTTATATATCCATTTACATTCTTTTCTCAACAATATTTTATCAATATCTCCTCCTCTTGGGTCTAGTTTGGCTCCATCAATAGCAAAAAAAATGGCCGGAATTGACATCCCTATTATGATGATATTTTATATGTCTAGATAAAGGTGTATCAATATCTTTCTCAATGGCATATATATGTTCACCTATACGGCGCCTAATTTGGCGAATGGTTTTACCGACGTAAATGAGATTACAACTACATTGGGCTACATGAATGACCCCTGTAGTACAACAATTAAAGAATCCTTTGATTATGTATTCATCTCCTGTATTTGGATGTATATAAGATTTTGCAGGCCTCAGAAATTTATAAAATTTACATTTCCCACATCTGTCGCATCCATTCAGCGGTTGTAACCATGTCTTCTTGGGTTCCTTTATTTCAAGGTGACTATGAATGAGTCTGTCATTTAAGTTTCTATTTCTACGATAAGTTATGCTAGTATTAAGAGTTAGAACTTCTTTGAGTTCTCTATCTAACAGAGAGAAGATTCCAATGTTTTGAAAAGATGTTTTTAATTTCTTCAGATTTCTGTCCAAAAGTAAGGACACATCTTACAGTTTTTTCATCTTTTTTAACTTCAGTTCCCTGATTCTGTATACTGATCAGATCAGTCCTATTAGTCTCTAAAGCTAACGTATAGGCTCTTTTGAGACACCTATTGGGATACCCTCTGTTTTTAAATCTTAGTCGAAATGTATTTGCCTCTTCCTTAAATTGATCTATTGTACTGCAGTTTCTCCTTAGCCTTAGATACTGGCCTCTTGGAATTCCTCGTTTTTGAGGTTCATAATGTTGGCTGGACCAGTGTAAAAGGCTGTTTGTGGCAGTGTTCTTTCTATTAATGGTAGTATGGATATCACCTTGTGGATTTTTCTTAATAACTAAATCCAAAAAGGATATATCTTTTTCCTCCATTTTAAATGTAAATCTCAAACCTAGGGGATTTGTATTTAAAATTTTCACGAAAGAAATAAACATTCCTTTTGGTCCATCCCATATTACTAGGACGTCATCTATGAAACTCCTCCATAGTAGAATGTTATCTGTATATTCTTTCAGTTGTTCATTGAAGACCATTTTTTTCTTCCCACCATCCTAAGAAGAGATTTGCATATGCTGGGGCACAAGGAGTGCCCATAGCAGTTCCTTTTATTTGGTGTACCCATCTATCTCCAAAGATAAAGTAATTTTTAGTTAACACAAACTCAAGTAGTTGTATTAGAAATGAGTTAAAGTATTTTTTATCCTCATTTTGTGTTTGCAAAAAATATTGCACTGCCATAATGCCCTCCTTATGTGGTATAGAACTATAAAGAGCTTCAACATCAATACCTATAAGCCATGCACTTTCAGGAATGGTTAGGTCTTCTAAGGCTCTCAGTACATCACTTTTATCTTTTAGATAAGATGGTAGGGCAGTTACTAAGTTCTTAAGATGAAAATCAAGGAAGAAACTGCAGTTTTGTGACAACTTTTCATTGCCCGAGACTATCGGTCTACCAGGAATGGGTGTTACTTTCTTATGTATTTTGGGTAATGAGTAGAAAGTGGAAATTGTTGGTTTTTGGGGTAAGAGGCATTCATATGTTGCTTTTAGGATGATACCCTTTAATAGTGCTTCCTCCAAAATTCCCTTTAATATCCCTCTATATTTAAATGTGGGATTCTGTTCCAACGTTTCATAGGTGGTGTTGTCTTTTAAGATCTTATTACACATTAAGATGTAGTCTTCAGTCTGCATAAGGACTATGTTCCCTCCTTTGTCAGCCGGTTTTTTTTATATGCTTTTACACTGCTTCTTGTAAGACAATATTTTCTTGTCTACTTAAATTGAAGTTCTTTACATTCACATAGCTTTTCCAAGTCAGCAGTAATCTGTTGACCAAATATGAAAATATTGGCATATTCACTAATAGATGGAGTGAATTTACTCTTTTTCTTAAATGTATGTTTGTTTGTTTGATTATTATTTACACTTTCCTCGTTGTCTTCTAACAGAGACAGCAGTGTATTTAGACATCCTATATCATCTTTTTGAATTCCCCACTTCTGATATTCTCTATTCTTTCTCTGTTTGTAGAATTTCTGTAATGCTAATTTGAGTAGGAAAAGATTGAGATCTTTTATATTTACAAAGAGATCTGAATTTGAGGAAGGAACAAAAAAGACTAATAGACCAGAAAAGAGCCTAATCCTTCTCTCTGCCTATTAGATAATCTATTTCTTCCCCTTTGTCACATGGTTGTTTCCACCAATTACAATAAGTTACTCCCTGTTTGGATGTATAGGTATAATTATGATGTATATACATAATATGGTGGATGCAAATATGGTGGAGTGGTGTTTGATGTTCTCCCTGCCAGGGAGCAGTCTGGGTACATATATTAAAATTAATTTATTATGAAATATATATGACTTCTGTCCCATATTGTGTCTGCCAAAAATGTTTGGTTAGAGATTAGGCCATTATCTTAATGTTTCATGTTGAAGGACTTCTCACACATTAACATATTTTGAATTGGCTCGAGTCTCGTTTGTGGATCTTGTTTACTAGACTAGAAATATGGACATGCTAGGAAAATGGTTTTACCCCTCAGATGATAAAAAGTATACTATAAGTACGTGTATATGTTTATATCAAAACCTACGACGATCATATAATGTCGACAGTAAATGTATGTGGTCTTTTTAACTTCAAAACCCATGACAGGTATATTAATCTTCTGATGGCCGTGTTCGGGGTAATGTGATTTGTTTGAGGAAGGTTTAGATTCCTTATGCGATATTATGGTGGAGTATCGGTAGGTGTACATCTGCGCGATGGTGTCAATTAGGTGCGTGTTGCCGGGCTTTTTAGGATTTATGGTTGATGGCATAAGTAAATGGTAATGGGGGCTTTACTGGGTTCGGCTAAGTCTATGGGAGATGAATTTTAAAACGTTTATGGTACTGAATGTTGGTGGTACGCATTTGACTAGTAATGGTAAGTCCATAAATGGTTAAATGGTAATGGTAGTGTGGATACGTAGTGCTTAACTTGGGTGAACATAGGGTGCTTTTATGGCTGGGTTACAAAAGTGTTGGAGTGCACTGATTGGTTGCTCTAGTCTAGAAATAGGGGCTTGTGCAGAAATTGAGGTAAAGAAGAGGGCAAGGATAGGAGTGCAAGAGAAAAGGTAGTGGCCAAAGGAACCCTAGGTAGCAGGGAAGGAAGCGGGGAAGAGGAGACTGGGCAGAGAAAGAAGCAACAGGAAGCAGGGACGAGCAGGGAAGCAAAATAACCAGAAGTGGGCGGGCACTGGGCGGGGCCTGTAGCTATTTAGGTTTCTATGCTTCCAGTTTACTGGACACTTTGTGACTCAGTATATCAGTTATTGGGGTAGTGTATAGTGTTGCTAACTTGTTTCTATGGTCAACCTCAGTGAAGGAAAAAGGTTCAAGCCTCTGAAGAGGTGTGTTACCCTATAAAACGTGTAAAGCTCGGCCTTCAATCTCATATTGTAGCTGCCCATGAAGGAGCAGAGTTGGGATCTGGGCTGGCCTCTCCTGTCCTTCATCTACAGAAAATGCAGTGTCACAAGAGTTAATTTGTATGGAAAAGGATAATACAATGTATAGCCAGTAATAAAGGATGACTGTAGTGCCCGAACATCATGAGCTAGATATTTTAATTAGGCATGGTCATTAATTAAATTCATAATCAATTATTTAAAAAAAAAAAAAAACAGTAGTCAATAATACACTTAGTGTCAAAGATCAGAATTAACCGCTGGTATCTACATTAAAAAGTCAGTTGGGGAGCTGGCTGCTAAATTTTCAGACACAATGTGTACCTACACAATGACCTAATTGGCTCTAGTAATAAAGAGGTTTTCTTTGGCAACAAGCAAGACTTTCAACTATACCTGCACGTTGCCTTTACTGAGTCAATGGGAAGGGGGGAAATGAGGGAGGTGTCCTGTGCTGTAATCTTATATGAATCCACCAATGAATCAACAAATCTTCCTGCCCCTAAAATAGATAATAAAAATAAGGATAACTCTCCCACTCTCTCCAAGCCAGCAGAACAGTGGAAGACAAGAACATGGCATCCTCCGAGCACAAGCAGTGTCTACTAAAATAAAGATTTTACCAACATATAATTATAACTTAGGCATCTACTAAGGTTATTTTGTCACAAATGACATTTTTCCCAGTCTGCACATGCTTAGCATAGAAATGTGAGGGACCTCTCACCAGATTCACTAAGCTTCAAATCTGCTCTGGGAGAATCTGCCACTAAAGCCTCATTCTTAATTTGTGTATATACACCTGTCATTATATCTGGAGTACAACGTGTACCTGAGATATGTCCCTGGACGTGACCTCTCTTATCACCTGTATACATATTTAGTCTGTTTACTTTCCCACGTGCCAGAAAACCTGAGAGATGAAGAAAGCGATTCACATTATGTAAAAATAATATCCACAGTCATGACGAATCCTTGTAAATCTGGGGCTAAAAGTCTGTATTACATTATATATATACAGTTGTGCTCAAAAGTTAGCATATCCTAAAAAAAATTGAGAACTTTGGGCATTTTTTTTGAAAATATAACTGATTATGCAAAAAAAAAAGTTCTATTATTGAAGGATAGTGATCATATGAGGCCATTTATTATCACATAGTTGTTTGGCTCCTTTTTCAATCATAATAACAGAAATCACTCAAATGACCCTGATCAAAAGTTTGCATCCCCTTAGTTCCTAATCCTGTGTATTGCCCCCTTTAGCACCAATGACAGCGTGCAGTCTTGTGTAATAGTTGTCTATGAGGCCCCTAATTCTTGCAGGTGGTATAGCTGCCATCTTGGCAAAATGCCTCCAGGTCATGCAAAGTCTTTGTTCGTCTTACATGACCCGCACGTTTGAGATCTCCCCAGAGTGGCTCGATGATATTAAGGTCAGGAGACTGTGATGGCCACTCCACAACCTTCATCTTTTTTTGCTGTACCACTGGAAGGTCAACTTGGCCTTGTGCTTAGGGTCATTGTCATGCTGGAAAGTCCACGAGCGTCCCATGCGCAGCCTTCGTGCAGAAGAATGCAAGTTGTCTGCCAGTATTTTCTGATAACATGCTGCATTCATCTTGTCATCAATTGTCACAATATTCCCCGTGCCTTTAGAGCTCACACCCCCCAAACATCAATGAGCCACTCCCATGCTTCACTGTTGACCCCTCTCCAAACATAGCGCTTATAGTTGTGACCATAGCATACACACTTATGTACCATACGCGCAGTGTGTGCTGTGAACTGTGCCCGCCATGTGCGGCTTTAGCGGAGCACGCCCGGCAGTGGAGCATGGGCATGCCCATCAGTGCTGTACCGCGCGAGGAACGGGGTGTGGAGAGACACAGGGGTGGAGGAAAGACACAGGGGAAGGAGAAGGGGGGCAAAGAGACACAGGGGAGGGGGGAAAGACACAGGGTAGGGAGAAGGGGGAAAAGAGGGTGGAGAAAGAGACACAGGGGAGGGGTGAGACACAGGGGAGGGAGGAGGGGGAAGAGACACAGAGGGGGAAAGAGATAAAGGGGAGAGAGTGGGGTGGTAAGAGACAGGGGAGAGAGGAGGGAGGAAGAGTCACAGGGATAGGGCAGAGACACAGGGGGGAAGACACACGGGAGAGGGGGAGAGACATAGCTGGGAAAGAGACACAGGGAGGAGGGAAGAGATACAGGGGAGAGAGTGAGGGGAAGAGACAGAGGGATGGGGGGAGAGACACATAATAGGGGGAAAATAGACATGGGGAAAGAGACACAGGGGATTGGGAAGGGATAAAGGGGAGAGAGTGGGGGGAAAGAAATACAGGGGAGGGAGAGGGGAGAAGAGACGCAGGAGAGGGAGAGGGTAAGAAGAGACACAGGGGAGGGAGAGGGGGGAAGAGACACAGGGGAGAAAGAGGGGGAGAGAGACACAGGGGAGGGGAAAAGACACAGGGGAGGGAGGAGGGGGGAAAGAGACACAGGGGAGGGGGAAGACATGAGGGAAGGAGGAGGGGGAAGAGACACTGCAGGGGTTAAGAGATACAGGGGAGAAAGTGGGGGGAAGAAACACAGAGGAGGGAGGAGGGGGGGAGAGACACAGGAGAGGGAGAGGGTGGGAAGAGAGACAAGGGTGGAAGACGGAAGAAGAGACACAGGGGAGAAAGAGGGGGAGAGAGACAAAGGGGAGGGAGAGGGGGAGGAAAGAGACACAAGGGAGGGAGAGGGGGGAAGAGATACAGGGGAAGGGGGGTGGGGGAAAAATATATATATTATGACGGGCAATCGACTAGTATATATATATATATACACATACACACAGAAAAGAAGAAAACTAAATAAGTCAATTATTTGACATTGTATTAATTAATAATTATTAATTAATATCGTCTAATTTTCCAAAATAATTCAGAGAATAAATTGAATGATTTGCATAATTTGAATTTAACCATAGGGACCAAATATATTTAAATATTTAATGATTTCAAATATTTAAAACAATATTTGATTAGAGAAACAAAGCCCAAACAATCCCTTTAAGAACAAGGTGGACATGTGGTTTGTGTATAATCTCCTCCAACATTGACCACTAGGTGTCAGTATTGTAGTGTGAATTCAGTTAGGAATTGAAATGGTAAATATATATTTACTAGCAACTTGCCCGTCAAAAATGACGGGGGGAAAAAAATTTGAAGCCATGGTAATGCTGTTTGACACATGGCGAGCCTCTCCTCTTGTCTATTTTTGCTCCTCTGAGCACCTTCGTCACTCATTATAAAGAGAGATATACAGTCAGGTCCATAAATATTGGGACATGGACACAATTCTAAACTTTTTGGCTCTATACACCACCACAATGGATTTGAAATGAAACGAACAAGATGTGCTTTAACTGCAGACTTTCAACTTTAATTTGAAGGTATTTACATCCAAATCAGGTGAATGGTGTAGGAATTACAACAGTTTGTATATGTGCCTCCCACTTTTTAAGGGACCAAAAGTAATGGGACAATTGGCTGCTCAGCTGTTCCATGGCCAGGTGTGTGTTATTCCCTCATTATCCCACTTATAAGAGCAGATAAAAGCTCCAGTGTTCATTTCAAGTGTGCTATTTGCATTTGTTGCTGTTAACTCTCAATATGAGACCCAAAGAGCTGTCACTATCAGTGAAGCAAGCCATCATTAGGCTGAAAAAACAAAACAAACCCATCAGAGAGATAGCAAAAACATTAGGTGTGGCCAAATCAACTGTTTGGAACATCCTTAAAAAGAAAGAACGCACCGGTGAGCTCAGCAACACCAAAAGACCCGGAAGACCACGGAAAACAACTGTGGTGGATGACCGAAGAATTAATTCCCTGGTGAAGAAAACACCCTTCACAACAGTTGGCCAGATCAAGAACACTCTCCAAGAGAAGACTTCACCAGAGTGAATACAGAGGGTTCACCACAAGATGTAAACCATTGGTGAGCCTCAAAAACAGGAAGGCCAGATTAGAGTTTTCCAAACAACACCTAAAAAAGCCTTCACAGTTCTGGAACAACATCCTATGGACAGATGAGACTAAGATCAACTTGTACCAGAGTGATGGGAAGAAAAGAGTATGGAGACAGAAAGGAACTGCTCATGATCCAAAGCATACCACCTCATCAGTGAAGCATGGTGGTGGTAGTGTCATGGCGTGGGCATGTATGGCTGCCAATGAAACTGGTTCTCTTGTATTTATTGATGATGTGACTGCTGACAATAGCAGCAGGATGAATTCTGAAGTGTTTCGGGCAATATTATCTGTTCATATTCAGCCAAATGCTTCAGAACTCATCGGACGGCGCTTCACAGTGCAGATGGATAATGACCCGAAGCATACTGCAAAAGCAACCAAAGAGTTTTTAAGGGAAAGAAGTGGAATGTTATGCAATGGCCAAGTCAATCTGATCTGAATCCGATTGAGCATGCATTTCACTTGCTGAAGACAAAACTGAAGGGAAAATGCCCCAAGAACAAACAGGAACTGAAGACCATTGCAATAGAGGTCTGGCAGAGCATCACCAGGGATGAAACCCAGCATCTGGTGATGTCTATGCGTTCCAGACTTCACGTTGTAATTGACTGCAAAGGATTTGCAACCAAGTATTAAAAAGTGAAAGTTTGTTTTATGACTGTTAATCTGTCCCATTACTTTTGGTCCCTTAAAAAGTGGGAGGCACATATACAAACTGTTGTAATTCCTACACTGTTCACCTGATTTGAATGTAAATACCCTCAAATTAAAGCTGAAAGTCTGCAGTTAAAGCACATCTTGTTCGTTTCATTTCAAATCCATTGTGGTGGTGTATAGAGCCAAAAAGATTAGAATTATGTCGATGTCCCAATATTTATGGACCTGACTGTATATTGATCTATTTCCTCAAGCTTCTCTTCTCAACTTTTCCACATCATGTCTCCAACCTAACCATCTCACCTTACATGCTCTCCTCTCCTCTTTTATGCTCCCATGAGCTACTCTTATTCCTCCATTCACCATCTCCTCCCCCTTCTAAAGCTCATAAGCAGAAACACTTCTGCAAGTCCAAATCCCACTTCCTCTCCCTCTCTCTCTTTCTTCTGCTGGCTTCTTGGGACATACCTCCTAACACAGGCCCCTCACCTCCCACTTGCAGATTATACTATCTGACCACTAGGGCCAGATATGATATTACATACTAGGATCACTTACCAAATTACTTTCTCAGTTGCTTTCCATTTCCTTCTATATGAAAAACATTCTAACTTTGCATACCCTCCTACCTAATGAAACTTCACTTTCTTCCTGACCCTTGCTATTTGTTATCTGCCTCTTCCATCCCCTTTAGATTGTAAGTAGAGAGTTTTCAATCTTGTAGAGTGCTTTGGGAAAAAGCACTTTCTACAAAGATTCTAAGCTCAAAACAGGGCCCTCCACTTTTTGCAGTTTGTTAAAATGTATATTTTTCCTTGTTCATTTCCTCTGTATAGCGCTACGGAATATGTTGGCGCGTTACAAATAAAAGTAATAATAATAATAATTTACTTAATCAATAATTAATTATTTCTTAAATAAATTAATATACTTTACCTATTTGTAATTAATATATCCAGCAACCAATAGCCTGAAGAGCTAACAATCTGTTTGTATTTCCCGGCAGCTTACAATGTACAGTGAGTGTTGGTGCCCTTATGATAAATTGTAATGAACGTCCCAACTGTGCATTAGAAATTGCTTGTGTGCGCGAGGAAAATCCGTGGTGTAAATCGCCATTGCAGATTGGTAATGTTATTAATGTGTTACGCATCTCGCAAGGACTTTGCGTAATTTGTAATAGTGTATTTTGTATTTCGTTCATTGCTGTGTGAAAGTGCTATGCGTTTGGCAGTGTTTTGCGCGGTCCAGGATATTGTACCCTCTTTTTAATTTTTTTCGGCTGCCATTTTTTTTCTCGCTTAGGCGAGTTTCGTGTGGTGAAAGGCGCCGAAATCGCATTTAAATCGCGTTGCACCTCACTCCCAGACGTCCTGGCTGTTCCCCCGTGATGTGGGTGATGTTTTTGTTGTATTTCTATGTATTTTTTTGTGTGTTTTTATGTTTTTTTTGTTGTTCACGGTTCGGCCGTTAACCTCGTATTTTGGCTCTGTTGTATTTTTTTTCAAAGTCCCGCTTCTCGTAAAGCGCCATGGTAAAGCGATATGCATTTGTCAGTGTTTTGCTTGGTCCAGGGTTGTGTAGCCTCGTAATTTTTTTTTTCAAAGTCCTGCGTTTGTCAAGTGCTTGAAGGCTAATGCGATTGCGCGTTTACTAAGTGTTTAGTCCCGCGTGTTTAATTGCCTTAACAGCTCGTCTCGTACAGCAATAGCTACGCATACATCTGTTAAATGTGATATAACTATTATATGTGATATATATATATATTAGGTAGATAGTATAAGTATCAATCCACATAGATGGATGGATTGATGGATGGAATTATGGATGGATAGAAGGACAGATAAGTGGATGGTTAAATGGAAGGATAAATGGATGTACATATAGAGGGATAGATGAATGGATGGATGGATAGATAGTAGATAGATAGAAGGATGGATAGATAGATAGATTGAGGGATAGATGATGGATAGGTGGATAGGTGGATGGATAAATGGAAGGATAGATGACTAGATAGATAGATAGATAGATAGATAGATAGATAGATAGATAGATAGATAGACGGATGCATAGATAGTAGATGGATGCATGGATGGATATGTGGATAGATTAATTGGTGGATGGATTGATGGATGGATGGTTAGATAGTAGATGGATAGATGGATAAATAGATAGATAGATAGATAGATAGATAGATAGATAGATATATAGGTGGATGGATAGATATATGGGTGGATGGATAGATGGATATATAGATGGATAGATAGATAGATAGATAGATAGATAGATAGATAGATAGATAGATAGATAGATAGATAGATAGATAGATAGATAGATAGATATATGGGTGGATGGATAGATATATGGGTGGATGGATAGATGGATATATAGATGGATAGATAGATAGATAGATAGATAGATAGATAGATAGATAGATAGATAGATAGATAGATAGATAGATAGAGAGACAGATGCATAGATAGTAGATGGATGCATGGATGGATATGTGGCTAGATGATGAATTGTTGGATGGATGGTTAGATAGTAGATGGATAGATAGATAGATAGATAGATAGATAGATAGATAGATAGATAGATAGATAGATAGATAGATGATCTTCTACCACTTGGGCTGGCATTCTATTTAATTTACCCATCACCAATCATTAAGTAGTGTGTTCTGCCTTTTTATCTCTCATTTTTCAAGCCTCTCCCTTTCTCTTAAATATAATTCCCTCATTATAATTACTTAACCCTTTTCTGTGCTTGATCAGTTTGCAGAGTTTCTGATGCAGAGATATGACTCATTAGCTTATTAGCATCATCGCCATCTAGTGTTTAGTCAAAGGAACTACAATCTATTCCAACCACTATGGTTGCAGATAAAAGTGTCATTTCATAGTTACATTGTAGGTGACACAGTGTTGCAAGTAGATGGTGACATGCTGTATGTCTGAGCAGCATGAGGCACGTGTAATGTGAAACCATTCTTCTATGAGCATGGCTTTAATTCACAGCTGTCCTGGCACCATACATGAGAGAGAACAGGAAGAAAGTGAAAGGTTCTAAAATATGAGGAAAGTGCTACTCTGGAGTCTACTTAGATGTAAGTGAAGTGCAAATGTTATATCATAATTACATTGGGGAGGATAAAAATAGTTAATCTAGCTTAAACATTTCTATACATTAAATAATAGTTGCCTAAAGAGTCTCTTTAAATGACCAGTGTTTGATGTAAATAATATATGTAATTTGATTTCGAGCACAGATAAGCAAAAAAAAAGTCATAAAGCTAGATTTAATTAGGCAAATATGTTGATGCTTTGCTGGTCCTGGAGGAATCCATGATGCATTGGTGAAGGTTGCATGAATGAGAGGGCATGAAAATGTCTGCAGGAACAGGGTTTGTAGTTTACTGTATGTTTGCCTATTCTGATTATGTTTGGGAAAGTGGGTAGGTGTTAAATACTAAACCACCATTTCCCTCTCCCTCTTTTCTTTATCCCACTCTTCCTTCGATTGATAGTCAAGAGCATCCCTTCTGGTAGTAAGAAGAGCTGAAGCAAGGCAAAATGGAACATTTTATACATCATTTTTAACAGCTATGATTTTCTCTAATATGTCTTATATTCCTGGTTTACACAGTTGTTAATACTGTTAGTTTTTTACATATTGCCCCAAAATTAAGTGTTTTCCCCTAAACTACAGTGATCCTTTAAAATAAATTCTCAAATGATAAGATTATGTTTTCATGTATTCCTAGTACCTGCAGACATATAGTAAGTCCTAGGGCTCCCTCTGGTGGATACACATGGACTTGCACAGTTTATCTTTATTTTTTATTTATTTTTTTATTTGTTTATTTTGCCCATTATCATTTTCAGTAATTCAAAAAATAATGTAGAAAAAACACACCAGTCACATCTTGAGTCTGCTTAAGGTTGAAGTAAAAAATCCCCTCCACCATGACAAGGTATCCAATCCGGAAGGGCATATAAATATATATATACATATATATATTGCTGCAGGGCCCCTCCAAAACTTTTTTATGATTTTGTTATTTAAATTTTCATTGTCCCTGGACCCCCAATATAATTAAACCTTTTATATATATATATATATATATATATATATATATATATATATATATATATATATATATATATATAGATTCTAAGCTCAAAACAGGGCCCTCCACTTTTTGCAGTTTGTTAAAATGTATTTTTTTCCTTGTTCATTTCCTCTGTATAGCGCTACGGAATGTTGGCGCGTTACAAATAAAAGTAATAATAATAATAATAATTATATATATATATATATATATATATATATATATATATATATATATATATATTTAATTATATTGGGGGGTCAGGGGCATTTATATATGTATATATATATATAGTTATGAGTCAAAGTATACTGTTCCATAGCTCTAGTAGCCAAATCTGATAATAAATTATTAAGTTTAATTTTGCTATTTTTTGGGTCCCCTATTCATTTGATCTTGGGGAATTTATCCCCCCCAGTTCCTATACACTTGTATATATATATATATATATATATATATATATATATATATACATTATAAAGACAGTCCAAATTTCGGATGACTTTGTGTACAGTTTGTTTCCATTTTGTCTGTCTTGCAAAATTTTATGATATGTTGGAAAATTGTTATCAACTGAACAATGAAGGGAGGGGTGTTGAGGGAATGGGGATTTGTTATCTCATTGGATGTTTGATACCTACCCCTTTCCCCACACATGTCCAGTCACAGTAAGCTGCAATTATAACTGAAACAAATGTAAGAGCATAAAAAAAAAAATCTTAATGATAAAAAAAAATGTTTTGAAGCCTATGCAGGACCCCGTACCCTCCTTTGGTACCTATAGGGGATGATAGGAGTTACTATGGTCACTGCTGATCCTGCCATCTGGCCCTGCTTTCAGTACCCGCCTTTATCAAATAATAATCTTAATTACATCTCACATCCGCCACAGCTGATACTGTGAGTTTTATGATGATGGATCATATGGAGACAAATTGGCAGCGAGACTTCTAATCTGTCACATGAGTGGTGGGACATGTCAGTGTCATGGGACCAGATCATTGGGTTGTGAGGCAAACGCGGACTGTCACCCAAACAGCACAAAATCACCATATAATACCACACAGAAAAGATTCAGTTAGTGCAGAAATGTAAAGTACACAAAGAAAAACATATATTTACAAATAATTGTTATTATAGAGTGGATGTGTTAGATAATTAAGCTTGAAAATTGCATATTATGTAATACTAGCGACTTGCCCATCAAAAATGACGGCAATAAAATTTTAAGCCATGGCAATGCTGTGTGGAGCTTCGGCGCTCATTGTGAGCCTATCCTCTCGTATACTTCAATTGTCCGGCTTTGCCACGATCACCTATGGCGCTCATCGCGAAGACCGATATATAAGTACAGTGTAAAACGTGAAAAAAATGTGAGTACAGTGAATTAATAAATTAATAAGAATTAATACATGAATATACTTTACCTATTTCTATGTAATATGCAGCAATTAATATCCTGAAGAGCTAACAATCTATTTGGATTTTGCTGCATCTGAAAATGAACAGTTGGACTGTTGATGAGCTGAGGAGAAAGTGTCAGCAATGTGGCAAGTGTGAAGTGTAAATAGGCTGCGTGCGTGAGGCCAAATCGTTTGTTGTAGGCGGGTGAAGCGGCATTTTAGAATCGTAATGTTATTATTTGTCAGTGTTGTAAAATATGTGTTACTTTGCTCATGAGCATTGTCTGTCCGTTGTAATGTTATATTTTGTATCTGCTACGTTCCTGGCTAACACGTATGTGCCTGGCGTGATTTTTACGGCTCTGTGTCCTTTAACCTCGTTTTCATTTTTTTCGTGCACCATTTTTCTTCTCGTTTAGATGATTTTCTTGTTCCATAACTTATTAAATGCAACATAAATTTGCGTGCAACCTCACTCCCAGACATTCTGGCTGTCTCCCCGTGCAGTGTGATGTATGTTTTATGTTGTACTTTTTTTTTTTTTTTTTTTGCTATTCGTGTTTGTGGATGTGCACAGTTCAGCTGTTTACGTATTTTTGGAACCTCGTATTCTTTTTGTCTAAGTTCTGAGGGTCGTAATTGTTGTTTGTAAAAGTCGTACGTCTTTGTCAGTGTTTTCCGCGCTTCTGGGTCGTGTAGCCTCGTTTTAATTTTTTTCGAACACCATTTTTTTGGTTGCTTAGCCGATTTTCATGTGGCAAAACACCTTAAATTCTACTTTATTTTGTGTGCAACCGCACCACCAGAAGTCCATGCTGTCCCCCCCGTGATGTTTTTTTGTACGCGGGTCGTAATTTTTTTTGTCCTTATTTCCTCATTGCGCGTTATTGTTTTTTTTCTAAGTCTGGCGGCGTGGTTGTTTTTTTTCAAAGTCCCGCTTTTCTGGGTTGTTTTTAAACACGAGTGAGGCGCCGTATAGCCTCCACCTCTGCAAATGCGGACACTCGCTTTGCGAGGGGCCGCATTTACAGCCTTTGGCTCATTGCAGCAGACGTTGGAGCCTCCACCTCCGCAAATGCAGCCCTCGATTCACGAGGTCCGCATTTGCGGCCAGAACTGCGTCCCTCGCTCCCTCGCAAAGCGTGACTACGACTCGCAGTTTGACAACTATTATATGTGATGAGCTTAATTTACAGGAAAAAGGTCCTTCCTCTCCTAATAGTTTTCTATCACTTGAGGGGTGACAATGCCCTGTTGATATAGATTAGAATAATAATAAAACTCTATAGAGATTATTTGTATTTATATAACTGGGCATGCTCTTGTGGTTTATAACCCCACTGTGAGAAGAAATTAACCATGTGGGGTTCAGACTTAAACAATAAAAAATAAACATGTTTCATTTCTGCAGTTTTTGGGACCTTTGCTGTATCCCCTTTAGACAAGCTATGTGCATGCATGTCCCCTCTTACATGTTTCCCTCTTTTACCATACTTTGAACCACTTTCAGGAAAACTGTGACACATTCAATTAAGCATTGTGTTTCCAATCTCCCGCCGTGTGTCTCTATTCCCCTGTGTGTCTCCACTCTCCCCCTGTGTGTCTCCTCTTCGTGTGGGTGTCCATTCCCTTGTGTATCTCCTCTCAACCTGTGTGTTTCCATTCTCCCTGTGGGTCTCTACTCTTTGTGTGTCTCCACTCTCCCTGTAGGTCTCCACTCTCGGTGTGTCTCCATTCCCCTGTGTGTCTCCACTCTCCCTGTGTGTCTCCACTCTCCATGTGTGTCTCCATTCCCCTGTGTATCTCCACTCTCCCTGTGTGTCTCCACTCTCCCTGTGCATCTCCTCTCCCTCTGCATCTCCACTCGCCCTGTGTGTCTCCATTCCCCTGTGTATCTCCACTCTCCCTGTGTGTCTCCATTCTCCCTGTGCATCTCCTCTCGATCTGCGTCTCCACTCTCCCTGTGTGTCTCCACTCTCCATGTGTGTCTCCATTCCCCTGTGTGTCTCCACTCTCCCTGTGTGTCTCCATTTCCTCCTCTTGTGTGTCTCCATTCCATGTGTGTCTCCATTCCCTGTGTGTCTCCTCTTCCCGTGTTTCTCCTCTTCCTGTGTGTCCCCTCTTCTTGTGTGTCTACACTCTATCTGGATATCTCAAATATCCCTGTATATCTACATTCCCTGTGTGTTTCCTCTTCCTGTGTGTCTCCAATCTCTCTCTGCCTCCACTCCCCTTTGTGTCTCCATTCCCTCCTCTTGTGTGTCTCCCCTCCCTGTGTGTATCCACTCTCCATTTGTATCTCCACTCGCCCTGTGTGTCTCCACTCTCCCTGTTTATCTCCACTCTCTCAGTGTGTCTCCTCACTCCTTGTGTGTCTCCATTCCCCTGTGTATCTCCACTCTCCCTGTGGGTCTCCATTCTCGTCTCCATTCCCCTGTGAGCCTCCTCTTCCTGTGTGTCCCCTCTTCTTGTGTGTCTCCACTCTCCCTGGATATCTCAAATCTTCCTGTGTATCTACATTTCCTGTGTGTTTCCTCTTCCTGTGTGTCTCCTCTTCCTGTGTGTCTCCAATCTCTCTTTGTCTCCACTCCCCTGTGTGTCTCCATTCCCTCCTCTTGTATGTCTCCTCTTCCTGCGTGTTTCCATCCCCTGTGTATCTCCACTCCCTGTGTGTCTCCACTCCCTGTGTGTCTCCATTCCCTTGTGTGTCTCCATTACCCTGCATGTATCCTCTCTCCTTTGTGTCTCATCTCCCTATGTGTCCATTCCCTGGTTATCTCTGTGCTCTCTCTATGTCTCCATTCCCCTGTGTGTTTGAACTTTTCTGTGTGTCTCTATTTCCTGTGTGTTTCCATCCCTTGTGGGTCTCCATTCCCTCTGTGTCTGCAATCCCCCGTGTGTCTCCATTCCCTGTGTATCTCCACCTCCTCCATGTCTTGGTTTTGGATTAAAGAGTGAAAATACGTTGTGGGATCATTTGCATGTCCCTGCTCAGTTTCCCAGAGTGCAGTGCTAATATTGTATTTCTTTAGAATCTGAGCAGGAAGTAACTGATTTTAGGCATGCACCTTATCAAGTCAAGTTCTTCAAAAAGAGTAAACTATAAATATATTTCTAGTGTTTGAGGAGCTATACTATGAAGGGGATAGATTGAAAGAATACATCTAAACAGCTAAGCGATAATCCCCTGGTGCACATGTCACTGGTTGGCAGCGGCGGCTCACCCTGGCACTCTCTTACAGTCCTGGCACTCTACTGAGCCCCTTCCTTCTGCCCTTCTTCCTCGCTCAGGGCTGTATCATGCCGCCTTACCCTGGCATGATCTTTTCTGTTTCCTATTCCTCTTAACATTCCCAATAGACTCTCTTCTGACCTGCACCTTATCCCCTTCTCTCTCTCTGTTCTTATCCGCAGCTCCTCCCAACTATCAGCTGAGGCCTGAGCTTATCTCCCCCTCCCTCTGCTAAACCATCTTGTATCCCAGAGAGGAGAGGGTGGGAGAGAGAGAGAGGAGGGCCGGGGGGCACCTGTGGCAGCGCAGACTGCCAGCATCTCATCCATTACATCAGGAAACAGACCCCAAAACTACAGAGCTGTGACCGTCACCAACCGGGGAGTATTCACCTTCCAGATAATATCTCCTTAATTCAAGGTAAGTACAGGGAAGTGCGTGTTAAAGGGACACTGCAGACCAAATGCTCTATTTAAAGATCAATTAATACTGTCCAACTTGTTTAGAATGTAAATAATAAATAAAAACAACTTTGATTTTAGTACCTATTATTTGCAATGATATGCAGGCATGGTCCTCTCCATTGTTGTCTTATAAAGTCCTCCCTATTTGTTATGTCTCAACTTCCAATGGTCCTTCCTCTTTGAAGGGCAGATAACGTCAACTATCTAAGCTATAAAAGTGCAAAAAGCAATTCACGATGTGGCAACAAGCTAATATCAAAGCCCAAGCCTTCCATCAGTCACATTACAGTGTTCCTTTAATGTATTTTTATTAAATCCATTTTAATTAATATATATATAGTATTTGCACACACATGTATGCATAAATGTAATTATTTACTTATGTATTTATTTATTTAAAGAGGCACATTGTATTTAATAAAGCCACTTTATCTGTTAAAGGGAAGTTATTGCTAATAAATTAACCCTGTAATGCCTACTGGCCCCTCTGCTAATGACAGGGTTAAACACCATAATTGTTGGAGGATTTTGCTAACTATCACAGGCTCTTATATGAAATCTTTGAGAAACAGATGTTGTCATGAAGTAGTAAATATGAAATAGAGCAGAAGGAATAACATATGCTGCAATTGGGCCAGATGTACTAAAGGGTGTTGGAGCCCCTCTCCAAGTTCTATATCAGAGTGAATCACGGATACAATGTAACAAGTGTTACCAATGTTAGTGTAACTATCTGTATAAGTAATACAGAGATCTCTTCTGGATCGCTACCTTGTTGTGGTGAAGGGGCTTGTGTAGTTCAATGAAGCTGTGAGCTATATGGGTCACCCAAAACAGGCAGGTCATAGCAGAGAGGTCAGACAAATCGCGGTCTACTGGAAAAGGATTTATTGAAACTTAAACAAGAGTTGTAATGAAAAGGACATTATATGAACAGAATCAAAAATATAAAAAGTCTGACATGTTGCATATATTTTTTTATAGATATTTGACTCCACCCCCCTCCCCCTTGCAGCTTGTCCTTTTCAGTTTCTATAATTGTATATATAGTGTGACAAGTTATGAGTCTCATCTAGATTTATGTCTGTGTTTTGGGCACTTTCATAGAGGACTCAACACAAGAGACTGTCGATACTCTTCCAAATTTTACCAAAACTCATCCAGTGATCAAATTAACAAACTAAACAAATCAAAGAAAATAATAGGCCTAGCTTCAACTGAAGCAATACCTTACCTCACTAAGCAGATTCCATGCAGCTAAACCTGGGTGGAGCAAAAACAAAACAGTCCAATAACTTGTTCACAATCATTGGTCTGTATTCTTCCGATCTCCAGGTCTCCACTGTGCTTCAAACAATCACAAGCTGCAGGTTGGTGTCTCACTGTGTGTGTCTTTACTCTAGCTTCAGACATTTGCAAACACTTCTATCTGCGTGTCATTTACCAACTCAGACAGGCTGCTTATACTTCTCTGTGTGTGTCTTTCTCTCTAACTCAGAAAATCTGCAAACACTCCAAACTCCAGGAGGGGTCTTAAATCATGTCTACTCAGCTGCATCTAATAAACTGCTCTGGAAATGTCACCCCTGCACTCCTACTGGGGAATTTAAGCTTAGTAAAGCTCACACAAAATCCTTGTATAACTCTTTCACAATAGAATATGTCAGACTTACAGACAGAAATATAACTGAATCATGGGTGTAGGAGCTGAAAGAAATCTGGGGGGGAGGGGAAATTCAATGCTACTCTCAGGACAGGGATCTACTGCCGGTGCACCCGATGCAATGCACTGGGGCCCTGCTCTGGTTGGGGGGCATTGCTGCAGTGCCCCTCAAAAACTTTTTTTGTATTAATGTATTTGTTTAAATTCTCAGTGCCTCTGGCCCCTCCAATATAATTAAAAATTATATATATATATATATATATATATATATATATATATATATATATATATATATATATATATATATATATATAATGTATGTCTATATGCCAACTTATTATGTATATTACTTATTGGTGAAAGTTTTCATGGGAAAGACATACTTCTCCAAAGTGCTGGTGATCTGGTAATGCATCATTAAGTTTAATTTTGCTATTTTTTGTGTCCCCTATTCATTTTATCTGGGGGGATTTCCTCCCCACCTAGTTCCTACGTTCCTGGACTGAATGTACGTTTCTGGGCATATACTATCATTTTTCTATCTACTGCATCTTCAGGCGCTCTGCTTCCTCCCTGTGCAGCACTAGGCCTGGGCCTCATGGGTCTAGGCAGGAATACACCCCTGGATGTGACAGCTTGACCAGATGGATAACTTAGTTCTTTAAATGTCTTCTCCTTTCATTGGGACCAGGTGCTATAAAAGAAATTTGAGCCAAAAGTTGATGACCAAGCAGTCAAGATGCTTCAAGAAACTCACTTTATTTATGTCAGCTGCAGACATTATCCTCCTGATAGCACTTGGTAACTTTTACTATTTACTTTTGCTCCTTTGGAGAGTGTTGTTCAGGGAGACAATAGAGGAGATTCTGGAGTCCTGGAGAGGAGACATGTTGTAGGAAGTTGTCATTTTGGTAAAAGAATAAGAGATCACTATGGAGATATCTGAGATCATGAAGAGTCCTTAAAATTATGTTTATTGGCACATAAGTGCCAGGCCTAGGGTAACACATTTTCAGGGGGCAGTAGTCTGCCTGAAGACCCAATGCAGTACATTAAAATATGTTTATTTATGCCCAGGAATGTCTATATACAGTCATATTTCTGTTTGTAAGTGACACTTTCTGACATACCATATATATATATAAAGAAACATCCAAACATATAATCTGATATATTAAAAAAAGGAAAGGAGGAGATACAAGTTGGGCATGGGGGGCGCACTGTTTTGGTGCAGCATAAACCTAGTTACGCCAATGAGTTGAAATGTAATTTTAGAAGCAAAATTGTTTTTTTTTTCCCAAACACCAATTGAATTGCTCATCAGTTACTAAATAAATACATGGGGCCTCATTCAATTAGAAGTCCACATCTCAGGGTATAAAGGTCGTATATCTGCAGGCGTGCTGCGGGCTTGAACCCTGCTACAATTCTTGTGCTATTCAATTGAACAAGCCCGCAAGTTAGGGTCCGAAAGCCGAAACCGTAAGCCATGTCAGTAAAATATAAAGGTTACGCGTCAATCAACTAGATTTTGGAGGTCCGATATGCGATCCGACTCGCAAAAACGCCAAACACAAAATAATAAAAATGAATGCTAATACTGTTCTAGTCCATGTGGGTGGCCTGATATGTCTTAACTCATTGATTCCCGAGATCGATATATAGCCCCGAAATTAAACATAAAATAAAACTATTTTTGGTTGCCGATTTGCGAGCTTGAGACAATTAATTCTTATGTCTATCATCACTTTTCCCGTCATTTACAGTGCAGTAGTGATTCTGTATTTGCATTTTCAGTGATACAGACAGGGGTTAAACCCCTATGCGAGTCCTATCTGGTACCCGTAGGATTTTCTTCTACATTTGCTGTTTACGGGTGTGACAACATTTTCGGTCTTGAGGAATTGTTGCAATTGAATAGTGATTTGCGATTTTAGCGGACGTGAAAGATCAAAGGCTTGGATGGGGTGTAAGTTTCAGTTGAAACAATCGCAATGATTTCAAGATCGTACTACGCCCGGAAAAAAACGCCAATTGAATACCGAGTTGAATACCAACTTACGGCCTCCATTACGGCTCCAGTAACTTACAATCGCTCAATTGAATGAGGCTCATGATTTATATGACCACTACGGGGGGATAAAGAGTGAGGGTGTCACTTGTTTCATCCAATGTAATGTAGGTGAGGATATTAATAAAGAGCAATAACCGCATTAACATTTCAGAGGGAGGGGGAGAAAGAAGGGGAGAGGGGGGAGATTGATAGAGAAAGAAGGGAAGAGGGAGGAGAGAGGTGAAGAAAGAAGGGGAGAGTGAGGAGAGAGGGGAAGACACAAGGGGAGGAGAAGAAAGAAGGGGAGAGTGAGGAGAGAGGGGAAGACACAAGGGGAGAAGAAAGAAGGGGAGAGGGAAGAGAGAGAGGAAGAAAGAAAGGGAGAGGGAGGAGATTGATAGAGGAAGAAGGGGAGAGGGATGAGAGGGGGAAAGAAAAAAGGAGAGGGGGCAGATAGGAGGAGAATGAAGGGTAGAGTGAAGAGGGAGGGGGAGAAAGAAGAAGACAGGGAAGGGAAGAGAGAGTGAAGAAATAGATGGAGAAAGAAAGAGAGAGACAGAGAGAGGGGAGAAGGAGGAAACGTGAAAAAGAAGGGGAGAGGGAAGGGACAGAAAGAAAGGGAGGGGGAGAAAGAGAGGCAAAGGGAGGAGAGAGGGAGAGAAAGAAAGGGGGGATGAGAAGGCAGGAGGGCCATGTATAGAAGTTGTCCTACTGTAGCATTTTGTGAGGTTCCCTCGGTGTCACCGGATCCCATGTACAGTAACATAAACACTGAGCTGGAATATTATATATTATATATAGTGTTATATTATTATATTGTCGTTATATCTGTCTTGTATATTGTTTATATTCCTGTTGTGAACATATTGAGGATCCTCCTGGCTCACAAAGCCGCTCTGCTCCTCTGGCTCCTTCTGTCCCTCGTCTCTGACCTTCTTACGCCTTGCGGGCTTTGGCTAAGCTGACAATCACCTGATCCCCCCAGCTCAGCCATGGCTGCCCCTCTCCTGCGTCCCACCACACAAGGTCTCCGGGGGGCTGCATCGTGCATTGGGCATGGAGCTAAAGCCTTAAATTACCAGAATAGTCCTATCTATAAAATATCCTCTTATGAAAAACCAACCCTTTTTTTAAAAAACATCTCTACATTTTTAACATTTATATCCAACTAGTTGTTTACCCCTCATAAATGATGGTATAATATTACATGTGTCTCCCCCCCCCCCCCCCGTGTCTCTTCCCCCTCTCTCTCCCCTGTGTCTACCCCCTCTCCGGTGTCAGCCCCCTCTCCCTCCCCTGTGTCTCTCCCCCCTCTCCCCTGTGTCCCTCTCCCTCCCCTGTGTCTCTTCCCCCTCTCCCTACCCTGTGTCTCTTCCCCTCTCTCACCTTTCCTGTGTCTCTCCCACCTCTCCCTCCCCTTTGTCTCTTGCCCTCTCCCCCATGTCTATTTCTCCCTCCTCCCTCCCCTGTGTCTTTTCTCCTCTCCCTCCCCTGTGTCTCTTCCCCCCTCTTCCCTCCCCTGTGTCTCTTCACCCCTCCTCCCTGCCTGTGTCTCTTCACCCCCTCTCCCTCCCCTGTGTCTCTTCCCCCCTCTCCCTCCCCTGTGTCTCTTCCCCCCTCTCCCTACCCTGTGTCTCTTTCCCTCTCCTCACTCCCCTGTGTCTCTCCCCCCACTCCCTCCCCGGTGTCTCTCCCCCCTCTCCCTCCCCTGTGTCTCTTCCCCTCTCCCCCTGTGTCTCTTCCCCTCTCCTCCCTCCCCTGTGTCTCTTCCCCACCCCCTCCCTGCCCTGTGTCTCTTTCCATGCTCCTCCCTCCCCTGTGTCTCTCCCCCCTCTCCCTCCCCTGTGTCTCTTTCCCCCCCTCCTCCCTGCCCTGTGTCTCTTTCCCCACTCCTCCCTCCCCTGTGTCTCTCCCCCCTCTCCCTTCCCTGTGTCTCTTCCCCTCTCCCTCCCCTGTGTCTCTTCCCCTCTCCCTTCCCTGTGTCTCTTCCCCTCTCCCTCCCCTGTGTCTCTTCCCCTCTCCCTCCCCTGTGTCTCTCCCCCCTCCCCCTCCCCCTCCCCTGTGTCTCTTCCCCTCTCCCTCCCCTGTGTCTCTTCCCCTCTCCATCCCCTGTGTCTCTCCCCCTCTCCCTCCCCTGTGTCTCTTCTCCTCTCCCTCCCCTGTGTCTCTTCTCCTCTCCCTCCCCTGTGTCTCTTTCCCCACTCCTCCCTCCCCTGTGTCTCTTCCCCCTCTGTCTCTTTCCCCCCTTGTCTCTTTCTCCCCTCTGGAGCGTTACACGCTTTCAGAAACTATATTAGTGATTATGTTGCAGTGATACCTCTCGCTTTCTTCTGATCAACTTGGAATGCACAGGAAGGTTCAATCACCCCTAAGGTGCAAATATAACATGGCATTGAAAACTGCCAGGAGGGGCTAATGGAAAGCTCATTAGTTTACAAGAACCAAACCTCATGTGAAAGAAGCCCACCAAAAAAACTAAGAAAAGAAAATGGGTCACCATAGTAAAGAATAAAAATTTAAAAATGTAAAAAAGTTAGAAATGTAAAGTCTCTGCTTTTATTATTTTTATATATACATATATATATATATTTATTTTATTTTTTTATTTATTTTTATTAAGGCACACAGTCATCTGACACAAGGGCTAAAATATCCAAGATGTTGTTCCTAAAAATTGAAAGATCACTTTTGATCACAGAGCAACTACAGTTCTTGAAGAGCTAAGGAACTTTTTTGACGCATTGTATAGGGTGGTTTGTTGTGCATGGCGTATAGCGGACATGACAGTGTATTAGGGTCCAGGGCCCCCCATGGTCATTTTTTTCTATATTAACTTTTGAATAACTAAACTTGATACTGGATCATTTTTTCTTAATGAAGCAACGTTTAATATAACGTTCACTATCCAGCACAATGAATGGTAACGTGGTTAGATTGTGAACACATTTAAAAAAAGCCATTTGTAGGTTGGACACTGGAGGCATCCATGATACCTTGGTGGAAGTGTGTGTGTGTTAGGGGCGCATTTACTGCTCTCTCTTGGGCCTGTGAATGGGTGTGCTGTAAATCTCAATCAGATCCAATAATTTAACAAAGCCCACTGACCACTTCCTATTCCATTTCCCACAACCCTCCATCCACTGCTAGATGAAGAACACGCCCTCATGATCCAGCTCTCAGGAAGCAAAGTAACTATAACAAAATGGATTCCACTATTCATTAACAGAGCCTTCACATCTCTGATTTCCTCTAAACAAATGTGTTATTTTGTTACATACTTCACAAACAATCTTTTATTGAACTACAGTGTCCTCAAACTGGATTTAAAATGTAATGCTGTAGGTGGGATCTTAATGCTCTTATTTTTTAGATGTTTTTGCTGAATCTTTGGGGAATACAAGAGGCAATGGGCAGTGTTTTCACTGCCTCTAAGGATTCTGGGTACTGACATGCAGATGAGGCTCAAAATGAGACTCGTTAACGTGAGGACAAAACAGCTGTCTGTGAGTTTGTTTCTGGCACTGAACCATCATCCATGGCTATCTTCTAAACTAAAGGCTCAGACAGACTTTAGAATCTAAAGGCTGTCTGAGCCTCATTTGCATATTATTACCCAGGATCCTTAGTGGTAGTGGAAGTACTGTTCGTTGAGAAATTTTGTGGGGAACATCTTTCTATTTTCTTTTTATTTGTTTTTCCATCATTTCTAATCCAGTGTTTGGTGTGATCTTTTTTCCTTGTAAACGTATTTTTTTATTTTATTCTGTAAATAAATTTAAGTTTAGAGAGAATAATAGTGTGTGAGGATATAATAACACAGGGTAGGGAGAGAACCCTTTTGTGTTCTGCACCTGTTAAAGGGCCGGGTAGTACTTTAATAAAGGATTATTTTGCAAAGTATTTCTAAGATTTAGTCAAATAAAGGGATGTAATGTCTGAAAATGGGGAATTAATTTGTACTTTTTAAAATTTCACACGGATTATCTGTAGAGGTGCTCTGTAAAAGTCTTATTTTATTTATCTGTGGATCAGAGTGATGAGCCGGGTCAGCAACCTGTGCTGGTTATGGTTGCATCTTTAGATGCCCTGCAGCCCAGTAGGGATTTAGCGCATTGTTTGCCATTGGCAACTGTACTTGGACTGCATTAAATTACAAAAGACCTTGCATGTCCTAACCCATAACCATAACCCTAAATCCTAACCCTAAACTCTAACCCCAAAACCATAAACCCTAACTTTAACTCTAACCCTATTCCATAATTTAAAACCCTACCCCTAGCCACTAATGATAACTCTAATCTCTAACTAAATCTTAACCATAACCCTAAACCCTAAACCTTAACTTGAACCCAACCCTTAACCCTAACTCAATCCCCAACCCTAAACCCTACCCCAATCCCTTACCCTAAACCCAATGCATAATTCCTATCCCAACCCCCTAACCTTAACCTCTAACCATAGCACTAAACCATAACTCCACACCCTAAATTTAACTCTAACCCTAATCCAAAACATTATCCCTAACCCTTACCCTAACCCTAGCACCTAAACCCTATCCTTAAACCCTTACCTTAACTCTAGCCCTAATCTCTAACCCTAAATTCTACCCCTACCTCCCACCCCTAACTATAACCCTAAACCATAACCTTAACTCTAACCCTAACCCTTACCCTTACCCCTAACCCTAGCCCCTAAACCCTATCCTTAAACTCTTACCTTGGCTCTAGCCCTAATCTCTAATCCTAAATCCTACCCCCAGACCCTAACTGGAACTCTAAACCATAACCTTAACTCTAACCCTAATCCTAAATCCTACCCCTAACCACTAACAATAACCCTAACCCTGATCCCTAATCCTAAACCCTACCCTTAACCATAAAACCACCGATAAATTCTAACCCTTAATAATAACTCTAGCCCTAGTCCCTAACCCTAAACTCTACCTTGTCACTTTACATGCATTAACATTTGCGTATAACGGGCCCTGATTTGTTTGTTTGCTTGATTTTTTTTGCAAAATGCATTAGTAGAGTGCCAGGCTGCTTTCATATAATCCCTCTAATGCTCATATAATATATAATACAAATACTGTAATATTCAGCGCACCACAAACACACATAAACATACAAAATCAGAAAATCAGAAACAAAATCTACAATATTCAACAATATTGTGTCTCCCACAAATGTATTATTTTGTGTTTGTTTCTCTTCTTTGCATTAAACGTTACTGTACAAATACATTTATTTTCTATTGATTACATGAAATAATTCTATAATCCCTGAAGACAGATGGCGTCTGCATCCCCCTATATCACGGCGTTTGCGGATTCGCTCAGATCTCAGATTTAATAGGAAACATAAAAAAAAATTATATTACAAATCCTATTTATTCTATGTGTTATTATTCTATGTGTTTTATGTATCTAACCTTGAAAAATATTACAAATAGTAATAATATACAACTTTACATTTTTAACTTTTATATACAATTATTCTTTATTTTGATTCTCTATTTTCGTTCCTGAGCTGATGCTGTCAGCTGCTTTCTCAGGAGGATGTGTGCTCATGAATTAATTGGCTTTACATTAGTCTTGTTGAATGCATTGTGATTTGTCGCTGACACCTTCCCAAATGATGTGGATAAAAGTTCCTTCTACACTCAATGTCTTCTCCCACCTTGTGAAGTTAAGTAGAAAATGGTAAAAATGATTGCCTATAAATAAATGGATAGCTACTACTTACTTACAATGTACCTACCACTTATTTACCTCTTACCTACTACTTACCTACCTCTTACCTATCTCGTACCTACTACTTACCTTCCACTTACCTACTAATTACCTACCTCTTACCTATCTTGTACCTACTACTTACCTACAATGTACCTACTACTTACCTACCTCTTACCTATCTTGTACCTACTACTTACCTAAAATGTACCTACTTACCTACCTCTTACCTACTACTTACCCACCTCTTACCTATCTTGTACCTACTACTTACCTACAATGTACCTACTACTTACCTACCACTTACCTACTACTTACCTACCTCTTACCTATATCATACCTACTACTTACCTACCTCTTACCTGTCTCGTACCTACTACTTACCTACCTCTTACCTACTACTTACCTACCTCTTACCTATCTCATACCTACTACTTACCTACAATGTACCTACTACTTACCTACCACTTACCTACTACTTACCTACCTCTTACCTACTACTTACCTACCTCTTACCTGTCTCGTACCTACTACTTACTTACCTCTTACCTACTACTTACCTACCTCTTACCTATCTCGTACCTACTACTTACCTACAATGTACCTATTATTTACCTACTACCTATTCTCTGGCATTGGCAAATTAATTCTGTATCTCCTCCACACAGGATATTTAATCTTCTAATGTTCTCATTAAAGCTTTGCAGGTCCCAGCTCCCATGGTCATGGCTGTATTACCCATTAGGCCAACTAGGCAGCCGAATCAGGGTCGATTCCCTGTGAGGGGCGCCACTTCCTGGCCTAAAACAAAATGAAAAGTTTGCAGTTCATAGACTGGCTACTAGGGGGTAACCACTTAGAATAAGAGAGATACAAGAGGAAAGGGAACTTACACGCACAGAAAAGGCAAAAATGGGTCAGTGCATCTTGTGTACTGACAGGGGCTCCTCCACTTCACTGCCTAGGGGCTCCAAAAAGGTAGATACAGCCCTGCCCATGGTGTGTAGTTAGTCTCCCTACTAAAGTTGTTGCACTTCTCTCTCTCTACCCTCTCTCCTCCTTCTTTCTTCTTCTGTCTCCTCCATCTCCTTTTCTTCACCTACTCCCTCTCCCTTTATTTCTTCTTCTTTCTTCCCTCTCTCTCCTCCATCTCTTCTTCTTTCTCCCCTCTCTCCTCCCTCTCACATTTTGTCTTCCCTTCTCTTCTCCATCTGCCCTTGTTTCTCCCCATCTCCTTCTTTTTCTCCTTTTTTCTTTCTCTCTACCCTTCTTTTCCCCCCTCTCTCTTCCCTCTCCCCTTCTTTTCCCCTTCTCTCCTCCCTCTGCTCTTCTTCCCCCCTCTCTCTTCCCTCTCCTCTTCTTCCTCTCTGTCCACTTCATTTCCCCCTTTTCCACCTCTCTTTCTACCTCTCTCCTCCCTCTCCCCTTCTTTCTCCCCCTAATTCCTCCCTCTACCCTTTTTCCCCCTCTCTCCTCCCACTCCCTTCTTTTCCCCTTCTCTCCTCCCTCTGCTCTTCTTCCCCCCCCCTCCTCCCTCTCCCCTTTTTCTCCCCCTCTTTCCTCCCTCTCCCCTTCTTCCTCCCCCTTCCTCTCCCTCTCTACTCCTTTATATGAAATGTTTACCTTTTGGTTACTCTTTTTATGTACTATTGATATATAATATTGTATCCACTAATATACATACTGCTACAATCTAAAATTAAAGCTCAACTTGTGAAATAATAAAACACATGAATTATATATATATATATATATACACAGTATGTCCATAAACCTTATTTCCAACCTCACTGGGCTCCTTTGTGCCGCTTTCCTCGCTCTCCAAGTTCCTTTTTATCTGTAGAAACATTTTCAATAAAATGGAAACTTTATATCAAATGTAATTATAATAATTATCTTCTGAAGTAGAAGGAGAAACAATGGCTGACAACATAGTTATAACCTTATTATGTTTTGAGGTTAACCCTTCCCTCTACTCTTGATATATAGATAATGTTATCACATGGACACTGCGGCCCCATATGTGCTCTTTGGAAAAACCGGACTTTATGACTTAGGGCCTCATTCAAATGCGATTTGGCCAATTGAATAGGGCTCTATATACGCACATAGCATATTTTTTTACAGAAGTTTTTAGCTAGTGATCTTCTATCCAAAAGCAAGGTCTTCACTAACTAAAAACTTCTGTAAAAAAATATACTCAGTGCTTATGTAGAGCCCTATTCAATTTGCCAAATCGCATTTGGATGAGGCCCTTAATAAATACAGTCTAATTGCATAACTATTTCAATAAAAAAAAACTCCAGTTTAGCAAATCTATGTATGTCATGGGCACTTCCATCTTGGGCTGCTAGTCTGCCTCTAGCTTGGGGGGTGGGTGAGGGTGGGGTATCCTATTGAAGCTCATTCTCTATTCCTTCATTAACTATTAATGATGTGCTTCTCTCCACCCCCTATGTGGTGTCCAAGGGTTGGAGAGTATCTGTACAGGAGTCCATCCTGATACGAGTCTGTATTCACCTTGTGGTACAGTCAATAAATAGTACATCTGTGCTCACATTTGCATGTCTAAAACAAGTTAAAAAAACTGCTTCCAGTTATTACACTGCATTCTGGGATGCTGAGCTGGGACATGCAAATGTGCCCACAAATGCCTCGCCCTTCAATCCATAGCCATTATCAAACATGTGGTTTATAAAGACTTCGGTGAGGACAGTCTGCTGGGCTGAGGTGGTAGAGATATGTATATTTCTCAGAATTTTGAGCAGGAAAAGGGTTTTTTAACTTGTTTTAGACATTCAAATGTGAACACAGATGTACGATTTATTTACTGTACGGTGGAGGCTTCTATCGCTTTTTTGCCCACCATAAATTGCATGATTGTTGTGGTAAACTACCTCCCCACAAAATCTACTACACAAGCTAGGAACCTGCCCCACGCCGATGAGAGGCAGTAACCTTGAAACAACGTGAGTGGGTTTCCTGGCTTGTGTATAATCCATCCTGGGCTATGCTTAAAGCTGTACAGTACAGCATGTATATGCTTAAAGGAAGCCATGTTTAAAATGGTATTGGATTACAAGAGAGAAGCCTTTGTGGGCAGAATTGCATGTCCCTACCCAGGTTCCCAGAATGCATTGGAACAACAGTATTTCTCAGAATTCTGAGCAGGAAATAATTTTTTTTACTTGTTTTAGATGTTCAAATCTGAACACAAATATACTATTTATTGACTATATATATTAAATATATATAATGCCTATTCAAATATATGTGTTATTTGTGTTTGCTTGTTTTGTTTCCTATGTACAGAATGGAGTTCCATTTAACAAGACATGGGGCCTTATTCAATTGCAATTTGCCCAATTGAATTTGACCCTAAATAAGCACATAACATATATTTTTTAAAGAATTTTTTAGTTATTGAAAACCTTTCTTTTGAATAGATGCTTGCTAACAAAAATCGTCTTTAAAAAATATATGTAATGTGGTTATTTAGGGCCCTATTCAATTGTTCAAATTGCAATTGAATGAGGGCCATAATGTCTATGAAGACCAAACATGTCCAAACCAGGCAAACTCAATGCCGTTTAATCAGATTAAAGTGTCTCTGACATGCTGCATTGTTATTACACTTTTCAGCAAATTAAATAGGTCAGAACTTTAATCATATGACACGAGAGACGGGAGGAGGAGAAATTTGCTACTTTCATACAGAGAATTAATGAGAGCAAGAGACTTAGGATCAGTCTTGCAGCCAACGGAGGCTTAGCCAAAAATAGTATGCATTAATTCCATATCTATCCTTGTAATCCTCTGTACAGGCTCCCAACAAATCTCATTCCTATTACAGCATCTTCAGAGAGTATTGTTAGTTGCTATTGTCTTGTAGGCACCAAAACGGACATGGAACGTATATACATGTCAATAAGTAAATCTGGCTTTAAACATTACTTAAAGGACAGCTATACAAGGAATATATATATGACTGGAACTCTAAGAACATAGAACCATATTCTATTGGCTAGTTCCCCGCCCACAATCACTACAGGCCAGCCAAAGACACAAAACCAGCCTTAGAACTCCATTGGTTTTAACACAGCTCGAATATAACGAGCTCTAAAAAATTAAAGTTACACAAAATGGATATTCTATGAGACCCGTATTGCTAGATCGCAAATAAAGTCTTAACTGCAACCGAAAAAAGGATCACATTACTGTCAAAAATATTATGAGTACTAAATTTTCAAAAGCGTATTAGAGCCGTAGCAGCAATAAAACACACACTACTGTAGTATAAAAGCACAGGAGGGCATGGAAATACATTAGAATTAATTGCACAACAGTCTCAAACCCACAAATATGTTGTATTTTTTCTGTTTGCCTTCCTCTGGATCAATTAATTATTAATTAATTAACAATTAATTAACAACTACTTAATTAACAACTAATCCGCATAATGCAGTTCAGAGGAGATCTTAAAAGGTTGAAATTCATGGAACATCAATTACTATGGACCAGTAACTATTATTTTTTCAGGTTTATTTTTGTGTGAAATGGATCCCGGTACTCAAGGGGTTTATACATATCATGGAACCCGCATGGACTAGAACAGTTGCTTTAATACGTTTTATTGATTTCTACATTGCTGGATTGTGAGTCCAATCATTAAATTTACTTCTTGACACTAATTCATTTGTAGTCTCTGAGTGAAGTTGATGTATAAACTCCATGTTGTACTGACGTCGTGATAACGTCTCATTTACTATTGGCCGTGTTTAAGAAGAAAATGACGGGCTTGCTTATATATTGTCAGATCATATGATCATGCCCCCTGAAATCAGACTTAAAAAGCCTGGATTTACGAATTTAGCCTTGGGGTCAGAATTTGCGAGCTGGAGTCTAATTTGTGAGTTTGAGGCATTCGCATTTCTGGCAAATTCTCATTTGGGAGTGTTGGCAGTAGCCAGTCAGTCTAGAGGAAGTAAGTTGTTTGTCCATTGTTCTCAATAACTCAGTTGGTGGAGAGGGTATATTAATGATGTGTAGCTACAAAGGACTTACTAAATCTACAAGTCATTAACCCTTTGCCTATTTGTTTTCCCATGCAGTTGCTGGTGTGCTGTCTTTGTGATGGCCAACTGGAATCATAGACTGTCCACTCATTCCTACCAGGAAACAATAAATGTGGTTCCATGTCTTATGAAAACAAGTCAAGATGGGCACTCTCTTTCAAAGAGCTCCTCTTCTTTGCCTTGTAGTGGGCAAGGAAGTTCACAAAAGAACCAAGACGTCCATCAAAGCCTTAACAGCGTTCTTTGCCCTTCCAGATGCAATAAAAACAATGTTCACCATTTGGGAAATTGCCCGTCGTCTCCTATACAGGATGGGGATCTTGAGTCATGTATTAGGCAAAACAACTGCAATAATGTGACCACAGATCTTCTAGAGGAGAAAGCTCAACACAGAAGTCTTCATCTGTCTGTTGATTCTTCCTTAGCCCCCAAAGAACTGGAAGATAAAAGAAACTTTGTCAGAAGTAATGTGTCAGAGAATGTCTCGCTATTGGGGTGCCCAGAAATGCCAGTGAGTAAGGCTCAGAGTGTGGACAAACTGGACGCAACAGGGGTAGGCGTCCAAAAGAGCTTCTCTGATTACTTTTGTGGAAGTCGTCCTCCAGTGTCTAGTCCGATCATGAAACACAAGAAGCCAAGTGCCACATACTCTACCCTTTGCTCTTCCAGTAGCTTCTCTGATTCAGGTAGTGATGGCGCATGCTCTATTAAATATAACTCTGGAACAGATCAGTCACCGTCAAATACTCAAAACAACTTAACCGAAGTGATATGTCCAGCCAAAGATCAAAATATTTCCTTGTGTCATTTGGACAGTAGTTCTATTCACCATAACATCACCGTATACACAGCGCCGGGCACGTATCACCATGGGATATTGGGTCCGAAGAACTCAGGGAATGGTTTCCCAAACTATGGGCACATGTATAGCCAACGATATTACAATATTACTGGTGGCATGTCTTGTGATAATATCTCTAGTACCAAGCACTCTCCACCACCGATGATCATCCATAATAGCTGCACCATGCATTGTTGCACGGTCCACGAGACATTGAGCAAGGTGGAGGACACATTTGCTGCATATTGCCACTCTCTGCCAATATCTTCTGTTCAGTTCTCCCCTGGGTTAGTCTGCCCTATTAGTGACCCAGTACAGACAGCTCCGCCATTGTGTCCCCTGTTGTCTCCACCTGGTATGACAGCTTTTCCCAAACTTGTCTCATCAGTTAGTGAATCTGGGCTGGATGCAAAAAAGATGATCAGATGTGGTCATCTGCCTTTTAATCCACCACAAATGTCTTTTGGAGAGATGCACATAAACACTTCAATAAGAGACAGCAACGAAGTTCTAAGCAAAACCTCTGAAAGCTCATCAGAGAACCTACAAACTGCAGACTCAGGGGCAGGTAAGAAAGACACATGGACTATGACTTCTACAAACTACCTAACTATAGAGCAGAGGGTTCCTCTTGACTACAAAGATGCAGGCGTCCAAACCACCATCCCCATGGAAAACAAGTCTGTAGCTACCAGCCCATGTCCCAGATCTTCTGCCCAATCTCACTTATCTCCAGAGGTTGACCAAACACTGGATGTCCAAAGTTCAGAGTCTCCTGTGCGTGAGATTAGGTGGGATGATGAGGGAATGACTTGGGAGGTTTATGGAGCATCCGTAGATCCTGAGGTCCTGGGACTTGCCATCCAGAAGCATCTGGAAGTCCAAATAGAGCAACATCTACAGCCTTCTGAACTCTCTGAGGAAAACACGGCCGAGCAATTCACAAAAGAGAAAAGGAGATCGATTAGGACTGTCATGCACTCTCTGAGACAGTCCAACTGCTGTGTGAGAACTAGCTCGACAACTGAGTGAAGGTGCTCCTTGAATGGTCAAGTCACTGTTTGAAGACTCCTTGAGAGAGCAACCTGACCTATTATATACAGTATTGTTCTATTTAGATAATATATTGATGTTGGCATCATCAAAAAATGTACTGTATTGCATTATATATGCAAGATCTGAGTGTTCATCACAACAAGAAGGGCTTTTAAATATTTCTAGAGTTCATATGTAAGAAAATGAGACATCACATAAATTGTATGTGTAAGGAACCACATTAAATAATTAAAACCAAGACATATTTGACATATTAATTCTGTTAAAGAGCTAATTATTAGGAAGTTTAGGTAGAGATTCATTCCTCCCATGCCAAGGGGCATGAAACACAACGGGCCTGAGGAAAGCCATAATCTAGAGAGTTTATCACTGCCAGACATGTTTGGCTTTGTAGATTATTGTCATTACCAACAGTGTGTAAGTAGTGAAATGCTCCTCCCATGTGCTATTTATATCAGCATTACAGTCATTTGTATCTCACAACCAACCAATAAGATACTGTTTGGTTTTAAGTCTTTTATACAATATCTGATATTTGTGCTGGATTTCCTGTATGTTCACTGCCCATTTATAGGATCACTGAAGTTCCATATTTATAAAATGCTCTTTTGGAGAACTTGGCTTGGTGGTGGGCAAAATGTAATTAGAAAAAAACATTAATTTATACATTTTTATATAATACATCCTTAATGAAGACTCCTTTGAAGGAAAGTCCCACATTTCAGGGAAATAGGGCAATATGGGAGTTTCAGACAGACAGATAGATAATTTATATATATATACAGTAGAATCCTAGTTATCCAGCACCCAACTATCCGGCACTCTCAAGCAACCGGCACCATCATCAATTCCCCATTTTTTTTTAAACTCCAGCTAAACTGGCATAACCGGCACTATCCGGCATTATCCGGCACAATCCGGCAGTTCGAGACTGCAAAAAAAAAAATACAAACTTTTTTACTAGTTATTTTTTCTGGGCTTAAATGGATACTTTAGGTGCTAATGCCTAGTTAAAGGCATTTTGAGGGTTTTTGTGGGGTTTAAGTGTCGTTTAGACCCTTAAATTCGGGGACTCCCGATTAACCGGCAACTACAGTTATCCTATAAAAAGATATAAAGATATAATGCATAAATATAATATATATATATATATATATATATATATATATATATATATATATATATATATATATAAATAAATATAGGACTCTGTGCACATAATAAGTTGTGTATTTCTTTATACATAGTGCAGAGAAGCAATAAAACAACTAATAGGGCAGTTTGTTTCCTTACGAATAAGTGTCCCACCATGGCCATTTGAATGCTAGGAGATATGCACCTCGGAGAGGACCTTAGATGCAGATAGGATTCTCATTTCTGCAAAGGCTCATTAGAAATAACAGAAAGCTTATCCACATACTAAGTCCCCTCCAACTGCCAAATTAGATATATAAGTGCTGCTAAGGTGTCTCCATCCACAGCATAATTTCATAGTATACAACACAACAAAAATTGTGTAATTAATAAGATTTCTTTTTTCAAAAGAGAATTCTGTAAATATAGGATTAGAGTGATGGCGTTCTCATCCCTATATCAAGTTATGTTGTTTTTTTAAAGAACATGACTTCTATATGTACTAGCCATTTTTTTCTACAATAAATAATTTTCAGAGCTAGATTTATTTGTTCAGCATTATTATGCAAATGAGCAGCAACTGCAAACTAATTCATTGCTATGATATTCTAATTAGTATCACAGCAACAAATATCATGTAGGTCAGGGGTGCCCAAGTTCAGTCCTGCTAGTACACAGGCCTGGATTTGAGGATAGCCCTGATGCACCCTGGTGAGACTATCATTTAGTCATCCTAATTGAGTCATGTGTGCACATAAAGGAAATCCACAAATCCAGGCCTGTGTGCCACCCAGCAGGACCGAACTTGGACACCCCTGATATAGTTAGATCCATCCCCAACCTTATCAAGCACTCCAATGGACAAACTAGCACACAGAGCTGCACATTAGTGTACATGAACTACACAAACAATGCTGAATATCTCAGTGATCTCATATGACATACAGACCAGTGTGAACTGTAAAAGGGCTCAGACACCGCTGGATTATTGATTCATTAGTTTGTGTTTGTTTAATGTGAACTTTTATTATTTTCTGTTAATAATAAATGAATATAAATAAATAAATAATTATTTTGAATTTTTCTGAATGTAAATAATATTCGATTAACATAAATAACTATTTCCTGACGCAGAAGATCCTGCGCAAATAAACTGATTTAATATATTAAAACTTACATTTAGTGTTCACAGAGTATCATTATTCATTGTCTGATTTGATAATACATTAAATACATTGGTCTAGATGGTTCTGATAGTTGATACTAAGTGTGGGAATGTATCAGTTATCAGATACATCTCACCTTAGTAGATATGGCCCGTGATATAATTCTACTGATGATGAGTATAGAGCATAATCCAAGTTCAGCACTGGAAAAAGCAACAGCTGGGCTGGGAAAGGGCGCCTTTCCCTTTAAAACAAACTCACCACTTCCAGCTAAGCCCCTTTTTTTGATGAAAAGAAGCTTTTATTCATGTACAAAAATAAACCTTTGTTTGTTGTTTTCTGTGTCAAAGAAACCGATAAAACAACAACCCGCTGCGGGCGCGTGAGGCTCTACGGGTCGGACTTGTGGCCCAGCTCGTGATGGTGGGATTATACAAACAATAAGAAGAAGGACAATGATTGTGCTCTGTGATTCCTGATCTTCACTCTCCATTGGGGAGAAAACGCTGACCACAGGGGTCTTATAGAGGGTCTTATAAAGGGTCTTATAGAGGGTCTTACAAAGGGTCTTATAGAGGGTTTTATAGAGGGTCTTATAAAGGGTCTTATAGAGGGTCTTACAGAGGGTCGTATAGAGGGTCTTACAGAGGGTCTTATAGAGGGTTTTATAGAGGGTCATATAGAGGGTCTTACAGAGGGTCTTATAGAGGGTCTTACAGAGGGTCTTATAAAGGGTCTTATAAAGGGTCTTATAGAGGGTCTTACAAAGGGTCTTATAGAGGGTTTTATAGAGGGTCATATAGAGGGTCTTATAGAGGGTCTTATAGAGGGTCTTATAAAGGGTCTTATACATTGTCTTATAAATGGTCTTATAGAGGGTCTTATAGAGGGTCTTACAGAGGGTCTTATAGAGGGTCTTATAGAGGTTCTTATAAAGGGTCTTACAGAGGGTCTTACAGAGGGTCTTGCAGAGGGTCTTATAGAGGGTCTTACAAAGGATCTTACAGAGGGTCTTATACAGGGTCTTATAGAGGGTCTTATAAAGGGTCTTATAGAGGGTCATATAGAGGGTCTTATAGAGGGTCTTATAGAGGGTCTTACAGAGGGTCTTACAGAGGGTCGTACAGAGGGTCTTATAAAGGGTCTTATAGAGGGTCTTACAGAGGTCTTACAGAGGGTCTTATAGAGGGTCTTATAAAGGGTCTTATAGTGGGTCTTACAGAGAGTCTTACAAAGGGTCTTATAGAGGGTCTTATAAAGAGTCTTATAGAGGGTCTTACAGAGGGTATAGAGGGTCTTACAAAGGGTCTTATAGAGGGTCTTATAGAGGGTCTTATAAAGGGTCTTACAGAGGGTCGTATAGAGGGTCTTATAGAGGGTCTTATAGAGGGTCTTATAAAGGGTCTTATAGAGGGTCTTACAGAGGGTCTTATAGTGTGTCTTATAAAGGGTCTTATAGAGGGTCTTATAGAGGGTCTTACAGAGGGTCGTATAGAGGGTCTTATAGAGGGTCTTATAAAGGGTCTTATAGAGGGTCTTACAGAGGGTCTTACAGAGGGTCTTATAGAGGGTCTTATAGAGGATCTTACAGAGGGTCTTATAGAGGGTCTTATAAAGGGTCTTATAGAGGGTCTTACAGAGGGTCGTATAGAGGGTCTTACAAAGGGTCTTATAGAGGGTCTTATACAGGGTCTTATAGAGGGTCTTATAAAGGGTCTTACAGAGGGTCGTATAGAGGGTCTTATAGAGGGTCTTATAGAGGGTCTTATAAAGGGTCTTATAGAGGGTCTTACAGAGGGTCTTATAGTGTGTCTTATAAAGGGTCTTATAGAGGGTCTTATAGAGGGTCTTAGAGAGGGTCGTATAGAGGGTCTTATAGAGGGTCTTATAGAGGGTCTTATAAAGGGTCTTATACATTGTCTTATAGAGGGTCTTATAGAGGGTCTTACAGAGGGTCTTACAGAGGGTCTTATAGAGGGTCTTATAAAGGGTCTTATAGAGGGACTTATAGAGGGTCTTACAAAGGGTCTTATAGAGGGTCTTACAAAGGGTCTTATAGAGGGTCTTATAGAGGGTCTTACAAAGGGTCTTATAGAGGGTCTTATAAAGGGTCTTATAGAGAGTCTTATAGAGGGTCTTATAGAGGGTCTTATAAAGGGTCTTATACATTGTCTTATAAATGGTCTTATAGAGGGTCTTATAGAGGGTCTTACAGAGGGTCTTACAGAGGGTCTTATATCGGGTCTTATAGAGGGTCTTATAGAGGTTCTTATAAAGGGTCTTACAGAGGGTCTTACAAAGGGTCTTATAGAGGGTCTTATAAAGGGTCTTATAGAGAGTCTTATAGAGGGTCTTATAGAGGGTCTTATAAAGGGTCTTATACATTGTCTTATAAATGGTCTTATAGAGGGTCTTATAGAGGGTCTTACAGAGGGTCTTACAGAGGGTCTTATATCGGGTCTTATAGAGGGTCTTATAGAGGTTCTTATAAAGGGTCTTACAGAGGGTCTTACAGAGGGTCTTATAGAGGGTCTTACAAAGGATCTTACAGAGGGTCTTATACAGGGTCTTATAGAGGGTCTTATAAAGGGTCTTATAGAGGGTCATATAGAGGGTCTTATAGAGGGTCTTATAGAGGGTCTTATAAAGGGTCTTATAGTGGGTCTTACAGAGAGTCTTACAAAGGGTCTTATAGAGGGTCTTATAAAGAGTCTTATAGAGGGTCTTACAGAGGGTATAGAGGGTCTTACAAAGGGTCTTATAGAGGGTCTTATAGAGGGTCTTATAAAGGGTCTTACAGAGGGTCGTATAGAGGGTCTTATAGAGGGTCTTATAGAGGGTCTTATAAAGGGTCTTATAGAGGGTCTTACAGAGGGTCTTATAGTGTGTCTTATAAAGGGTCTTATAGAGGGTCTTATAGAGGGTCTTACAGAGGGTCGTATAGAGGGTCTTATAGAGGGTCTTATAAAGGGTCTTATAGAGGGTCTTACAGAGGGTCTTACAGAGGGTCTTATAGAGGGTCTTATAGAGGATCTTACAGAGGGTCGTATAGAGGGTCTTACAAAGGGTCTTATAGAGGGTCTTATACAGGGTCTTATAGAGGGTCTTATAAAGGGTCTTACAGAGGGTCGTATAGAGGGTCTTATAGAGGGTCTTATAGAGGGTCTTATAAAGGGTCTTATAGAGGGTCTTACAGAGGGTCTTATAGTGTGTCTTATAAAGGGTCTTATAGAGGGTCTTATAGAGGGTCTTACAGAGGGTCGTATAGAGGGTCTTATAGAGGGTCTTATAGAGGGTCTTATAAAGGGTCTTATACATTGTCTTATAGAGGGTCTTATAGAGGGTCTTACAGAGGGTCTTACAGAGGGTCTTATAGAGGGTCTTATAAAGGGTCTTATAGAGGGACTTATAGAGGGTCTTACAAAGGGTCTTATAGAGGGTCTTACAAAGGGTCTTATAGAGGGTCTTATAGAGGGTCTTACAAAGGGTCTTATAGAGGGTCTTATAAAGGGTCTTATAGAGAGTCTTATAGAGGGTCTTATAGAGGGTCTTATAAAGGGTCTTATACATTGTCTTATAAATGGTCTTATAGAGGGTCTTATAGAGGGTCTTACAGAGGGTCTTACAGAGGGTCTTATATCGGGTCTTATAGAGGGTCTTATAGAGGTTCTTATAAAGGGTCTTACAGAGGGTCTTACAGAGGGTCTTATAGAGGGTCTTACAAAGGATCTTACAGAGGGTCTTATACAGGGTCTTATAGAGGGTCTTATAAAGGGTCTTATAGAGGGTCATATAGAGGGTCTTATAGAGGGTCTTACAGAGGGTCTTACAGAGGGTCGTATAGAGGGTCTTATAGAGGGTCTTATAGAGGGTCTTATAAAGGGTCTTATACATTGTCTTATAAAGGGTCTTATAGAGGGTCTTACAGAGGGTCTTACAGAGGGTCTTATAGAGGGTCTTATAAAGGGTCTTATACAGGGTCTTATAGAGGGACTTACAGAGGGTCTTATAGAAGGGTCTTATAGAGGGTCTTATAAAGGGTCTTACAGAGAGTCTTATATAGGGTCTTATAGAGGGTCTTACAGAGAGTCTTATAGAGGGTCTTATAAGGGGTCTTATATAGGGTCTTATAGAGGGTCTTACAAAAGGTCTTATAGAGGGTCTTATAGAGGGTCTTATAGAGGGTTTTATAAAGGGTCTTATAGAGGGTCTTATAGAGGGTTATATAAAGGGTCTTATAGAGGGTCTTATAGAGGGTCTTATAGAGGGTCATATAAAGGGTCTTATAGAGGGTCTTATAGAGTGTTTTACAAAGGGTCTTATAGAGGGTCTTATAGAGGGTCTTATAGAGGGTCACTGAATCTCTGTATATTGAGTAATATTAGTTTGAGTCATTACCTGTGATACATGAGACAATTTGTTTCTATATTTGCTCTCCTTCTCTCCCATCTCTCTCTCCTTCTCTCTCTCCTTCTCTCTCTCTCTCTCCTCTCCCTTCTCTCTCTCTCTCTCTCTGCTCTCCTTCTCTCTCTCTCTCTCCTCTCCCTTCTCTCTCTCCTTTCCTCTCTCCTCTACCTTCTCTTTCTCTTCCTTTCTCTCTTTGCTCTCCTTCTCCCTCTCTACTCTCCCTCCTCTCTTTCTCCCCTTCTCTCTCTCTCTCCTTTCTGTCTTTTCTCTCCTTCCCCCCTTTATCCCTTCTTTCTCTTTCTCTCTCTCCTCTCCCTTCTCTCTCTCTCCTTTCTGTTTTTTCTCTCCTTCTCTCTCTCTCCTCTCCCTTCTCTCTCTCCTTTCCTCTCTCCTCTCCCCTCTCCCTCCTCCCTCTCTCCCATTCTCTTTGCTCTCCTTCGCTCTCTCTCCTCTCCCTCCTCTCTTTCTCCCCTTCTCTCTCTCCTTTCTGTCTTTTCTCTCCTTCTCTCTCCTTCCTCCTTTATCTCTTCTTTCTCTTTCCCTCTCCCTTCTCTCTCTTTCTTTTCTGTTTTTTTTTTCTCCTTCTCTCTCTCTCCTCTCCCTTCTCTCTCTCTCCTTTCCTCTCTCCTCTCCCTTCTCTCTCTCTCTCTTTCTCCCTTTCTCTTTGCTCTCCTTCTCTCTCTCTCTCTCTCTCTCTCTCTCTCTCTCTCTCTCTCTCTCTCTCTCTCTCTCCTCTCCCTTCTCTCTCTCCTTCTCTCTCTCTCTCTCTCCTTTTCTCTCTTTGCTCTCCTTCTCTCGCTCTCTCTCTCTCTCCCTTTCTCTCTTTGCTCTCCTTCTCTCTCTCTCTCCTCTCCCTTCTCTCTCTCCTTTCCTCTCTCCTCTACCTTCTCTTTCTCTTCCTTTCTCTCTTTGCTCTCCTTCTCCCTCTCTCCTCTCCCTCCTCTCTTTCTCCCCTTCTCTCTCTCTCTCCTTTCTGTCTTTTCTCTCCTTCTCTCTCTTCTTCCCCCCTTTATCCCTTCTTTCTTTTTCCCTCTCTCCTCTCCCTTCTCTCTCTCTCCTTTCTGTTTTTTCTCTCCTTCTCTCTCTCTCCTCTCCCTTCTCTCTCTCCTTTCCTCTCTCCTCTCCCCTTTCCCTCCTCTCTCTCTCCCATTCTCTTTGCTCTCCTTCTCTCTCTCTCCTCTCCCTCCTCTCTTTCTCCCCTTCTCTCTCTCCTTTCTGTCTTTTCTCTCCTTCTCTCTCCTTCCTCCTTTATCTCTTCTTTCTCTTTCCCTCTCCCTTCTCTCTCTTTCTTTTCTGTTTTTTTTCTCATTCTCTCTCTCTCCTCTCCCTTCTCTCTCTCCTTTCCTCTCTCCTCTCCCCTCTCCCTCCTCTCTCTCTCCCATTCTCTTTGCTCTCCTTCTCTCTCTCTCCTCTCCCTCCTCTCTTTCTCCCCTTCTCTCTCTCCTTTCTGTCTTTTCTCTCCTTCTCTCTCCTTCCTCCTTTATCTCTTCTTTCTCTTTCCCTCTCCCTTCTCTCTCTTTCTTTCTCTCTTTGCTCTCCTTCTCCCTCTCTCCTCTCCCTCCTCTCTTTCTCCCCTTCTCTCTCTCTCTCCTTTCAGTCTTTTCTCTCCTTCTCTCTCTCCTTCCCCCCTTTATCCCTTCTTTCTCTTTCCCTCTCTCCTCTCCCTTCTCTCTCTCTCCTTTCTGTTTTTTCTCTCCTTTCCTCTCTCCTCTCCCTTCTCTCTCTCTCCCATTCTCTTTGATCTCCTTCTCTCTCTCTCCTCTCCCTTCTCTCTCTCCTTTCCTCTCTCCTCTCCCTTCTCTCTCTCTTTCTCCCTTTCTCTCTTTGCTCTCCTTCTCTCTCTCTCTCTCCTCTCCCTTATCTCTCTCCTTCTCTCTCTCTCTCTCTCCTTTTCTCTCTTTGCTCTCCTTCTCTCTCTCTCTCTCTCTCCTTTTCTCTCTTTGCTCTCCTTCTCTCGCTCTCTCTCTCTCTCTCCCTTTCTCTCTTTGCTCTCCTTCTCTCTCTTTCTCCTCTCCCTTCTCTCTCTCCTTTCCTCTCTCCTCTAACTTCTCTTTCTCTTCCTTTCTCTCTTTTCTCTCCTTCTCCCTCTCTCCTCTCCCTCCTCTCTTTCTCCTCTTCTCTCTCTCTCCTTTCTGTCTTTTCTCTCCTTCTCTCTCTCCTTCCCCCCTTTATCCCTTCTTTCTCTTTCCCTCTCCCCTCTCCCTTCTCTCTCTCCTTTCTGTTTTTTCTCTCCTTCTCTCTCTCTCCTCTCCCTTCTCTCTCTCCTTTCCTCTCTCCTCTCCCCCCTCTCTTTCTCCCTTTCTCTCTTTTCTCTCCTTCTCTCTCTCCTCTCCCTTCTCTCTCTCTCCTTTCCTCACTCCTCTCCCTTCTCTCTCTCTCCTTTCTGTCATTTCTCTCCTTCTCTCTCTCCTTCCCCCCTTTTTCTCTTTCCCTCTCCCTTCTCTCTCTTTTTATTTTTTTCTCCTTCTCTCTCTCTCTCCCTTTCTCTATTTGCTCTCCTTCTCTCTCCTCTCCCTTCTCTCTCTCCCTTTCTCCCTTTTCTCTAATTCTCTCTCTCCTCTCCCTTCTCTCTCTCCCTTCCTCTCCCCACTCCCTCCTCTCTCTCTCCCTTTCTCTCTTTGTTCTCATTCTCTCTCCCCATTCTCTCTCTCCTTTTTGTCTTTGCTCTCCTTCTCTCTCTCTCCTTTTCTCTTTTCTCTCCCTTCTCTCTTTCTCCCCCTCTCTCTCTCTCTCTCTCCTTTCTGTCTTTTCTCTCCTTCTCTCTCCCCTTCCCCCCTTTATCTCTTCTTTCTCCTTCCCTCTCCCTTCTCTCTCTCTCCTTTCTGTCTTTTCTCTCCTTCTCTCTCTCCTTCCTCCTTTATCTCTTATTTCTCCTTTCCTCTCCCCTCTCCCTTCTCTCTCTCTCTCTCTCTCTCTCTCTCTCTAATTTACGCCACATTTGCCTCCCCCCCCCCGAACTTTTCCACATATTTTTATTCAGTTCATGAATGTTTTTTTGCTTCTCCGTTTATCTCCTTTGCTCCAGAGCTTTGGGAATTGGGAGACTTGTGAATATGATCAGTTCTGCCCATCTCGAGATTATGAGGCAATAAGGGGGAGCAACATGACACAAGAAGTCACTGATAATGGGACACCCCCTGGGGAAAATGGACAATAAACAAGTGAGTATGAATATTAAAAGTATTTTTAGGTGGCAAACGCAGCAACATTGAATGCGCCGTATGCAAACATGGCTGCGGGTGGGTGAGAAGGATAATCTCAAAACAGCACCTACACCCCAAATAGATAATATAATGCTGCCACCACCTATCTATGGGTGCTTTTAGTTACCCAGAATAATAAAAGTTATATAAAAACACAATTAGATTTTAAGGAAAACCTAAACCCCTTATATATTACAAAACATCTCCAAGGTAACGTGAGGTTCTTAAGAAAGTACAGAGACAAGAATTAATAAATTAATATCTTTATTATGTATAAGTACAGAGTGTATCAAGAGCTTAATGAAGCAGTGGCTGAGAGATGTGCCTGCATTGCTGAGGTCCATAGGGTCACGGAGAGTCAGACATGACTGAACGACCAAACAACAATATAGTATATATGACAACATTTATAAATGGAAATGCAATAATATTTTTTGCAATGGATTGATATTAAAATAAAACAGTAATGATCACATAGAAAATCCTATCCTTCAGCCATAATTAGACAGCTGTTTGATAATGTAGATGAAATGAATCTCGTGAAAATGCAGAAGCACCTCGTACCCTTTAGTGACCCCAAGCCAGACAAACACCTGAACTTTTGTGTAAGATTTTTAAATCATTTGGGTGTAGTTATTTGATATCACTTTTCTCTCTTCCAATTGCTAGGCCTGGAATAACCATTAATTATAGAAGATGAGAATCTGGATACCTCATTGTACTCACTGGCACCTCCTAACATTACTTTTTCACACAGAACAGAAAGTTAATAGCAATGTGTAACTACCCTGCGTAACATATTATTTGAGATACTTTTATTAGTGTCCCTTCATATCTATACAGTAGACCCTCGACATTCACGGCTTTTACATTCGCGGATTCCACATTCACATTTTTTTTTTACTGTAATCACGCAAGATGTGGCCAGGGAGCCATGCGCTGAGGTGCAGAGGGGAACGCTAAACCCCACCCACTTGCCCAAAAAGGACTCCTGGGACCTAGTGGATGGCCCAAATACAGCATTTCCCTGCAAGGTGAGTGCCACCCAACCCTAGACCCTTTCCCAAGGGACAAAACATGGGTAAAATCAGAGTTTACCCATGTTTTTGTTATTTGCATTTTTATGACATTTGCCTGGACCCCAGGAGCAGAACCCCTGAGAATGTAAAGGGTCTGCTGTACTTTGTTGCTTATAGTCTAATAGTTAGTTCAGTGAATAGGTCATTAGTAGCCAGTGGACCAAGCCAGGGGGGGATCTGCGAGGCATTTGCCTGCCACACCGACCTATAATCTGCACAAATCTCCCTCTCCAGAGGCCATTTACCAAAATGCCTCCTGATCTGACTGTACCACATGCCATATTTACTAAAGTCTGTGATGAGGAGAGAGATTTACTAAGCTGTGATGTGAGCACTGTATTCAGTATGCACTATATCTTCTGGGGGTACCACAGCCATTCACAGCCCCTGTCATAGCCTAGTAAATACCCCTCCCTATCATAGCCTAGTAAATACCCCTCCCTATCAAAGCCTAGTAAATACCCCTCCCTATCAAAGCCTAGTAAATACCCTCCCTATCATAGCCTAGTAAATACCCCTCCCAGTCATGGCCTAGTAAATAACCCTCCCTATCATAGCCTAGTAAATAGCCCTCCCTATCAAAGCCCAGTAAATACCCCTCCCTATCAAAGTCTAGTAAATACCCCTCCCTATCAAAGCCTAGTAAATACCCCTCCCTATCAAAGCCTAGTAAATAACCCTCTCTATCATAGCCTAGTAAATACCCCTCCCTATCAAAGCCCAGTAAATAACCCTACCTATCAAAGTCTAGTAAATACCCCTCCCTATCAAAGTCTAATAAATAACCCTCTCTATCATAGCCTAGTAAATACCCGTCCCTATCAAAGCCCAGTAAATAACCCTCCCGATCAAATTCTAGTAAATACCCCTCCCTATCATAGCCTAGTAAATACCCCTCCCTATCAAAGCCTAGTAAATACCCTCCCTGTCATAGCCTAGTAAATAACCCTCCCTATCAAAGTCTAGTAAATACCCTCCCTAACATAGCCTAGTAAATACCCCTCCCTATCAAAGCCTAGTAAATACCCCTCCCTATCAAAGCCTAGTAAATACCCCTCCCTATCAAAGCCTAGTAAATAACCCTCTCTATCATAGCCTAGTAAATACCCCTCCCTATCAAAGCCCAGTAAATAACCCTCCCTATCAAAGTCTAGTAAATACCCTCCCTATCAAAGCCCAGTAAATAACCCTCCCTATCAAAGTCTAGTAAATACCCCTCCCTATCAAAGTCTAGTAAATACCCCTCCCTATCAAAGTCTAATAAATAACCCTCTCTATCATAGCCCAGTAAATAACCCTCCCGATCAAATTCTAGTAAATACCCTCCCTATCAAAGCCCAGTAAATACCCCTCCCTATCATAGCCTAGTAAATACCCCTCCCTATCAAAGCCTAGTAAATACCCTCCCTATCATAGCCTAGTAAATACCCCTCCCTATCAAAGCCCAGTAAATAACCCTCCCTATCAAAGTCTAGTAAATACCCCTCCCTATCAAAGCCTAGTAAATAACCCTCCCTATCATAGCCTAGTAAATACCCCTCCCTATCAAAGCCTAGTAAATACCCTCCCTGTCATAGCCTAGTAAATACCCCTTACTATCAAAGCCTAGTAAATAACCCTACCTATCAAAGCCTAGTAAATAACCCTCACTATCAAAGCCTAGTAAATAACCCTCCCTATCATAGCCTAGTAAATACCCCTCCCTATCATAGCCTAGTAAATACCCCTCACTATCAAAGCCTAGTAAATAACCCTCCCTATCATAGCCTAGTAAATACCCCTCCCTATCAAAGCCTAGTAAATAACCCTCTCTATCATAGCCTTGTAAATACCCTCCCTATCATAGCCTAGTAAATAACCCTCCCTATCATAGCCTAGTAAATACCCCTCCCTATCAAAGCCTAGTAAATACCCCTCCCTATCAAAGCCTGGTAAATAACCCTCCCTATCATAGCCTAGTAAATACCCCTCCCTATCAAAGCCTAGTAAATAACCCTCCCTATCATAGCCTAGTAAATACACCTCCGTATCAAAGCCTAGTAAATAACCCTCCCTATCATAGCCTAGTAAATAACCCTCCCTATCAAAGCCTAGTAAATACCCCTCCCTATCATAGCCTAGTAAATAACCCTACCTATCATAGCCTAGTAAATAACCCTCCCTATCATAGCCTAGTAAATACCCCTCACTATCAAAGCCTAGTAAATAACCCTCCCTATCAAAGCCTAGTAAATACCCCTCCCTATCATAGCCTAGTAAATACCCCTCCCTATCAAAGCCTAGTAAATACCCCTCCCGATCAAATTCTAGTAAATACCCTCCCTATCAAAGCCCAGTAAATACCCCTCCCTATCATAGCCCAGTAAATACCCCTCCCTATCAAAGCCTAGTAAATACCCTCCCTATCATAGCCTAGTAAATACCCCTCCCTATCAAAGCCTAGTAAATACCCCTCTCTATCAAAGCCCAGTAAATAACCCTCCCTATCAAAGTCTAGTAAATAACCCTCCCTATCAAAGCCTAGTAAATAACCCTCCCTATCATAGCCTAGTAAATACCCCTCCCTATCAAAGCCTAGTAAATACCCTCCTGTCATAGCCTAGTAAATAACCCTCCCTATCAAAGTCTAGTAAATACCCTCCCTAACATAGCCTAGTAAATACCCCTCCCTATCAAAGCCTAGTAAATACCCCTCCCTATCAAAGCCTAGTAAATAACCCTACCTATCATAGCCTAGTAAATAACCCTACCTATCATAGCCTAGTAAATAACCCTCCCTATCAAAGCCTAGTAAATAACCCTCACTATCAAAGCCTAGTAAATAACCCTCCCTATCATAGCCTAGTAAATACCCCTCCCTATCATAGCCTAGTAAATACCCCTCACTATCAAAGCCTAGTAAATAACCCTCCCTATCATAGCCTAGTAAATACCCCTCCCTATCAAAGCCTAGTAAATAACCCTCTCTATCATAGCCTAGTAAATACCCTCCCTATCATAGCCTAGTAAATAACCCTCCCTATCATAGCCTAGTAAATACCCCTCCCTATCAAAGCCTAGTAAATACCCCTCCCTATCAAAGCCTGGTAAATAACCCTCCCTATCATAGCCTAGTAAATACCCCTCCCTATCAAAGCCTAGTAAATAACCCTCCCTATCATAGCCTAGTAAATACACCTCCGTATCAAAGCCTAGTAAATAACCCTCCCTATCATAGCCTAGTAAATAACCCTCCCTATCAAAGCCTAGTAAATACCTCTCCCTATCATAGCCTAGTAAATAACCCTACCTATCAAAGCCTAGTAAATAACCCTCCCTATCATAGCCTAGTAAATACCCCTCACTATCAAAGCCTAGTAAATAACCCTCCCTATCAAAGCCTAGTAAATACCCCTCCCTATCATAGCCTAGTAAATACCCCTCCCTATCAAAGCCTAGTAAATACCCCTCCCTATCAAAGCCTGGTAAATAACCCTCCCTGTCATAGCCTAGTAAATACCCCTCCCTATCAAAGCCTAGTAAATACCCCTCGCTATCAAAGCCTGGTAAATAACCCTCCCTATCATAGCCTAGTAAATACCCCTCCCTATCAAAGCCTAGTAAATAACCCTCCCTATCAAAGCCTAGTAAATACCCCTCCCTATCATAGCCTAGTAAATAACCCTACCTATCAAAGCCTAGTAAATAACCCTCCCTATCATAGCCTAGTAAATACCCCTCACTATCAAAGCCTAGTAAATAACCCTCCCTATCAAAGCCTAGTAAATACCCCTCCCTATCATAGCCTAGTAAACACCCCTCCCTATCAAAGCCTAGTAAATACCCCTCCCTATCATAGCCTAGTAAATACCCCTCCCTATCATAGCCTAGTAAATAACCCTCCCTATCATAGCCTAGTAAATAACCCTCCCTATCATAGCCTAGTAAATAACCCCTACCTATCAAAGCCTAGTAAACACCCCTCCCTATCAAAGCCTGGTAAATAACCCTCCCTATCATAGCCTAGTAAATACCCCTCCCTATCAAAGCCTAGTAAATAACCCTCCCTATCATAGCCTAGTAAATACACCTCCGTATCAAAGCCTAGTAAATACCCCTCACTATCAAAGCCTAGTAAATAACCCTCCCTATCATAGCCTAGTAAATACCCCTCCCTATCAAAGCCTAGTAAATACCCTCCCTATGATAGCCTAGTAAATAACCCTCCCTATCATAGCCTAGTAAATACCCCTCCCTATCAAAGCCTAGTAAATACCCCTCCCTATCAAAGCCTGGTAAATAACCCTCCCTATCATAGCCTAGTAAATACCCCTCCCTATCAAAGCCTAGTAAATAACCCTCCCTATCATAGCCTAGTAAATACACCTCCGTATCAAAGCCTAGTAAATAACCCTCCCTATCATAGCCTAGTAAATAACCCTCCCTATCAAAGCCTAGTAAATACCCCTCCCTATCATAGCCTAGTAAATAACCCTACCTATCAAAGCCTAGTAAATAACCCTCCCTATCATAGCCTAGTAAATACCCCTCACTATCAAAGCCTAGTAAATAACCCTCCCTATCAAAGCCTAGTAAATACCCCTCCCTATCATAGCCTAGTAAATACCCCTCCCTATCAAAGCCTAGTAAATACCCCTCCCTATCAAAGCCTGGTAAATAACCCTCCCTGTCATAGCCTAGTAAATAACCCTCCCTATCAAAGCCTAGTAAATACCCCTCCCTATCATAGCCTAGTAAATAACCCTACCTATCAAAGCCTAGTAAATAACCCTCCCTATCATAGCCTAGTAAATACCCCTCACTATCAAAGCCTAGTAAATAACCCTCCCTATCAAAGCCTAGTAAATACCCCTCCCTATCATAGCCTAGTAAACACCCCTCCCTATCAAAGCCTAGTAAATACCCCTCCCTATCATAGCCTAGTAAATACCCCTCCCTATCATAGCCTAGTAAATAACCCTCCCTATCATAGCCTAGTAAATAACCCTCCCTATCATAGCCTAGTAAATAACCCCTACCTATCAAAGCCTAGTAAACACCCCTCCCTATCATATCCTAGTAAATACCTCTCCCTATCATAGCCTAGTAAATAACTTTCCTTATCATAGCCTAGTAAATACCCCTCCCTATCATAGCCTAGTAAATACCCCCAGGATAAAGAAGATACAAATTCAAGTCCCAGCCAGGTCAGCTTCACCATGAAGCCAAATACATTTTAGTACCCAACTCACCCTGAACTAGTGACCACGTGATCCTAACATAGAATGTTTCCGTTTACGTGCTGCGTTTGGTCTGGCGCCATCTCTGCGCAGTTATCCCATTTGCATTTCAATCCTTTAATGCTTCTTTTAGACTCATTTCTTGGCAGTTTCCCTCATAAATCCAATTACCTTCAGCAGTAATACTTTCTGTGTCCTCACGCACAGTACAAACGCGGAGGTCAGAGTGTGTCTGCATGATAAAGAACGTCTTTTAATGTATTTATTATTAATAAGTTATAATATTTGAACAGGCAGTTTTCAACATAACTGAATGGAGATCTTATCCAAATCCGCAATTCACTTCCAATCCTTTTAGGAGCAAATGCAAAATGTCTGTCATCATTAAAACAGGATTCCCCATGATAGCTTAATAAATATGTTTCTATGCAGAAGGATGAAGGCGAAAAAAAAACATAACCCCTTACTCAGCTACAGCAAAGCTTAGTCAATTTCCCCCTTAAAGTAACTTCCATTGTATAGTGTGTTCCCTGTAAGGGTTAAAGAATACCTAATGTTAAAAATGTGAAATATCCTCTTGTGAAGAACTACACCAGCTTCTAATTTATTACTTATATATATATAAGTATTCACCTGTGGAATCAACCGTTTTAGTTTCCAGTGATCTACTTCCTAAGGTGGGAGGAAACTTTGAATACAAGCCAGTTTATATCTTCGCAACGGAAATGTGGCATCTATATATGCCAGTGCTTTAATGGAATGCTCATTAGTATACACAAGCAGGCCCTTTTATGACAGTAGCAGCAAGAAGCAGGCTCAGTAAGAAGATAGAAGGGAGGGGGAAAGGACCAACTAGTGTAGCATGAAAATACTATTGTTATACTCTTAAAAAATATAGTTACACAAACAGTGGCTGCAGCAAAGCAATGACATAAAATGCTACTACGCGTTTCATACAGATATGTCTTCTTCAGGGAAAATGAAGATGATAAAATGTTGTTATTATATAGTTTGTTTTTTTTTGTGTTCACTCACTCTCTATGATGTCATGGACTGAGTCCATGGCTGGAATTGAACCCAGGTTGCTGCAGTGAAAAAACAGAATCCTAACCACTGGACCACTAGGGAACCATGTACTGTGCCCCTGTTGTTGAGTAAAGAAGATCATAAGAGAACGATTGCATAACAAGTGGAAGATATCAATTTATATATTTTATTTATATATACTGTATATATATATATATATATATATATATATATATATATATATATTACTAGTGACTTGCCCGTCAAAAATGACGGGGCAATACAATTTTAAGCTAACGGAATGCTGTTTGACACATAATGTAAACCATTTTGTACTGTGAGGACCTTCAGCGCTCATTGCAAGCCTCTCCTGTCGTGTACTTTTGGTCCTCTGAGCACCTTCATCATTCATGATAAAGAGAGATATATATTTCTATGTATATGTAGTTAACTAATAATGAATTATTTATTGAATACATTAATATACTTTAATTATTTATAATTGATATATGCAGCGAGCAATAGGCTGAAGAGCTAACAATCTGTTTGTATTTTGTGTCTGCATAGAATATACATTGTGAGTGTTGGTGCCCGGCTTATAAAGTGTAAGGAATGTCTGAACTGTGCATTGTAAATAGGCTGCGTGCGCGAGGTAAAGCCGTTGGCTTATTGTGTAAAGCGTCATTGTATAGTCGTAATGTTATTAATGTGGTACGCGTCTCGTGAGCATTTGTAATAGATTTTGTAGGTCGTAGTGTGATGTGTAAAGTGCTACGCATTTGGCAGTGTTTTGCGCGGTCCAGGGTCGTGAAGCCTCGTTTTCATTTTTTTCGGCGGACATTTTTTTCCTCAGGTGATTTTCGAGTGTCGAAAATCATCTAAATCTGCTTAAATTCGCGTTCCAGCTCACTCACAGACCTCCTGGCTGTTGCCCCATGGTGTCTGTGATGTTTTTGTAATTTTTTTTGTTGTATTTAGTGTGTTTTTATTGTTTTTTTGTTTTTGCAGTTCGTCCGTTAATCTCGTATTTTTTTATTTCTAAGTCCCGCGACTCATATTTTTTTATTTTTCTAGGTCCCGCGTTTGTCAACTGATTGTAGGCCAAGGCGATCCCGCGTTTAGGAAGTGTATGGTGGGTAAGTCCCTTTAGTAAGTCGGCTCGCCTCACTTCGTGCTCATCACCTAAGTGCTACGCGTTATTAACGGCTCGCAAGCAACTCATACGCACCATGCAAAGCGTGACAAGGTCTCGCAGTTTGACAACTATAATATGTGATATATATATATATATATACATTTATTTTTTCTAAACATCATATAGGGAACAAATGGGTCTTTAATATTGTGAGCCGTTAGCAAACTTTATCAGTGAAATAACATTGCGAGGGATCCCAGGGTGTTCATTTCATCAGCTTTGTTAACACTTGTAAAGTTTTTATCGCCACCTAGTGGCCAGTTAATGAAAAGTCCGATGGCTGTTCTAAATAATTGAATGTTATCAAAAAAATGCATTTTTCTCATAATATATTTGCATAAAATTTAGCAATTTTTATCTGTCAATCAGATATTCTGATTGGACCATTAATTTTGCCAATAATTGTTGATAACCCCCTGGGGCTCTGAACTGATTGTCTTTAGTGTAAATCCATTTATAAAAGAAATACTGACCATGCTCAGGGCCTCATTCAAATGCGATTTGGCCAATTGAATAGGGCTCTATATAAGCACAGAGCATATTTTTTTAACAGACGTTTTTAGTTAGTGAACTTCTATCCATAAGCAAGGTCTTCACTAACTAAAAACTTCTGTAAAAAAATATGCTCGTTGCTTATATACAGCCCTATTCAATTGGCCAAATCACAATTAAATGAGGCCCATAAAGCCCAATTCAATTGGTCAAATCGCATTTGAAAGAGGCCCTCAGACTCAGACATGATTGACATGATAAGGCTGTATTTGGATCTTTCCTGTGGTTGGCCGCCAGCAGTGAAGGCCATTGGGTAATAGGTGGCGCAGCCAAGATTTGAGTCAATTTCTAACCTTAAACCATAACTATAACCCTAAATCCTAACTCTAACCCCTAACACTGACCCCTAAAACTAACCGTAAACCCTAACCATAATCTCTAACACTAGGAAAGTGAGGAAAATATAATCTGAAATTCATTAAAATATTGACTGCGCCACCTAGTTGCCACTCGCCGGCACTGCTGGTGGCCAACCAACAGGAAAGGTCCCTGTAGTTTTAACTGAAGTCAATTAATTCAGAGCCCCAGGGGGTTAGTAACAATTAATGACAAAATACTTATTACCTACATGTTTAATCTATATCATATTTGGAACATCTGCTGTGTAATGTTAAATGTGTTAAAGAAAAAAATAAAAGAGCATGCCGAGTAGGATATCTTATAATAGTCATAGAGACTGGGAATGCTCTTATTCTTTATCACCTACTTATAGATAGTGTAGTACATAAGTGGAACCACCTTCCAGTGGAAGTGGTAGAGTTTGCTGTGTCACATTAAACTGGTTCCAGATATGGTATAATTTAAAGCTACTTGTAATAATTAGTACTTTATTAATTGAATGTTATTAAAAATATCACATTTTCATGCAGTAAACTAACATTGAAGTTTGCTATTGTGGGCTGTCAGTCAGCCTTTCTGATCCACCCACAGACTAAGATTCTAACCTTTTATTAATAATACATTGTTTTGTTATTAAATATTAATTAGTCCATTGGCCCCATAGAAGAAATACTAGCCACGCCCAGATCCAGGTGACGGAACTAAAGAAAATAGACCCTCAGCGGCTAATCAGTGATCCATGACAATGACGTCTCATTAAAAAATTATTAGAATCTTGGTGTGTGGGTGGATAAGAAAGGGTGAATGAAAGCTAAATATTGCAGATGGCAATGTCAATGGTACTGTGTGTTTTTGCATCGTTCAGTCACATATTACTCTCTGTGACCTCATGGACCGCAACACACCATGCTGATCCACTTGGTATTCATGGCAGAGATACTGGAGTGGGCTGCCAGTTCTTTTTCCAGTGGGCCACAGCATACAGTTCCTGGTATTCCTAGGTCGTCTCCCACCGAAGTACTGAGCAGGCCCAACCCTGCTTTGCTTCTGGGTGGTGTGACCTCTTGGTTCCCTGACTGGAATTGAACCCAGGTCGCAGCGGTGAAAGCACTGAATCCTAACCACTGAACCACCAGGGAACCCTCAATGTTACTGTAGGTAAATCAATTTTTTTATAACATTCGGTTCATGAAGTGCTCGTTATTACATGTAAATTATGCCATATTGGGAACCTCTGCTGTATCAGTTTGATGCAGATAATATGTACAAGAGCTTGCAATCTGTTATTTTTTAAGACTTTTTTTATACTCAAAAGAAAGAATACACCTCAATGAAATGGATCCCATGTGTGAGACTATACATATATATGTACAGTGTTAATGGTATTGGTGGGAAAGACTTTGAAAAAGCCGCACATGCGGCGAAATGGACATCATGCTTGCTCTCGCTGGCCAGTCTCGGTCCTACTCTTTTATACAATTTAATTATAAGGAACCTTTTGAGTACACTATTTGCTTCCTTCATTTGCAAAGACAGTGACGGGCAACCCCCTTATATGCTGCTGTGTCAATGATAGTAACACTGAGCCTGATTAAATTGAGCTTTTGCATGTTACTGAAAGCGATGAAAGACATTATAATTAATTGCACAACAGAGTAAAGCTCGCAAATCAGCAAGGAATTAAATTTACTTTTATGTTTCAGGCTCCCGTTTGTCTCTGATTCCGGAGCTATTCAGTTGCTCAAGCCCGCAAGCCCGTAAAACATGCATTCGTGCGTAGCAGATCAGGGCGGCAACATAATCGGTTGAGGAGGGAGGTTGAGGATGAGGAGGGAGGTTGAGGATGAGGAGGAGGGGTTGAGGAGGGGGGTTGAGGTTGAGGAGCGGGTTTGAGGATGGGGGGTTGAGGAGAGAGGATGAGGATGGGGGGGTTGAGGAGGGGGGTTGAGGATGGAGGATGAGGAGGGAGGTTGAGGAGGGGGATGAGGATGAGGAGGGAGGTTGAGGAGGGGGTTGAGGATGAGGAGGGAGGTTGAGGATGAGGATGGAGGATGAGGAGGGAGGATGAGGGGGGAGGTTGAGGATGAGGAGGGAGGTTGAGGATGAGGAGGGAGGTTGAGGAGTGGGGTTGAGGAGGGTGATAAGGGAGGGGGAAGAGACACAGGGATGGGAGAGGTTGGAAGAGACACAGGGAAGGGAGAGGGGAGAAGAGACACAGGGAAGGGAGAGGGGAGAAGAGACACAGATAGAGAGGGGGACACAAGAGGGACACAGGGTGCAGCACATTTCCCAAACTCGGCTTATACTCGAGTCACTCATTTTACCCAGTATTTTGTTGTAAAATGGGTGCCTCGGCTTATACTTGGGTCGGCTTATACTCGAGTATATAAGGTAAATCCCTTTGGAGGGAAAGCACATCATTATCTGATTTAATTACCTTGCACAACTTTGTATCATCACCGAAAATGGAGACACCACACTCCAATCCCACCTCTAAGTCATTAATAAATATGTTAAAAAGGAGAGGACCTAATACTGAACCCTGGGGAACCCCACTTACCACATTAGTCCAATCGGAGTATGTATCATTTACAACAACCCTTTGCTTCCTGTCTTTTAGCCAGCTCTCAATCCATGAGCAGATATTTACTGCAATTCCTGTATCCCTTAGTTTGCACAATAGTCTCCCATGTGGCACTGTATCAAAAGCCTTTGCAAAATCCAAAAAGACTACATCCACTGAGTTGCCTTGATCCAGGTTTCTACTAACCTCCTCATCGAAACTAATTTGATTTCTTTGACATGACCTATCCCTCATAAATCCATGTTGACTGCTACTTATAATCCTGTTCAAATAGACATATTCTTGTATATTATCCCTTATTAACCCTTCTAAAAGCTTCCCCACTACAGAAGTGAGGCTCACTGGTCTATAATTCCCCGGATTTGCTCTTGCTCCCTTTTCAAATATAGGTATCACATCTGCTTTTCTCCAGTCATCTGGTAGAGACCCTGTGTTGAGTGAATCTTAAAAATGTAATATAATGGTTTGGCTATTACAGAACCCAGTTCCCTCAGTACCCTTGGATGTATTCCATCAGGACCTGGGGCTTTATTAGGGTTTATTTTTTTCAACCTCTTTGGGATTTCTTCCTGCGTTAACCAATTATTTAGTGAAGGTAGTGTAGCCCCATTATGTTGCGGTGTCCCAACCAATGGTACCTCCCTTGTGTATACCAAAGAAAAGAACCTATTTAGCTCATCTGCCTTTTCCTGGCCACTAATTATCAGACGGCCCGTTTCACATTGTAATGTTCCTATAGCTTCCTTCCTCGCCTTCTTTCCATTAATATACTTAAAAAATATGTTAGGGTTAGTCTTACTCTCTTTTGCAATTAGTTTTTCATTTTCTATTTTAGCCATTTTTATTCATAATTCTGCATTTTGCAGGTTTGCGAGTCTGATTGCATATCGGACCCCTGATCAAACAGCATTCCCAGCCTTACAATTTTGTTGACCATAATTTTTTGACGGGCAAGTCGCTAGTTAAATTATATTAATTATCAATTAACTTATTTAATTTTCTTAAAAGAATGTGTTTATTTTTATTATTTATTTAAAGCTTTTATATAAATACAAAATACATGTTTAGATGAGCACCTCTGACTTAGTTTTTCTGTTTATGCAAATTACCTTTAGGGTTTAGTCACCCTAAGGGTAATAGGGGACTCCAGACGTGGACCCCTTGCTCACTGTGCCTTAGGGAGTTCAGCTGCACCTCACTGACGAGGCCCATAAAGGACGAAACGCGTCTGGGGTTTGCTGTTTCTCCTCTTCAGTGTAGAATTGCCTGGTATTTCGGGGCTGGGTCACTCTTTTGAGTGTAACCAGACTGATATACTACAGGATATTTCTCCCTGTGAAGGGCACAAGTGAGATAAAAGAGGTTGCACTCAGAGTAGCTTATCATGGCTATAGAACTAACCTATTAAGGTTGGTTCGTTCTCTGATGAGCACCTCTGACTTTGTTTTTCTATATTTTATATTATATATATTTTGTTATATTATTATATATTTTTTTCATTTTATTGTACCAAACGTTATTCTTGCTGTTTTACATTTTTATATATGTGTGTCAATTCCTTTATTTATTTAGTAATCATTATATTTTTTTTTCTTTTTTGTATCTTTACATTTATTCACATTTAATGAATTTGTATTTATTTGTTATACAGGACATGAAAACTTCATTTTATTTTTGTAATGAAAGTCAAAAATAAATCCCACTTGTAGCCCCCGGCCCCGGATCATACAGTGTAATAGACTTATAGTGCCCCCCCCCCCCCCCCCCCGGGCTTGTTTGTGCCTCTCAGTATAAAAGTGCTGATAAGTCTGCCAGTGGTCAGTTTATCAGGACATTGCTGGCCGCAGTGAGAACCATCCAGGCCTCTGTGTTTTGACCACTGGGTATTGTTGTCGGGCATTTATCAGGACACAGCTAATAACAGCTGGGTGTGGGGTCCCCTGGGTGCCCCCCCACCCCCACTGTATAAATACATATCCCCGTCCTTGTTCCTCTAGTTCAGGCTCCTGGAAATGATTATCAAGGATCTCCTTGTCCTGCTCTTCGTGCTGTCCCTGGCACAAGCAACGTCCCCACAGCACATAGTGCACCCCAAGTTCCTGCATCTGGGTAAGTGACCGGTAACACTGCAGCCCCCCCAGATGTAAAACACAGGGGGGCTCCGCCATCTCACCATCAGAGGTCCCTATATTGCAGATTTATCACTTTCTCTGCTTCTCTCTATGGCCCAGAATCACTAAACTGTGCAGGGACAGTGTGGTGGTCTACTCCTCGCTGTCTCTCTTCTTTCTATGTGTCTATTACCTTCTGTCCATTCTATCATCCTCTATCACCTTCTCTCTCTTCTCCCTTCTGTCCATTCTACCATCCTCTATCACCTTCTCTCTCTTCTACCTTCTGTCCATTCTATCATCCTCTATTACCTTCTCTCTCTTCTCCATTCTATCATCCTCTATCACCTTCTCTCTCTTCTCCCTTCTGTCCATTCTATCATCCTCTATTACCTTCTCTCTCTTCTCCATTCTATCATCCTCTATCACATTCTCTCTCTTCTCCCTTCTGTTCATTCTATCATCCTCTATCACCTCTCTCTTCTCCCTTCTGTTCATTCTATCATCCTCTATCACCTCTCTCTTCTCCCTTCTGTTCATTCTATCATCCTCTATTACCTCTCTCTTCTCCCTTCTGTCCATTCTATCATGATCTATCACCTTCTCTCCTACGTATTTTCCTTTTTTCTTGTCTCCTCTCTTTCCTTTCCTTCCCCCTAATCTCTCTCTATTTTCTTCTTTCTTTTCTTACCTATTTCTGTGTATCTATTAACTTCACTCTCTTCTCCATTCTCTCTATCTCCTTCTCTCTCACTAATCCCTCTTCTATTTATTCTATCAGAATCTGTTCTTCTCTCTCTCTATTTACTTCACTCTCTCTGTGACTCTAACCTTCTCTCTTTATATCCTTTACTCTCTTCCAGTCTCCATCTCTCCTTTTCCATATCTCCCTTATTTGTGTTGCCCCCCCCATCGATGTGTTGCCCCCCCATCTATCTTCTTTCCCTTGTTTTCCTTTATTTACTTGTTTTCGTGTATATTTTACCCACCACCTCTTCTACATTGTCTCTATTTCTCTCTTTTACTTTCTATCTCTTCTCATTTCTTCTTAGTGTTTCTTACGCAGTCACCTCTTCTGCCTTCTATTTACTTTTCTCTTTGCATGTCTATTACCTTCTCTCATTTCTCTAGTTTGTGTATTCTATCAGTGTAGATTACTTTCTGTTCTATGTGTCTATTACCTTCTCTCGCTTTTCCATTCTATTTCTTCTATGTGTCTATTACCTTCTCTCTTTTTTTTCCATTATATTTGTTCTATGTGTCTATTACCTTCTCTCTTTTCCATTTTATTTCTTCTATGTGTCTATTATCTTCTCTCTCTTTTCCATTCTATTTCTTCTATGTGTCTATTACATTCTCTCTTTTCCATTTTATTTCTTCTATGTGTCTATTACCTTCTCTCTTTTCCATTTTATTTCTTCTATGTGTCTATTATCTTCTCTCTCTTTTCCATTCTATTTCTTCTATGTGTCTATTACATTCTCTCTTTTCCATTTTATTTCTTCTATGTGTCTATTACCTTCTCTCTCTTTTCCATTTTATTTCTTCTATGTGTCTATTACCTTCTCTCTTTTCCATTTTATTTCTTCTATGTGTCTATTACATTCTCTCTCTTTTCCATTCTATTTGTTCTACGTGTCTATTACCTTCTCTCGCTTTTCCATTTTATTTCTTCTATGTGTCTATTACCTTCTCTCTCTTTTCCATTTTATTTCTTCTATGTGTCTATTACCTTCTCTCTTTTCCATTTTATTTCTTCTATGTGTCTATTACCTTCTCTCTCTTTTCCATTTTATTTCTTCTATGTGTCTATTACCTTCTCTCTCTTTTCCATTTTATTTATTCTATGTGTCTATTACCTTCTCTCTTTTCCATTTTATTTCTTCTATGTGTCTATTACCTTCTCTCTCTTTTCCATTTTATTTCTTCTATGTGTCTATTACCTTCTCTCTTTTCCATTTTATTTCTTCTATGTGTCTAGGACCTTCTCTCTCTTTTCCATTCTATTTCTTCTATGTGTCTATTACCTTCTCTCTTTTCCATTTTATTTCTTCTATGTGTCTAGGACCTTCTCTCTCTTTTCCATTCTATTTGTTCTATGTGTCTATTACCTTCTCCCTCTTTTCCATTTTATTTCTTCTATGTGTCTATTACCTTCTCTCTTTTCCATTTTATTTCTTCTACGTGTCTATTACCTTCTCTCTTTTCCATTTTATTTCTTCTATGTGTCTATTACCTTCTCTCTTTTCCATTTTATTTCTTCTATGTGTCTATTACCTTCTCTCTCTTTTCCATTTTATTTCTTCTATGTGTCTATTACCTTCTCTCTTTTCCATTTTATTTCTTCTATGTGTCTATTACCTTCTCTCTCTTTTCCATTTTATTTCTTTGTGTCTATCACCTTCTCTCTCTTTTCCTTTATCTCTATTTACTTCCTTCTCTCTTATCTTATCTTCTTTTTTTCTCTTTCTACTTCCTTTCCACCCTCTCTCTCACCTCATTCTCTCTCCTTCTCCCTGCTGTTTTCTCTCTAGTTCCTTTTTTTCCTCCTATTTACTTCTCTCTGTGTGTCTATCTCCATCTCCATCTTCTCCCTTCCATTTACGTCTCTATCTCTTTCTTCTCACTATCCTTTCCCCTCTCTCTCTTACTCTCTCTTCTTCTCTCTCTCCTTTCTATTTTCTTCTCACATTTTTCTCTTACCTCCTTTTCATTTCCTCTCTAGTTCCTTCTCTGTGTCTGTCTCTTCTCTTTCTTTCCTTTCTTTTCTTCATTCCTTCTCTCTCCATAATAAGAACCCAAATAATCCAGGACAATGATTTATTTTTACTGATAATTCCATTTGTTATTTCCATATTTAAAGAAACAGAAACCAAAAAACTAAATATTTCAAATCAAATTTGAATGTAAAATCTTTATAGGAATTTGATGATTTTAATGCAATAATATATTAAAAAGTAAAACAACAGATGGTTCTGATTCCCTTTGGGTTAAGTGTTGGCAATGGATGGTCTGAGACCATCTGGAGCGCCGGACGGGGCCCCCAGAGACATGAGAGAATAGAGTTGCCCTCATTAATGTTGTACCCTTCCCCACCTCACTCATTATCCTAAGTACTACTGAAACAAAGTGACATATTTCAACTGACTTGAAATTTTTTACAGTTGAAATCTTTCACTTCCTTTCAGTAATGCTTAGCCCAATGAGAAAGCTGGAGTGGGGTACAACAACAGCAATTAATGATACAAACTTTGTTTTTAAATCATATATTCTGGCTAAAGCTTTGATTTGATGTATTTTTATGTTATTTAACAGTGAACTAAAAAAATAGGTTTAACATGAAAAGAGCTTACACTGGCCCTTTAAATGGAACCAGGGGAGGTTTCAAATATGGTATTGTTATTATTATTATCGTTTATTTGTAACACGCCAACATATTCCGTAGCGCTGTACATAAGTTAAGTTCAGACTGTGATAAATACAGATTAACACATAGCAAAGCAAGGAGGGCCCGGTCTGAGCCTCGGATCCAATGTCCATGGTGCATTCCCAACGTACTTAGAATAGAAACTCGCAGACTTACAATCTAAGGTATAGTGAGTGGTAAACGAGGGAGAGAGAGGTGATAAGTGTGTTAGGGTGGAAGGTGATACGCTTCTTTAAAGAGATGCATTTTAAGTGAGGTTTTAAATGTTTTGAGGCGAGAGGATAATCTGGTGGAGCGAGGCAAGGAGTTCCAGAGAATAGGGGGAGCACGAGAAAAGTCCTGAAGGCGGGAGTGAGAGAAGGTGACAAGAGTTGTAGAAAGAAGAAGATCATTAGCAGAACAAAGAGGGCGGGTGGGGGAGTATTTGGAGATGAGAGCAGAGATGTATGGGGGAGCGTTATTGTTGAGGGCTTTGTAAGTTAGGGTCAAGATTTTACATTTTATTCTGGAGGCTATGGGAAGCCGGTGGAGTGACAGAGAGGTGATGCCGACACTGAGCGTTGTGTACGGAAGATGAGTCTAGCAGAGGCGTTCATAATGGATTGAAGTGGAGATAGTCGGGTGGTGGGTAGGCCAACAAGAAGCGAGTTGCAGTAGTCTAGTCTAGAGATGATGAGAGAGTGTATAAGGATTTTAGTCGTGTCTTGTGTAAGATAGTGACGAATTCTGGAGATGTTTTATAGATGGAGAAGACAAGATTTAGTTAGTGATTGTATGTGAGGGATGAAAGGAGGGGGGTCCAGAAGAACCCCAAGACAACGGGCTTGGGAGGTGGAGGTGATGATGTCGTTGTTGACAGTGAGAGAGATGTGAGGAATTGACGCTGTGGGAGAGGGAGGGAAGATTAGGAGTTTAGTCTTAGACATGTTGAGTTTGAGATGGTGGGTGGACATCCAAGAGGATATACTAGAGGCAGTTGGAGACATGTGTTAGAAGAGAGGGCGATAGATCTGGTGCTGAGAGGTAGATTTGGGTGTCATCTGCATAGAGATGATAATAAAGCCCAAAAGAGTTTATTAGGGTACCAAGTGGGGATGTGTAGATGGAGAGGAGGAGAGGGCCTAGGACTGATCCTTGGGGTACGCCAAAAGACAGGGGATGAGGAGAAGAAGAGGTGTCAGAGAAGGATATACTGAATGAGAACCACAAGAGGGCAGTGTCTTGAATACCGAGGGAGAAGAGGATATGGAGTAGAAGTGGATGGTCGACAGTGTCAAAGGCGAGAGAGATCTAGAAGAAGAAGAATTGAGAAGTGACCTTTTGACTTGGTGGTAAGCAGGTCATTGGTGACTTTAGGGAGAGCTGTCTCAGTGGAGAGTTGGGGCCAAAAGCCGGATTGGAAAGTGTCAAGAAGGGAGTTAGAAGAAATAAAGCTGGTAAGGCGGGTATAGACGAGCCGCTCCTGCAGTTTGGAAGTTAGGGGAAGTAGAGATATTGGGCAGTAGTTAGAGGCAATGTCAGAATCGGATGAGGGTTTTATGACGGTGGGTATAACTACGGCATGTTTTAGGGAAGATGGAAACATGCCAGTAGTTAGGGAGAGGTTGAAATATGTGTGAGAGCTGGGATTAGTGTGGTAGAGAGGGGTAAGAGGTGAGATGGAATAGGATCCTGAGGACTGGTAGAGATGCGAGTGGATGATAGCAGTTTGTAGCCTCTGTAGCCGGATCAAAGCAGTTCATGGTGGCTGTGGGATTGGAGAAGGGAGAAGACTGGGTGATGTTGGTTGGTTTAGAGGGTGGAGTGTGAGAGCCACTGTGAGATGAGAGTTCATTGCGGATGTTAATTACAATTACAAGTCATTTATCAACTGAATGTTATTACAAAGATGTAATTTCGTATTAATTGCTGATAATTGACAATAATTGCTGATTAGCCGTTGGAGCTCTGGATTTCTTGTCTTCAGTGCAAGTTATGTGAGTGCTCAGATACCAGGGTATAAATACTCTTTGGGGTCCAGTGTTTTGTTTTATACTGGTACAATAAAAGCAGAGCCCCAGGGGGTAGTATATGGAATGATCTGTCATTAGCAAGAGATACAGATATTTGGAACATTTGTTGTGTCACTTTAAATATGTAATATTCCATAATATTTTTAAAAAAGAGGCACCAATGGAAAGAAACAAAGATTAAAAAAAAAAAAAGCAAGGTTTAATATATATATATTATATAAATGTGAGTGTTCTATGCAGTGTTTGCAGGCCACTGACCCGCTGACCCGCTGACCCGCTGACCACGGCTGTCTCTCAGCATCAGGAGTCCATCTGTGTCACGCTGCAGTCAGTCAATAATGACACAGGTGACAAATCTGACCGTTGGTTACCAAGGCCCTCATTCAATTGCAATTTGGCCAATTAAGTAGGGGTCTAAATAAGCACATAACATATTTTTTTAAAGAAGTTTTTACTTAGTAAACATCTATCCAAAAGCAAGATTTTCACTAACTAAAAACGTATTTAAAAAAAAATATGTTATGTGCTTATTTAGAGCACTATTCAATTGGCCAAATCGCAATTGAATGAGGGCCCAAATATTTTAGAAAGGTGTGTCATGGAGGGTCCGGTCACTCCCGGGGAGGGGGCCAAATCTGTCATCCAAGTCTAAATACTCAAATGTTCCATTGTATCCATTGCAAACCTGCCACGGGAAACTATATCTTTAAATAATATGCTGGTCAGTATTAGTGGAGCTAGTGAATGGAGCCCCCTCCAGTTACATGGATATATTACTATTATTACTATTTCTGTTGTGTAAAATATATTTTATTATTATTATTATTATTATTATTAACCTTTATTTGTGCACGCCAACATGTTCAGTATCACAGAGCTAGTGAGTGGAGGGCACCGGTGCCCCCTGTCCACTGCGAGCACATTATATATATATATATATATATATATATATATATATATATATATATATATATATATTAGTACAAATACAGAATAGTACATTAGTGATTCTATTTGAATGTCTAAAAATAAGTTGATGAAAACTTATTTCCTGCTCAAATTTCTCAGAAATACAGTATATGCACTGCAGTCTGGGAAAACTGGGCGGGACATGCAAATTAGGCCACATAATGCAACATCACTCCAAACCATTTTAAACCCCTGCATGTGTCCCTGCCTGTGCACATAGACTCTGGTGCAGGGAATCCCAAATGATGTTGCTCACACGTGACGTCATTCGGGATTCCCTGCAGCGGAGATCAGACGCACCGGCAGGGGACACATGCAAGGGTTTCAGCTGGCGAGGTAACCGGGGTCCAGAAAGAGCCCAGGAGGAGCCGGGTGGTGTCGGCCAAAGTGGCTAGGCCCCCAGGGGGAATAAAAAAAAAGTAATTATACAAAAAATTGCACCAACGGTAGTTCCATCCCTGTATATATATATATAAATATATATATATATATATATATATATATATATATATATATATATATATATATATATAGTGAATAAATAGTACATTTTGCACTGCATTCTGGGAACTTGGGCAGGGACATGCAAACATGCCCACAAAGGCTTTGCTCTTGCAGTCCATAAGCATTTTAAACATGGCTTCCTTTAAACATATGCCTGTGTATTATACCACTTCAAGCAAAGCTCAGGATGGATTATACACAAGCTAAGAATCCCACCTACATACAGATTTTTTCAAGGTTATTTCCTCTCATCAGCATGGAGTGGGATCTCCACTTGTGTTGTGGATATTATGAGTAGGTAGTTCACCACAACAGAGATTTATAATATGGTGGGCAAAAGAGCGATAGAAGCCTCCACCGTACAGTAGTACAGTAAATAAAAAGTACATTTGTGGTCACATTTAGACGGCTAAAACAAGTTGCAAAAAAATATTTCCTGCTCAGATTTCTGAGAAATGCAGTTATTGCATTGCACTCTGGGAAACTGGGCAGGGACATGCAAATGTATGAAACAGCTTTGAAGCATAGCATAGGATGGATTATGAGGGAGCCGGCACTTTTATAATACAGTGCTCAGAATACTAGTTTGATCAATGGCTTCAGCAGAACCAGTCTCCGCCCGTGCAAACAAAACAAGTTTAAAAAAAAATTAATTTGCTTTTAGACATATATCTGCGTGTTTCTGTTTCCTATAAGTGACCCGTCCACTATATAAATATGTAGGTGACGGTTACAGGAGCCTTTAGTCACTACTAGAAGAGATCACACTGTGACCACAATATGGTGAGACAGGCTTATTTATGAGAGTGCTGGGATTCATGGACCAGGGTGCTGGGATTCATGGACGGGGTGCTGGGATTCATGGACCGGGGTGCTGGGATTCATGGACGGGGTGCTGGGATTCATGGACCGGGGTGCTGGGATTCATGGATCAGGTTGCTGGGATTCATGGATCGGGGTGCTGGGATTCATGGACCAGGGTGCTGGGATTCATGGACGGGGTGCTGGGATTCATGGACCGGGGTGCTGGGATTCATGGATCGGGGTGCTGGGATTCATGGATCGGGGTGCTGGGATTCATGGACGGGGTGCTGGGATTCATGGACGGGGTGCTGGGATTCATGGACGGGGTGCAGGGATTCATGGACCGGGGTGCTGGGATTCATGGACCGGGGTGCTGGGATTCATGGACGGGGTGCTGGGATTCATGGACGGGGTGCTGGGATTCATGGACCGGGGTGCTGGGATTCATGGACGGGGTGCTGGGATTCATGGACGGGGTGCTGGGATTCATGGACCGGGGTGCTGGGATTCATGGATCGGGGTGCTGGGATTCATGGATCAGGGTGCTGGGATTCATGGATCGGGATTACATTCTTTCCCCAGACTGGCCCGTAGACTGCGGAATCGCCTTTTTCCAACAAAGCACAGCTGGGAGGATCGTGTCCGGGAATGAAGTGCGCCCGTTCTCCTGGCCTTGGCAGGTTTCCTTGCAGGTAACATCACTTCTACATTCATCTTACAATAATACTAATATAATTGGCTTTATTGTGATGCCAAAGTGTTTGCTGTCTCCATACGGCATCTCTTTACCAGGAGATCTCAGAAGCTGGGTGTAAATGTTTTCAGCTGTTTAAAGCGATGCAATGCTCTGCCAGTGAAAGGGTTAAATGGATATGAACGGTTCCTGGGTATAATATCCCTGTGCATCTATTTATTTGTATTTTCTTTATTTTATTAAGAAGTGCTTATAAGTTCATTTATACTGCCTACAATCAAACAAATAGTCCCTGTATGGGTCTGCCCTTTGCAGCATATGCAGACACAGACTCTGTAGTACTTAATATACAGTATCTCATACTACCGAATCAGTGACCAGCATGCTGCAGAGATGTGGTCCCTTATCAGCTAGGACACTACACTGCACATCCAGCCCTACAGAGTCTGTGTCTTCATAAGCTGCAGAGGGCAGATCCATACATGGACTATTTGTTTTATTTTTGGCAGTAAAAACTGAGATTATAAGCACTTCTTAATAAAAAATACATTATATAAAAGTAAAAATATACATATATTATATATCATATTATATATCTCGTAACATCCAGGAACCTTCCATATCCCAACAACATCAGCAGCTGGTCTAAACATGTTGGAGGAAATCGGAATTTTTTTGGTTTGCTTATTTCTAGAAAGTTTCCACCACTTCCAGTTAGTTTCACGCATATGGTGTGTATTACATTTATCTGCAGTCAAGGGAAGGACTGGGAAATGTGTAAAATCACTGGACCTTGGAATTTGACACTTCCCCCCTTCATATCAAATGCTCAGAAATAGGAAGCTAGAATCAATAATTGCAAGCCCTCCTCCTGCAGAAATGTATATTCCCCCAAAGCATCATGCATACCTCCAGAGACTAGTAGAAGCATCAAAATGTATTTTTGTATCCTTAAAATCTAGTTTTAATAATATTTTTTCCTGTTTAATTATATACTGTCTATAATTTATTTATTTATATATATATATATAATAATAAAATTGACTTCCCTATTGGTGCATAACACTGTATAATCCCATACAATAGCTGATAAGAAAGACCCCTTGTGAGTACTCTGGTACTCTCTACTTATAACTGAATCTTTTCGTTCCCGTGCAAGGTTCGGGCTCGAGGAAGCAAGAAATATGTTCATGTCTGCGGTGGGACGCTCATTCACAAGAATTGGATTCTCACTGCGGCCCACTGCTTCCAGAAGTAAGTTTTCACTTTGAATGCAATCACTTAAAGTAACACATTGGATGCTCCAAATATGATATCATTTAAAACTATAGGTAATAGTATGTACTTTTATCAATTGAATGTTATTTTGTGTTACAGTAACCTAACATTGAAGTTTTGTATTCATATATTTTGTTAATGAGAGATCAATACTAATACTGATAAGTTCCTGAAACATTGGGCCCCATTGTCTTCAATGCAGTTGCGTATAAAAAGGACAACAGGTATGCTCCATATGCAGGCAACTGCACTGAAGACAATGGATCCAATGCCTCGGGGGCTTATCAGTAATTATTGACTTAAAGTGCTCATTAACAAAAGATATGAATCTCAATTTGTGGGTGGGTCAGAAAGCCTGATTTGAAATTCTTTCCGTCATGTTTAGGGGGAAGGCAGAAGATGCCTCAAACTGGAGGATCGTCCTTGGCAAACATAACCTCAACAGCACAGAACCTACGGAAAAGATTTACCATGTGAGACGCATCTACAGGCACGAGCGCTTCCGATACCCGCACCTCAACGAGCTGGACTATGACATTGCGTTGGTGAAACCAGTTGGAGACATAGTGACCACTCATTTTATCCAACACGCCTGCCTTCCGAAAAAAGAGAGTATAGTGCGTCCCGGGCACTTCTGTTGGGTGACTGGATGGGGAGATACAAGAGGTAAAGCCCATTATGAGTAGATGCTCAATGTCCATTTGGTTCGAAATTCACCTTCATTTAAAAGTCAATGAAGAGGCCCTAATTATGGTAGGATAGTAACGTATTGATACAAATCTGAATATCTGCAATGTAAATTTTTTTATTTAGTAGCAAATGTATCACTCTGCTGAAAAAATCCTCCCACCAGATGTGTCTTATCAATACATAATTCCTGGATGAATGACTTCCTTTTGCATATGGCGCCTGGTGTATCAATAGAGTATAGTTGTTCAAAAATTGACAACTCAGATAGCATATGCAAAAGGAAGCCATTAATCCAGGGAACCTTTCATCAGCAATGAAGTAATTAGGTTTTGATACCCAGACCAATCTGGTAGACGGATCTCTTGAGCTGAGTGACAGGCAAAATGTAGTAAATTCAAAGCTGTTTTTTCCATTATTAATTAACAATAGCAAATATTCCGATGTTTATCCTACCAAAATTTTGATCGCTTTAACAAATCACATAAATGGTCTTAAAATGTCTGTAAATATTAGATTTGATAAAAGGAGAGGAATGGACATATAACTGAGAGCACTTCCTTTTATTACTATCATCTGGGAGCTAATAATAAAACTTAACTTTTAGTAGTAAACTAAAATCTTTAATAGAATAATCAATCCGTATGACATCTACTAAATAGTAGTTCACAAACAGAGCTGCTATTTAGTAGAAACAATTTGACCAAGTTTAAAGAGACTCAGCAGATGTTATGAATATGAATAGGAAGCCATATGGCTTGATCACATTCTTTTCAGAATTCCCACCAACGGCACTTCCTTTTATACTGAGTGTCTTAATGTTATTTTTCATAATTTTACTTTTTTTAAAGGTGGCAAAGAAAACCTCACACTGTCAGAAGTTCTGAATCAAGCTAAGTTGCCCATCATTGATATGAAGATGTGCAGACAGAAGAAGTTCTGGGGAGACCGAGTCCGAGACTCAATGATTTGCGCTGGATTCCGAGACATTGGAGGGCCCCCTGCTGCCTGCCAGGTAACATCTTTAAAAAAAAAAAAACTATTTACACAGGTTTTTAGGATGTCGTGAGATAAAAGAACTAAAACCAAGAGAACTTCCTGAGATCGAAGAATAAAACAAAGAAGACTCTCCAAGACAGAGAATCCAGTCAAGTGGATTCTATGGATGGTCATTCATATCAATGAGATCCCTTGTCTAGAAGTTTCAAACCATGAGACTCTTCACTAGGGGATCAATTTGAGATACAAACTAAGAGACTCTCTGAGATGGAAGATTCATATCAAGATAAAAAAATGGATGATTCAAGCCAAGAGTACTTTTTAAGATGGAAGATTCACACCAAGGGGACCAAAATAATTCTCTGGATAGTGATTCAGCCAAAATAACACTCCAGAATTACAATTCAAACCAAAGAGACATTCTTGGATGTAGATTCCAAGCAATATGCCACTTGAAGATGGAGATTCACTCCAGGAGAACTTTTGAGATGGAGGATTCATAGTAATATAGAATTTTCAAACTACGAGAACTGTTTGCGATAGAAGATTTGAACCAAGACATCCTTTATAGAAGATTCCAACCAAATGAACTATTCTGGATGTAAGATTCAAGCCAAGAGACTCTCAGAGACAGTCCATTCAAACCAAGAGGACCAAGATGATTCTCCTGGGTAGTGATTCAATCCAAAATGACTCTCCAGAATTAAAATTCCAACCAAAGAGACTTTCTTGGATGGAGATTCCAGAGATGAGGCCTCTTCAGGACGAAGATTACAACCAAAAGAACTCTCGGAGATGGAGGATTCAAAGCAATATAGAAGTTTCAAACTAAAACGACTGTTTGGGATAGCATATTTGAACCAAGAGAGACATCCTTTATAGATGATTCCAAAAAAATGGACTCTTCTGGATGGAAGAATCAAGCCAAGAGACTCTATAAGACAGTTGATTAAAACCAAGAGGACCCAGATAATTCTCCTGGATGAGGAATGAATCCAAAATGACGCTCCAAAATTAAAATTCACACCAAATAGACTTTCTTGGAGGGAGATTTCAGGCAACAGGCCACTCCAGAAATGATATTCAGGCCAAGAGAGCTCTCTGAGGTGGAGGATTCAAAGAAATATAGAAGTTTCAAACTAAGAGTACTGTTTGGGATGGAAGACTTGAACCAAGAGGGCGCTCCGCTGTAGAACGTTCCAACCCAAAGGACACTCCTGGATGAAGCATTCAGATGAAGAAGACTCTCCTGGGTGGAAGAATCAAACCAAAAGAACTCTCCAGGTCTTTCCTGAGAGGAAACCAAAAAGCTAAGATGACGTTCCAAGATGAAGGATTAAAATCAAAAGGACGAAAGATTTGAAAACCAATGACCATATTGAGTAAACAATTTGCTGAAAAAACAAACTTGCATGAAACAAACAATGACTTTACTGGTCTTATTAACACTATCTACCTCTCTGAAATCTCCTTTCGATTTTTTTACATTTGGTTGGATAAAAATAAATGATATTAGAAAAGGATTTTAATATAAAATTTAAGTTGATAGCAAAAAATGTACAGAGGTTGTAATTATTGTATTAATCAATTAGCAACTGGTCTAATGCATGGTGAACAATTATAACCTTTACCAATCACCTGGCCAAAAAAAGCTTAAAAGGCCAGTGTAAGAGCCAGATAAAGGGCTGGGGGTATCTTCAGTGCCCTGCAAAAGTATTCACCCCCCTTGACTTTTTACCTATTTTGTTACATTACAGCCTTAAGATCAGTGTTTTGTTAATCTGAATTTTATGTGATGGGTCAGAACACAATAGTCTAAGTTGGTGAAGTGAAATGAGAAAAATATATACATACAACTAATTTTTAGATAGAAAACAGAAAGTTGGCATGTGAATATGTATTCACCCCCTTTGTTATGAAGCCCATAAAAAGCTCTGGTGCAACCAATTACCTTCAGAAGTCACATAATTAGTGACATGATGTCCACCTGTGTGCAATCTAAGTGTCACATGATCTGTCATTACATATACACACCTTTTTTGAAAGGCCCCAGAGAAGGCAACACCTAAGCAAGAGCCACCACTAAGCAAACGCTGCCATGAAGACTAAGAAACTCTCCAAACAAGTAAAGGACAATGTTGTTGAGAAGTACAAGTCAGGGTTAGGTTATTAAAAAAATATCCAAATCTTTGATGATCCCCAGGAGCACCATCAAATCTATCATAACCAAATGGAAAGAACATGGCACAACCGCAAACCTGCCAAGAGACGGCCGCCCACCAAAACTCATGGACCGGGCAAGGAGGGCATTAATCAGAGAGGCAGCACAGAGACCTAAGGTAACCCTGGAGGAGCTGCAGAGATCCACAGCAGAGACTGGAGTATCTGTACATAGGATGACAATAAGCTGTACGCTCCATAGAGTTGGGCTTTATGGCAGAGTGGCCGGAAGAAAGCCATTACTTTCAGCACAAAACAAAATGGCACGTTTTGAGTTTGTGAAAAGACATGTGGGAGACTCCCAAAATGTATGGAGGAAGGTGCTCTGGTCTGATGAGACAAAAAATTGAACTTTCGGCCATCAAAGAAAACGCTATGTCTGGCGCAAACCCAACACAACACATCACCCAAAGAGCACCATCCCCACAGTGAAACATGGTGGTGGCAGCATCAGGCTGTGGGGATGTTTTTCAGCAGCCGGGACTGGGAAACTGGTCAGAGTTGAGGGAAAGATGGATGGTGCTAAATACAGGGATATTCTTGAGCAAAACCTGTACCACTCTGTGTGTGATCTGAGGCTAGGACGGAGGTTCACCTTCCAGCAGGACAATGACCCCAAACACACTGCTAAAGCAACACTTTAAGGCGTTTAAGGGGAAACATGTAAATGTGTTGGAATGGCCGAGTCACAGCCCAGACCTCAATCCAATAGAAAATCTGTGGTCAGACTTAAAGATTGCTGTTCACAAGCACAAACCATCCAACTTGAAGGAGCTGGAGCAGTTTTGCAAGGAGAAATGGGCAAAAATCCCAGTGGTAAGATGTGGCAAGCTCATAGAGACTTATCCAAAGCAACTTGGAGCTGTGATTGCCGTAAAAGGTGGCTCTACAAAGTATTGACTTTAGGGGGGTGAATAGTTATGCACATTGACTTTTTCTGTTATTTTGTCCTATTTGTTGTTTGCTTCACAATAAATAAAAAAAAAAAACATCTTCAAAGTTGTGGCATGTTCTGTAAATTAAATGATGCAAATCCTCAAACAATCCATGGTAATTCCAGGTTGTGAGGCAACAAAACACGAAAAATGCCAAGGGGTGTGAATACTTTTGCAAGGCACTGTAGTTCACCATTTGATAGTCCAGGAAATCTGTGTTTGGAAAGCCAATAAAACTATGAACTATTAAATGATTGTAATATGAGTCAATACATTGGTGTTATCTGCTTGGTGTGTTCAGTCTGTTTTCAACTCCTGCCTGCTACATGACTCACATTATTTGTCTGGAAGCCATATAAGTCACCAGAAAGATGTTTGATTAATCAGTAGTTATGACTTATCTACCCATATTCTTGTGCCATGTCTATCATACCCTACCAGATGCCATTAATGGTGTCAGTGTTTTTTTTTAACCAATTTTTCAATTAATGGTTAAGTAACCAGATGAAATGAAAACCTAATTCACAGCAACTGGATAATTATGCAGTTGCCAGATAACATCAATGGCTTCTAGACAAACAATGTGACACATGTGACAGGAAAGATGTGGAAACCAACCCAGCACCCAGCACCTCAGGCAAGCTAACATTCATTTTATTTACAGATGGCTTTATTGTTTACTAAATAAAAACACATTATTTGAACCACCAACTGGTGAAGTAGATACTCACAGCCTTTACCTGGTGCCTTCACTTGTCCTTTAATGTATATGTACCAATTATGTCATTGGCCAAAGCCCAGTGATGAAGTATCATAATCCAGCGCCTTATACCTCCAATGGAACCAAAAACCTCAACAATTAAGGCTGAAGCATCAAGACGAAACGTGCGTAACATTTTTAATGTCTTAAATTAAAGTTACTGAGTGGGCGACTGAGAGACAGGTCTAAATAATTAGGAAACCAAATACTCATTCACAGGCTGCCCCCACACCAAAATAACACAACAAGTCTCCAATCAATAAAGATCACCTCACCTATATAACTTAGTACCTTGACAAATCCACCTCCGCCATTGTCCTTATAGTGGATGAAGACAGCTGGTTTCATTACATATTGCTTTCTAAATAATCAAATGTTAATTTTATTAAAGATCAATGTCTAACTAAACGATCTAGTTCCAGTTGTTATCACAGTGATCCTTTAACTATGTTTGTCAAGATCTGCTTTTGAGGGGCTATCCCATAATGAAGGGCCGTTGTCTGGTGATGGGATTAGAGGGACTGGAGGTGAGCAGAGGGAGGAACGCCAATGGATCACAACCATATCCAGGATAGTGTAAGGGGGGAGGTCAAGGCCTACAGGTGGGCCATCACAATTCCCATCCCAGAGGAGCCCACCTCCTAATGCAAAGTCAATAGGTGGAAATGGAGAGGATGTAGCTCATTCAGGGAGTGGTTTGGGCTCTGAGGGGTCTTTGGGTGGGTGGTTCAGTGAAGTCTCAGTATGCCACACAAAAGCAGATCTCGACAATGTACCTAAAAACAAAATGGTAGACACACAAAAGTCTGCCAAAATAAAAAAGATTATTACATTATGACTCATCATTATATTACAAATATGTATTAGAAATGTGGGTGTTAATTAACCCTTTATTATCCCTTTTAGGGAGACTCTGGAGGGCCTCTTGTCTGCCAGATTGGTAGAGAGCGTTGGGAGGTCCATGGGATCGTCAGCTTTGGACCCATTGGCTGCACAGTCGAGAACAAACCCAGTGTCTTCACCAGGACTTCTGCCTATATACCTTGGATTGAAGCCACGCGGATCCGCGATTTCTTCCTGCACTGAAGGTGGACGCCGGAGCGCGAGTGCGGCAGATGTTCAAGTCTTGGATTGTAAAAGGGATTTCGCTTGTTCTTCATAGCAGGGATTTAGTTTTTCACATGGTGCAGATTATGAGTTCAGTATCCTCCGGGCTGTTATGGCACATTAGGGTGAGGCCAGAAGCAATTTGCAGATCAAATGGGCGGTCAGCGCAGCGCCCAGCGTTCAATTTACTCTAGGTTCTTATTTCTCATATCTATAACTTTGTAGGGTACTTAAAGGGACATGAAAGGTTCCTGGATGTTACTAGGTATATAATATCCCTGTATATCTATTTACTTTTATGTACTTTATATTTTTAAGAAGTGTTTATAAGCTCTGTTTTTACTGATTAAAATAAAACAAATAGACCCTGTATGGGCCTGTCCTCTGCATCTCATGAAGACACAGACTCTGTACTACCTACTGTGCTATGTCTGATACTAATCAATTAGTGATCATCTCTCAGCAACATTCTGCAACACTACCGATAGGCTAGGACACTACACTGCGCATCTGTGCCTGCTTACGCTTCAGTGGGCAGACCCATACAGGGACTATTTGCTTGATTTTATATATAAAAAAAAAAAAAAACTATATATATATATATATATATATAGAGAGAGAGAGAGAGAGAGAGAGAGAGAGAGAGAGAGAGAGAGAGAGATAGATATGTCCAAAATATATTATATTATAAATACACAGATATATATCTAATAAATATTTTATAAAAAATAAATACACAAATATATTATATACCTAGTATCATCAGGAACCTTCCGTATGTTCTTATGAGGCTGCTGTAGAGCTCATACAATAGTGTTTTGTAGTTATTGATTATAAATAATATTTGCAGAAAGAAATCATTAGAACTTTTACAATTTTAATGCATCAGTGTCTTAGTCTAAAACAGATCTGCTGCGCTCCACCCCTATCAGGTGTCCAGGGGGTGGGTGAGGATCTGCCCAGGGGGCTAACCTAAAAGGAGTCTTTATCTGTTGTCCAGACAGTGGTATTTATCTGCCTCCTTCCCTGAAGTGGCAATTGTAGGTAAACTAGAAGCCAGATCCTCTTTCATCTCCTTGCACCCACTACGGGTGGAGACAAGCACATCTGATGGAAGCTACAATGCTAATTTCAAATTAAACAGATTTTATTCCTGCAAATACTGATTGTATTACTAACCAGTAACTATATAAAGAAATTAAACCCTATTGTATGACAGGACCACTGTGCTCATATTTTATTAAATGTACAATTTAGAAAATTATACTTAAAAATAGCAACACATTTTTAGAATCTAAAAATATAATTGTAAATAAATAAATAAATATATATATATATATATATATATAATTATTTTAATATCTTTTATTTGCAATTATACTATGTTAACTTCAAGAAATACACACAAAATACACAGATACACAGGAAGTGTCTGCACAATGATAATGTGGCAGTTATATCTGCCAGTGCATGGCTAAAGGGAAATTCATTAACTTACAAGGATACACCCACCTGAAAAAAGTAACAGGCAGAAGCCGGGAAGAAAGCAAAATGGAGCCACATAACAAAGAATAATTGCATATAAAAATAGCAGTGTTTTTTTAAGAATTTTTTTTTTTAGTTATTTAAAAAAAAAAAGCAATTGTGGCTTAAAAAATAAATTGTGTCAGAAAAAAAACACTATTACCATTTTAACCCTTTCTATACCCATGTGGCCCACATGCCTCTTCAGGTGCAATGATGATATCACATTATTATATGTGGGGTACAGACTGCTGCAATTTGCTTTAAAAAAACACATTTTTCATGCACAATAATTAAATCGGATGCAAAAAAAAAAGTTTTATTTTTTGGCTAAAAATAGCAAATTATTACAAAACATATTGAATGGGTATATGTTTATTATTTTATTCAAGAAAAAAAAAGGATAAAAATAGAAACTGACCCAGCACCTCAGGCAGGTTAAACTAAGGTCGGTTACCACTTTTATGCTTTTTTTTATATTTATCAAAAGAGAGAAAAAAAGTAGCACATCAAAGCAGCTAAGTAATACGCATTGCATTTAAATAAAGCATCAACATAGAATTTCCTAGAATTTATTTACTTTATTACAAAATGGATAACACAATGTACAACAATGTTTAATGCTTTTTAAGAAAAATCTAAATATACCGTAACTTGATTTTAAGGTGACAGGGTTCTCTGCTTCAAAATGAAGCTGTGAAAAGGGCTAATAACCAATACAACGCAGTCCTATTCCTCTATTTTTTTAATGTGGTTGAAATGCACTTTATATCAATAAAAAGTAGGATACTGGGAAAAATAATGTGTTTACCTGGTGCCAACCGGTTACCCCTCAGATTATTTCCGTTCACATCCGTTGCATCGTCTTCCTGTGCTTTATTTTATATTTAAGCCTCCTATAGTTTGCTGTTATATTCCTCATTTTCTATATTACTAAACGTAGCAATAAAAACAACTTCACGGACTAAAAATCAACAGAACTGAGCTGTCCGAAAATGATCATTATTTTAAAGATTGAATTTATGTATCAATAAAAAATATGCAATTTAGCAATGATGCAGTGATTATTATTTGATTATTATATATTATTATATTATTATTATATTATATATTATTATTATATATTTTATATTATTATTATAATTTACTAAAAAATGACTCGTATTCTGACTTACAGGGACATTTTGTTGTTGTTTAGTTGTTCAGTTGCGTCCGACTCTCTG